>CM022399.1:93534609-93955639 GCA_011833715.1 Carcinoscorpius rotundicauda
AAAACAACAAACCACCTGATCATGGTGTTGTGTTGGACTGATGACATTAAAACAACAAACCACCTGATCATGGTGTTATGTTGAACTGATGACATTAAAACAACAAACCACCTGATCATGGTGTTATGTTGGACAGATAACATTAAAACAACAAACCACCTGATCATGGTGTTATGTTGGACTCAGCACATTAAAACAACAAACCACCTGAACATGGTGTTATGTTGGACTGAGAACATTAAAACAACAAACCACCTGATCATGGTGTTATGTTGGACTGATGACATTAAAACAACAAACCACCTGATCATGGTGTTATGTTGGACTGATAACAATAAAACAACAAACCACCTGGTCATGGTGTTGTGTTGGACTGATAACATTAAAACAACAAACCACCTGACCATGGTGTTATGTTGGACTGAGAACATTAAAACAACAAACTACCTGATCATGGTGTTATGTTGGACTGATGACATTAAAACAATAAACCACCTGAGCATGGTGTTTTGTTGGACTGATGACATTAAAACAACAAACCACCTGATCATGGTGTTGTGTTGGACTGATAACATTAAAACAACAAACCACCTGATCATGGTGTTATGTTGGACTGATAACATTAAAACAACAAACCACCTGACCATGGTGTTATGTTGGACTGAGAACATTAAAACAACAAACTACCTGATCTTGGTGTTGTGTTGGACTGATGACATTAAAACAACAAACCACCTGATCATGGTGTTGTGTTGGACTGATGACATTAAAACAACAAATCACCTGATCATGGTGTTATGTTGGACAGATAACATTAAAACAACAAACCACCTGATCATGGTGTTATGTTGGACTCAGCACATTAAAACAACAAACCACCTGAACATGGTGTTATGTTGGACTGAGAACATTAAAACAACAAACCACCTGATCATGGTGTTATGTTGGACTGATGACATTAAAACAACAAACCACCTGATCATGGTGTTATGTTGGACTGATAACATTAAAACAACAAACCACCTGATCATGGTGTTGTGTTGGACTGATAAGATTAAAACAACAAACCACCTGACCATGGTGTTATGTTGGACTGAGAACATTAAAACAACAAACTACCTGATCATGGTGTTATGTTTGACTGATGACATTAAAACAATAAACCACCTGAGCATGGTGTTTTGTTGGACTGATGACATTAAAACAACAAACCACCTGATCATGGTGTTGTGTTGGACTGATAACATTAAAACAACAAACCACCTGATCATGGTGTTATGTTGGACTGATAACATTAAAACAACAAACCACCTGATCATGGTGTTATGTTGGACTGATAACATTAAAACAACAAACCACCTGACCATGGTGTTATGTTGGACTGAGAACATTAAAACAACAAACTACCTGATCATGGTGTTATGTTGGACTGATGACATTAAAACAACAAACCACCTGATCATGTTGTTTTGTTGGACTGATGACATTAAAACAACAAACCACCTGATCATGGTGTTGTGTTGGACTGATAACATTAAAACAACAAACCACCTGATCATGGTGTTATGTTGGACAGATAACATCAAAACATCAAACCACCTGATCATGGTGTTATGTTGGACAGATAACACTAAAACAACAAACCACCTGATCATGGTGTTGTGTTGGACTGATAACATTAAAACAACAAAACACCTGATCATGGTGTTATGTTGGACTGATGACATTAAAACAACAAACCACCTGATCATGGTGTTATGTTGGACTGATAACATTAAAACAACAAACCACCTGATCATGGTGTTATGTTGGACTGATGACACTAAAACAACAAACCACCTGATCATGGTGTTATGTTGGACAAATAACACTAAAACAACAAACCACCTGATCTTGGTGTTATGTTGGACTGATAACATTAAAACAACAAACCACCTGACCATGGTGTTATGTTGGACTGAGAACATTAAAACAACAAACTATCTGATCATGGTGTTATGTTGGACTGATGACATTAAAACAAGAAACCACCTGATCATGGTGTTATGTTGGACTGATGATATTAAAACAACAAACCACCTGTTCATGGTGTTATGTTGGACAGATAACATCAAAACATCAAACCACGTGATCATGGTGTTATGTTGGACAGATAACACTAAAACAACAAACCACCTGATCATGGTGGTATGTTGGATTTATAACATTAAAACAACAAACCACCTGATCATGGTGTTATGTTGGACAGATAACATCAAAACATCAAACCACTTGATCATGGTGTTATGTTGGACAAATAACATTAAAACAACAAACTACCTGATCATGGTGTTATGTTGGACTGATGACATTAAAACAACAAACCACCTGATCATGGTGTTATGTTGGACTGATGACACTAAAACAACAAACCACCTGATCATGGTGTTATGTTGGACTGATGACATTAAAACAACAAACCACCTGATCATGGTGTTATGTTGGACTGATGACACTAAAACAACAAACCACCTGATCATGGTGTTATGTTGGACAAATAACACTAAAACAACAAACCACCTGATCTTGGTGTTATGTTGGACTGATAACATTAAAACAACAAACCACCTGACCATGGTGTTATGTTGGACTGAGAACATTAAAACAACAAACTACCTGATCATGGTGTTATGTTGGACTGATGACATTAAAACAACAAACCACCTGATCATGGTGTTATGTTGGACTGATGACATTAAAACAACAAACCACCTGATCATGGTGTTATGTTGGACTGATAACATTAAAACAACAAACCACCTGATCATGGTGTTATGTTGGACTGATGACACTAAAACAACAAACCACCTGATCATGGTATTATGTTGGACAAATAACACTAAAACAACAAACCACCTGATCATGGTGTTATGTTGGACTGATAACATTAAAACAACAAACCTCTTGACCATGGTGTTATGTTGGACTGAGAACATTAAAACAACAAACTACCTGATCATGGTGTTATGTTGGACTCATGACATTAAAACAAGAAACCACCTGATCATGGTGTTGTGTTGGACTGATAACATTAAAACAACAAACCACCTGATCATGGTGTTATGTTGGACAGATAACATCAAAACATCAAACCACCTGATCATGGTGTTATGTTGGACAGATAACACTAAAACAACAAACCACCTGATCATGGTGGTATGTTGGACTGATAACATTAAAACAACAAACCACCTGATCATGGTGTTATGTTGGACAGATAACATCAAAACCTCAAACCACTTTATCATGGTGTTATGTTGGACAAATAACACTAAAACAACAAACCACCTTATCATGGTGTTATGTTGGACTGATGACATTAAAACAACAAACCACCTGACCATGGTGTTATGTTGGACTGAGAACATTAAAACAACAAACTACCTGATCATGGTGTTATGTTGGACTGATGACATTAAAACAAGAAACCACCTGATCATGGTGTTATGTTGGACTGATGACATTAAAACAACAAACCACCTGATCATGGTGTTTTGTTGGACTGATAACATTAAAAGAACAAACCACCTGATCATGGTGTTATGTTGGACAGATAACATCAAAACATCAAACCACCTGATCATGGTGTTATGTTGGACAGATAACACTAAAACAACAAACCACCTGATCATGGTGGTATGTTGGACTGATAACATTAAACAACAAACCACTTGATCATGGTGTTATGTTGGACAGATAACATCAAAACCTCAAACCACTTGATCATGGTGTTATGTTTGACAAATAACACTAAAACAACAAACCACCTTATCATGGTGTTATGTTGGACTGATGACATTAAAACAACAAACCACCTGACCATGGTGTTATGTTGGACTGAGAACATTAAAACAACAAACTACCTGATCATGGTGTTATGTTGGACTGATGACATTAAAACAACAAAACACCTGATCATGGTGTTATGTTGGACTGATGACATTAAAACAACAAACCACCTGATCATGGTGTTATATTGGACTGATAACATTAAAACAACAAACCACCTGATCATGGTGTTATGTTGGACTGATGACACTAAAACAACAAACCACCTGATCATGGTGTTATGTTGGACAAATAACACTAAAACAACAAACCACCTGATCATGGTGTTATGTTGGACTGATAACATTAAAACAACAAATCACCTGACCATGGTGTTATGTTGGACTGAGAACATTAAAACAACAAACTACCTGATCATGGTGTTATGTTGGACTGATGACATTAAAACAAGAAACCACCTGATCATGGTGTTATGTTGGACTGATGACATTAAAACAACAAACCACCTGATCATGGTGTTGTGTTGGACTGATAACATTAAAACAACAAACCACCTGATCATGGTGTTATGTTGGACAGATAACATCAAAACATCAAACCACCTGATCATGGTGTTATGTTGGACAGATAACACTAAAACAACAAACCACCTGATCATGGTGGTATGTTGGACTGATAACATTAAAACAACAAACCACCTGATCATGGTGTTATGTTGGACAGATAACATCAAAACATCAAACCACTTGATCATGGTGTTATGTTGGACAAATAACACTAAAACAACAAACCACCTTATCATGGTGTTATGTTGGACTGATCACATTAAAACAACAAACCACCTGACCATGGTATTATGCTGGACTGAGAACATTAAAACAACAAACCACCTGACCATGGTGTTATGTTGGACTGAGAACATTAAAACAACAAACCACCTGATCATGGTGTTATGTCGGACTGATGACATTAAAACAAAAAACCACCTGATCATGGTGTTATGTTGGACTGAGCACATTAAAACAACAAACCACCTGATCATGGTGTTATGTTGGACCGATAACATTAAAACAACAAACCACCTGATCATGGTGTTATGTTGGACAGATAACATTAAAAGAACAAACCATCTGATCATGGTGTTATGTTGGACAGATAACATTAAAACAACAAACCATCTGATCATGGTGTTATGTTGGACAGATAACACTAAAACAATAATATTTTGAAATGTTTTACAAACTGATCATGAGATTCATGAAGATCACAAATTACATTTCTTTCATCTTTTCTGAAAGAAATTCTTCATATCTGGTCATGATATTTAGATCTATAGAAAATAACTTGTTATCTGATGTCTAGATCTATAGAAAATAACTTGTTATCTGATATCTAGATTTATAGAAAATAACTTGTTATCTGATGAACACATAGATATCTAGATCTATAGAAAATAACTTGTTATCTGATGAACACATAGATATCTAGATCTATAGAAAATAACTTGTTATCTGATGAACATATAGATATCTAGATCTATAGAAAATAACTTGTTATCTGATGTATATATAGATATCTAGATCTATAGAAAATAACTTGTTATCTGATGTACATATAGATATCTAGATCTATAGAAAATAACTTGTTATCTGATGTACATATAGATATTTAGATCTATAGAAAATAACTTGTTATCTGATGTTCAAATATATCAAGTAACTTGTTATCTGATGTTCAAATATATCAAGTAACTTGTTATCTGATGTTCAAATATATCAAGTAACTTGTTATCTGATGTTCAAATATATCAAGTAACTTGTTATCTGATGTTCAAATATATCAAGTAACTTGTTATCTGATGTTCAAATATATCAAGTAACTTGTTATCTGATGTTCAAATATATCAAGTAACTTGTTATCTGATGTACAAGTATATAAAGTAACTTGTTATTTGATGTACAATTATATAAAGTAACTTGTTATCTGATGTCCAGTTATATAAAATAACCTTATACGTCATATCCATCTTTACAAAGTAACTTCTTATCTGACGTGAAGCCATATAAAGCAACTAGTAACATAATGTCCTGATATATAACGTAACTTGTTAACTAATGTCCACTTATAAAAGTTACTTGTTATCTGATGTTGAAATATATGAAGGAACTTGGTATATGACATCCAGTTATATAAAGTAGATACGTGATGTAAAGTTATATAAAGTAACTTGTTTTATGATGTCCATCTATACAAAGTAAGTTGTTATCTAATGTAAAGCTATATAAAGTAACTTGTTATATGATGGCCAGAAACAACAAGGTGTAACTATGATACCAAAATATAATTATAGTATCGTAGGAACAACAAGAGTTTAAGGATAACAAAAACAAGACAATTAAAAGAACACAGGTTTAACAATAACACGAACAGGAGACTTGCATAAACAAAGGTGTAATAATAACATAACCAAGACAGTAGAAACAAAGGTGTAACAATAACATGAAAAATACATATAAAGGTAGAAAGGTGTAGCAATAAAATGAACAGGAGAGTTGAAGGAACAAAGGTGTAACAATAACGTGAACAGGAGAGTTGAAGAAACAAAGATGTAACAATAACGTGAACAGGAGAGTTGAAGGTACTAAGGTGTAACAATAACATGAACAGGAGAGTTGAAGGAACAAAGGTGTAACAATAACATGAACAGGAATGTTAAAGGAACAAAGGTGTAACAATAACATGAACAGGAGAGTTGAAGAAACAAAGGTGTAACAATAACATGAACAGGAGAGTTGAAAAAACAAAGGTGTAACAATAACGTGAACAGGAGAGTTGAAGGAACAAAGGTGAAACATTAACATGAACAGGAGAGTTGAAGGAACAAACGTGTAACAATAAAATGAACAGGAGAGTTGAAGGAACAAAGGTGTAACAATAACATGAACAGGAGAGTTTAAGGAACAAAGGTGTAACAATAACGTGAATAGGAGAGTTGAAGAAACAAAGATGTAACAATAACGTGAACAGGAGAGTTGAAAATTAAGGTTCAGCTGATGATCTGTTTTCCGATATTTGAAATATATGTTTAATATTCCACTGATAAAATACAAAGATGAATATTATAGGTTATCTTTATTTACTGTCAACCACATGTCAGTGCTCTAAGTCGTCTTCAGCTGTTACACATGATAAGAATTCACTTAACGAATGTATTTATTGGTTTAACTCTTAGTTTTCTCACGGTGAAGACTTCTTATTTCCATGAGAGGCACATGCTCCGGTTCACAGGGTTGTACATGAAACGTTCCATCGGTCAACTTGTTGACAAAGAGGGTTAGACCTGAACCAGAGGATATAGGGAAACAAAATACAGGAAGCAAATACTCAACGATTGCAATGTTATTATTTACGTATTCAGCCACTGATACGTTTGTTACAATATTTCTGTAATAAAAACTGTGTATAACCGATCAATACTTATCTTGACAATTCGATATCGTCACAAATATTTATCTAACTTAGCAGATGAGGCCAACCCCTAGTTCCAGGTGAGCTATCACTGGTGGGACAAACATAAATATTTTAAACTTGTAATCCGTATACAGATACATTAATGATATGGAACAATATAAATATGTTAAACGTATATCGACAAATAAATAAATTAATCATATATTAATTAATGTGCACATTAATTTACCAGTTGTCTAGTTTTAATCACTCATTGTCAGAGAAATTGTTAATTTTTATTTATCTATAATATCAGGTCATCCCATAAGTAATGCCCAAAAGTTTAATACAGAAAGTGGGTCATCATGTCTGTATTTGTAGAGGTTATTAATGAATAAAATACGTAGTAGGACATGTTCAGACAAATAAAAGAAACCAAACTCCAGTTTTCCAGATCATTAATCAAATAAACATCAGGCATGTGATGCTTCATAAGTTTGATAAAGGCTTTAGTGCAACAGAAACTACACGAAACATTCAAGGTGTTTATGGTGTGAAGTCTCTCAATGAAAGAAAATTTCGAAGGTGGTTTCTAAAGTTCACACCAGGTGACTACAGCTTAAATGATGCGTCACGTTCAGGTCGTCCTGTTAAGTTTAATGATGTACTTGGTGAAGATTGTGCTGTAACAGTTGACGAACTAGAACAGAAACTTAATTCAACCCATTTAACAGTTCATCTTCAACAGCTTGGAAAGGTGTTAAAACTTGGTAAACGGGTTTTCCGTAATTTGACAGAAGCCAAACTTAGTACAAGAGTGGACATTTGGACATCTCTACCCACTCGTGAACATAACTCATCTTTTTGGACAGGTTGGTGACTGGAGATAAAGAATAGATGTATCATAAAAGTGTTATGAACTGTAGACAATAGTTCAGTGCAGGTAAACTGGCTAAAGCACAACCCGTAATGGACTTCTACCGTGAGAAGTTGTTGTTAAGCGTTTGGTGGAATATTGTTGGTGTGATCCATTTTGTGTTTCTGCCACTCAATGTAACGGTCACATCAGACTTCTATTGTCAACAGTTAGGGCGATTGGCGATTTAATGTTGCACTGAAAGAAAAGAGGCCTGTTTTGATCAGCCGTATATGTATTGCGTTACACCAGGATGATGCACGGGTCCATACAGCAAGGATCACGTCTGTAAAGATTGAAGAACTGGACTGTGAAACACTTCCACGTCTTCCTTATACTCCAGACTTTGTCTCATCTGATTATCATCTGTTCTGAAGTCTGCAGAACTATCCTGATGGAAAATATCTTGGAACACATGAAGATGTCAAAACTACCCTCTTTACATTTTTTTCCTCCAAACCCCAAGAATTTTATGGAAGTGACATTCAGAAGCTTGTGAATCGTTGAAAGGAAGTTATTATTAATAATGGAACGTGCATTATTGATTAAAGAACATTACAAGTGTTTCAAATCTTTTGTCTTTTTCTGAACCTAAAATCGGACATTACTTAAGAGATGACCTCATACAAACGTATGAAGGGCTAGTTGGTAACAAGAGATTGTAATATTTAGATATACGTGCAGTAAAACGAAATACTAAGTGTGAGAATAAATTACGTCTCTAGGTGGCGCCTTATCACACAGTCCCCAGCTACGACTGTTTATCCAGACTGCCAGTACCCGGAAATGTCCCACGGTATGCTTCTCCCTTGTTCCTACCCATGCATGACGCCCGTGAGTAATATGTCTTTCTCACATACAGGTACAGTGACACACTTTATATGAGGGAATGAACGCCTTGAAAGCTCCAACTACGTGTAAAAGGAGAAAGGTAAACAGCTAAGATAGCTCTTGGTTGGTTTACTGTTTATCTAATTACGTCGCTATACGATGTCTGAAGCATGTTTAACAGTCCAGAACTTTGTTCAAACTGACGATGCTGGTGAGGCTCATCGAAGTTAGAAACATTTTTGAACGAAGAGGAGCATCTGAGGCGTAGTTAATTCTACACATCTTTAGGCCAACTCTGACGGTGTATTAAAATATTTTCAAACAACTGTTTATTGAAGTACTGTGTAGTGTCAAACCACACCTTACAATATCAACTCGGAACTTCAGTAAATGTTTACTGTACGCTAATGCTGTAATCCGCTGACACAGTTTGTAGAATCACTTAAGCGGGGAAGGAGTGGCTTAATTTATAACGTGTAACAATATAAGTTTTAGCATTCATGGCTCACGTCCCGTTACTATTAAAACAATTCCATTTCGGCCTCATCTTACAAGACATGTTTAATAAGAGTAACAGTCAGTTAGCAGTGGGTGCTGCTAAATACTTCTCTAAAGTTTATCAGTTCCAGATTTGGGTAAGTCACGTGTACTCTTGAATAGTTTTGTGTGAATATTAACAAAGAAATAATAATGCGGGATAGTTTATTGTAGACCCTGTGTTCTATTACACTCCAATTTTAATAACTTATCAGAGCAACTTACTGACATAGATCAGAATTAAAACTATAAATATATTAATGAACATAACAAAACTACATTACTTATAAAGATTATAATGCATTATTTCATCAGTTGGAATTCCTTTCTGTTAACGACATTTTCGGCCAAAATCCCAATAACACCGATTAATCATAAATTTATATATCAAAGTATCAACAAAGAATAACGATTATAATAAAATCTTAAACAAAATTAATTTGTTATTAACTAAAAAAGACATTCAATATTCTAACCGGCACTATGTTTATATAGACTGGTAATGTTTTCATTTATTTTAGATTGGTGTTTAAGAAGAAACCAACACACTGTGATACAGTAATAGTTGACTTTGAATTAAAATAATTCCATAAAGTAAGGTGTTGAAGCAATAGTTTTATCTTTGACAGAATGTTGTGTTTACTATTAACTTTCATTATAATTGTCACCTGGTTAAAACAAATCCACTGTTTATTTAAACCCAACTATGGATGTTTTAAAATTATATATAGCCTTTCAATGAATAAACAAGTAGCAATATATGTTTAAAATATTTACTGTGATTGAGTCACTTAGCTTCACGTCCTTCATGTTTTAACCTGTTTGAATTTATCTTAATAAACCTGTTCAGAAATCTCTGTTTTAATTTGTCTTGATAGATCGGTAGAGAGCTCTCTGTTTTAATTTGTCTTGATAGATCGATAGAGAGCTCTCTGTTTTAATTTGTCTTGATAGATCGATAGAGAGCTCTCTGTTTTAATTTGTCTTAATAGATCGATAGAGAGCTCTCTGTTTTAATTTGTCTTAATAGATCGATAGAGAGCTCTCTGTTTTAATTTGTCTTGATAGATCGGTAGAGAGCTCTCTGTTTTAATTTGTCTTGATAGATCGGTAGAGAGCTCTCTTTTAATCTATATTGACATAACAGTAAAGTGCTATTTTTAAACTTTACTGGCAAATCAATAAAGTGCTAATTTAATTTATACTGGCAGACCGGTAAAGTGCTATTTTATTCTATGTTGACAGACCAGTAAAGTGGTGTTTTAATCTACACTGGCAGACCAGTAAAGTGCTATTTTATTTTATGTTGACAGACCAGTAAAGTGGTGTTTTAATCTACACTGGCAGACCAGTAAAGTACTATTTTAAGATATATTGACAGACATTCAACGTGCTATTTTAATCAGTATTGAGAGAGCAGTAAAGTGCTGTCTTTTTTTGACAGGTCTGTAAAATTCTCTGTCCTACTTTATCTCGATAAAACTTTAGGTCGTCATAGTTTTAGAAGTATTAGCTAACACAAGACCTCTTGTCTTTGAAATCCTCCCACGGACTGGTAATTCACACGAGCTCGTTTCTCACGATCATATGTCACGTGCATGCACGTGTAATCAGCAGTGTTAATTCACTTCGTATTGATGATGTCATTATTCGGTAAGGTGTCTGGTGATCGTAATTTCGGTTCCCGTGGAAGAATCGGTCAAATTGTAAATTTCGGTAACTTCTCTGTTAAACCTATCCGTGCATTACAAGTTAATGATGACATCATCAGAGGAGCAACTGAGCAAATATCCGTCTGTCTTCTACACCCTTAGAGTGAACTTGACCAATCAATCAAAAAGAGTACCTCTTGACTGGACACTGTAAAACAATATATTAGTAATTTTTTAAGTCATTGAATGACATTTAGACCATCTAATTAAAAACTGAACAACATTGAAATATTAGTACCGTCTTACTAGTTAATGTAAAAGATAAGGCTTAACATATATACCAGACGATTCACAAATCAGTCAATCCCAAGTTAAATTATAATACTTGAATTACCTCTTGACCACTCAATTTAAAAACTAAACAATAGTACTTGACTAAAACTGAAATCGACCTCTGACCAGTTAATGATGTTTAGTAAATATTAAAACTTTGTTTCCCTCCTGACCACTTACGGTTTATTTTGATTTGTTTGAGTCTTGAAGAAATGTTTAATGTGTGAAGAAACCGACTTCTGTCTTCCCCACAGCCATCAGTTTAAATCAACATATTTTTAGTGGTTGGTAGTGACATATAAATATTTAGCGTCACTCCTAACGAGCTAGGATAAAATATATTCATAACTGAAACGTATAATCGATATCTGAGCAACAGAAAGTTAAACTTCACAGAATTTCTCTTAAGGAATGTAAACAGTTATTTGTAACTAACGTGACCAGATACTTAGAAACATTGATTTATTTATCCGTTGCTGGCGGCCAACATTTGTTTTAAGAGGACTGTAACATAGAGTTTAAATCTAAAGGAAAGGGCCCGGCATGGCCAGGTGGATTAAGACTCGTAATCTGAGAGTCCCGGGTTCGTATCCCCGTCACGCCAAACATTTTTGCTCTCCCAGCCGTGGGGGTGTTATAATGTTATGGTCAATCCCACTATTCGTTGGAAAAAGAGTAGCCCAAGAGTTGGCGGTGGGTAATGATGACAAGCTGCCTTCCCTCTAGTCTTACACTGCTAAATTAGGGACGGCTAGCGCAGATAGCCCTCTAGTAGCTTTGCGCGAAATTCAAAAACAAACCTAAAAGAAAGTCAGATGAAGAACCCTCTCTGGTTGTGATAATTATTTCTGATAACTTACCATTAAAAACTAAAGTGACCTTGAATATCCGTTGTGAAGTTCAAACCAAAGAGGTCAGATACCCTGCTTGACCACGTTGAATATATTCCCACAACATCTCCACAGTGATTAGCTACATCTTTTCAAATGTTTCTTAATTTCATAATTGAGCGCGACCTAACTGATAGCAACTGAGACCGTGTGACAACTTTGTCCGCTATAGAATCTAATGAAACCTTCCAATGTCTGAACGTTGTGTAGGTATGATACACGCGGTTGTCAGAGTTACGAAATGAAGTCTACTTTTGTTTCTAATTAGGTGTTGTCCTCAGACAACATTACTAGTAGGTAGGGTAAGATCAAAGCCTCGAGGCTTCTCGGTTTCAGTTGTTTGTTCTGCACTGACTCGAATTTTCACGATCACCATAAAGGTTCATCTAAACCTATTAGGGAAACCTGTGATGGAATATTTTAGGAAGAGATGCTACTTATCCTTGTGTTTCTCACGATAAGTTCTTTTCTAAACTACGTCACTTGTGTATCACGTGAATAAAGATATTTCTAGCGAATAGCACGTAAAGAAATGAGAAAATCCGAACTTGAGTAGAACAAAATAAAGATACTACGGAGGAATTAAAATATAAAACATATAAAAAATAAAACAAGAAAGAAAGAGAACAAATTATGATGAAAATGAAAGAAAGAAAGAAAAAAGAATAGATGATTAAAAGTATGAAGATAAAGAGAAACAAATGACATAAAAATATACAAATAAAAATTCAGTTCAAATCCGATTACATATAATATTAACAGAGAAGAAAATCTAGATGACAGAAAGACTAAGTGAGAATGGGCTGTTTCTGTAAAGCCCAAAGCTATACAATGGGCTTTACAGGGTCTGCAAATCAGACGTATTTCAGTAACAGACAGAAAACAAAGATATCAAGACATATCTGAGTAACAGACAGAAAACAAAGATATCAAGACATATTTGAGTAACAGACAGAAAACAAAGATATCAGACATATCTGAGTAACAGACCGAAAACAAAGATATCGGACATATCTCAGTAACAGAGAGAAAACAAAGATATCGGACATATCTCAGTAACAGAGAGAAAACAAAGATATCGGACATATCGGAGTAAGAGACAGAAAACAAAAGTATCCGCATTAGACGTATCTCAGTAACAGACAGAGAACAAAGATATCTGTATTAGACATATCTGAGTAAGTTCTTACAAACCATTAAGACAACATTAAATGGTTATTATCAGTAGCCTTAGAGTTAAAACACATGTTCAACATGTCTTCATTGGTTGTAAACTATCATGTTCAACATGTCTTCATTGAGTGAAAACTATCATGTTTAACATCTTTTCCTCAACTCTAAACTATAATGTCAACATGTTTTCAACAGCTGTAAACTATAATGTTTAACATGGTTTCCTCAACTGTAAACTATAATGTTTAACATGGTTTCCTCAACTGTAAACTATAATGTTTAACATGTTTTCCTCAACTGTAAACTATAATGTTTAACATGTTTTCCTCAACTCTAAACTATAATGTCAACATGTTTTCATCAGCTGTAAACTATAATGTTTAACATGTTTTCATCAGCTGTAAACTATAATGTCAACATGTTTTCCTCAACTCTAAACTATAATGTCAACATGTTTTCATCAGCTGTAAACTTCAATGTTTAACAAGTTTTCATCAGCTGTAAACTATAATGTCAACATGTTTTCATCAGCTGTAAACTATAATGTCAACATGTTTTCATCAACTGTAAACTACAATGTCAACATGTTTTCATCAGCTGTAAACTTCAATGTTTAACATGTTTTCATCAGCTGTAAACTATAATGTCAACATGTTTTCATCAGCTGTAAACTATAATGTCAACATGTTTTCATCAGCTGTAAACTATAATGTCAACATGTTTTCATCAGCTGTAAACTATAATGTTTAACATGTTTTCATCAGCTGTAAACTATAATGTCAACATGTTTTCATCAACTGTAAACTACAATGTTTAACATGTTTTCATCAGCTGTAAACTATAATGTCAACATGTTTTCATCAGCTGTAAACTATAATGTCAACATGTTTTCATCAGCTGTAAACTTCAATGTTTAACATGTTTTCATCAGCTGTAAACTATAATGTCAACATGTTTTCATCAGCTGTAAACTATAATGTCAACATGTTTTCATCAGCTGTAAACTATAATGTCAACATGTTTTCATCAGCTGTAAACTTCAATGTTTAACATGTTTTCATCAGCTGTAAACTATAATGTCAACATGTTTTCATCAGCTGTAAACTATAATGTCAACATGTTTTCATCAGCTGTAAACTATAATGTCAACATGTTTTCATCAGCTGTAAACTACAATGTTTAACATGTTTTCATCAGCTGTAAACTATAATGTCAACATGTTTTCATCAACTGTAAACTACAATGTTTAACATGTTTTCATCAGCTGTAAACTATAATGTCAACATGTTTTCATCAGCTGTAAACTATAATGTCAACATGTTTTCATCAGCTGTAAACTATAATGTCAACATGTTTCCCTCAACTGTAAACTACCATTTCCAACATGTCTTTCTTAACAGTTATTGTCTTTATTAATTAGGGAGGTGAGTCAACTTACACCAGAAAATCTCACCAGCCTGAACAACTAATGTCTGTGACTTAAACAGTCGCTGAATTCGGATGGACTCACGCCTACTTGAACACGGATAACGTGAATCGGTTAGTTAACTCGATTTAGTCATGGGACAAGCTCGGAGTTGAACACTTGCTCTTAGCTGGGAAAGGTTAATGTTATTAAGAGCTGGTATTGTGCTATCAGTTCCTGAAGAAACACACTTAAGAACAATCTTACACAAAATAAGTAACTTTATTATACCAATAATTATACTACGTCAAACGTAGGTCGTCATAGACGTAATGAAGTTTAACAATAATTATCACGTTATTGTCAATGCTGCTTGACAATACACCGAACAGTAACTACAACACACAAGTACAATATTAATTTAACCACTACAAAACCTACACAGATGACATCCAGACTAGTCCTTACAAGATGTTAGATACCCAGTGATAACGTCCAGACTGGTCCTTACAAGATGTTAGATGCCCAGTGATAACGTCCAGACTGGTCCTTACAAGATGTTAGATACCCAGTGATAACATCCAGACTGGTCCTTACAAGATGTTAGATACCCAGTGATAACATCCAGACTGGTCCTTACAAGATGTTAGATACCCAGTGATAACGTCCAGACTGGTCCTTACAAGATGTTAGATACCCAGTGATAACGTCCAGACTGGTCCTTACAAGATGTTAGATACCAACTGATAACGTCCAGACTGGTCCTTACAAGATGTTAGATACCCAGTGATAACGTCCAGACTGGTCCTTACAAGATGTTAGATACCCAGTGATAACGTCCAAACTGGTCCTGACAAGATGTTAGATACCCAGTGATAACGTACAGACTGGTCCTTACAAGATGTTAGATACCCAGTAATAACATCCAGACTGGTCCTTACAAGATGTTAGATACCCAGTGATAACGTCCAGACTGGTCCTTACAAGATGTTAGATACCCAGTGATAACGTCCAGACTGGTCCTTACAAGATGTTAGATACCCAGTGATAACGTCCAGACTGGTCCTTACAAGATGTTAGATACCCAGTGATAACATCCAGACTGGTCCTTACAAGATGTTAGATACCCAGTGATAACGTACAGACTGGTCCTTACAAGATGTTAGATACCCAGTGATAACATCCAGACTGGTCCTTACAAGATGTTAGATACCCAGTGATAACGTCCAGACTGGTCCTTACAAGATGTTAGATACCCAGTGATAACATCCAGACTGGTCCTTACAAGATGTTAGATACCCAGTGATAACGTCCAGACTGGTCCTTACAAGATGTTAGATACCCAGTGATAACGTCCAGACTGGTCCTTACAAGATGTTAGATACCAACTGATAACGTCCAGACTGGTCCTTACAAGATGTTAGATACCCAGTGATAACGTCCAGACTGGTCCTTACAAGATGTTAGATACCCAGTGATAACGTCCAGACTGGTCCTGACAAGATGTTAGATACCCAGTGATAACGTACAGACTGGTCCTTACAAGATGTTAGATACCCAGTAATAACATCCAGACTGGTCCTTACAAGATGTTAGATACCCAGTGATAACGTCCAGACTGGTCCTTACAAGATGTTAGATACCCAGTGATAACGTCCAGACTGGTCCTTACAAGATGTTAGATACCCAGTGATAACGTCCAGACTGGTCCTTACAAGATGTTAGATACCCAGTGATAACATCCAGACTGGTCCTTACAAGATGTTAGATACCCAGTGATAACGTACAGACTGGTCCTTACAAGATGTTAGATACCCAGTGATAACATCCAGACTGGTCCTTACAAGATGTTAGATACCCAGTGATAACGTCCAGACTGGTCCTTACAAGATGTTAGATACCCAGTGATAACATCCAGACTGGTCCTTACAAGATGTTAGATACCAAGTGATAACATTCAAACTGATCGTGTATTTCTCCTGTAACTGTCTTATCCTACTAACATATACGAATAAATACTTTTTGACTTCCATATTCACACTTTTGGCAATCTTACGTTTACGATGTGATCCAATTTAACAAGTAATGGTTTCATATAATTAAAACTTAATAAATCTCGGGTAAGCTGACTTCATTTGTGAGAAATATTTCTCCGCTTGATGGCCAATTAATTGAACAAAGAAAATAAACTTCATTCTTTTTGTTAAAAACATTACTGATTCGTTTGTGTTTGAGCGAGATATAGACGGAGCTTTGTTAGCAGAATGATACTCCAAAGAAACTTCACTGTGTAAGTAGAGGGTGATTATTACAAGCCTTGTTCCGATTTATATAAACACTTCAGTTCTGATTTATAGACAAACTTAGGGTTATTATTTATGGAAAACGTGTTTCTCACATGTACAACAAAGGATCGTGACATATATATATATATATACAGTCCTGATTCTTCAACAAGAGAAACGTGAGATCCTATCCATACATATGACGAATAACATTTATTCTAATCAGCCACATGTCGTATTTTCGACGTAATTTGTTGTGATGTAATTTTTATTTGTGATAATTTATATATTTCGGATTAACCAAGCACGTTTTGTTTAAGGGAACATAAAAAACGAGTCTATCCCCACTGTTTAAAAGTGGGATATTGCAACGCGTTTCAATACTGGTTTCACTGAGTTTATTTTTCTGAAAATATACACATAGATATAACTGACTTGTGTTGTGTGGGGCTGTTTAACTCTAGTTTACACAGTTAAAGTTGAGTCTGTGGGTGTGTATGCATCAGTTAAGGTACTGACTCTACCAACAGTCGGTGGTGTGCAGTCAGTATTACTGATATATTTGTATTTATTCTATTTCAGTATATTTATTGTTGTTTTCTTTATGAATATTTCATATTCCACAGATAAACACGGGTATCAAACATCATCAAATTCCAGCAACACAAAGACACCCAACAACTCATGAAAATAACAAAAACAAAACGCGTTCCTTATAAACAAATTGTGATTCACGTGGAACTATTTTGGAAATAATAAAAAAAATCAAATCACTTCATTTGTGAAGTGAAACGACCACGTGTTTCCTCCCACGATTAACAACGACTTGTTTTTCTTTTTGGAAACATCAAGATAAAACCAAGAAAATGGTGTAAAACTTTAGATTTCCGCCCTAATTTCAGTGAACACTAAACCGTGGAGAGCTGAGTGAAACTTTAGTTTTTGATAAAGTTTTTTCAGTAGTGTCGGTAAGACTTTGAAACAAGGGATGTTTGGTTAGACCTCAAGATGTCATAATGACAAATTAAAGTACAAGTTTCTCCTAAAAACAACATAGTTGGATCTGGAGACATGATTCTGAGAAAACTGATGTAGTCAGAGTTGCCATACATGTCAACTGTGGGAAAGCTTTGGTAGATTCTCTTAGGTCTTGTTGTCCTCTAATAGACTACAATCTTCGTTTTATTGTCTTCTGATAGACCATTCTCTTAGGTCTCGTTGTCTTCTGATAAACCACTCTCTTATGTCTTGTTGTCCTCTGATTGATTACTATCTTAGTTCTTATTATCTTCTGACAGATCAATCTCTTAGGTCTTGGTGTCTTCTGATACATCACTCTCTTAGGTCTTCTTGTCTTCTGATAGACCACTCTCTTAGGTCTTCTTGTCTTCTGATAAACCACTCTCTTAGGTCTTGTTGTCTTCTGACAGACTACTGTCTTACTTCTTATTGTCTTCTGACAGACTACTGTCTTAGTTCTCATTGTCTTCTAACAGACTACTGTCTTAGTTCTTATTGTCTTCTGATAGACCACTCTCTTAGGTCTTGTTGTCTTCTGACAGACCAATGTCTTAGGTCTTTTTGTCTTCTGACAGACCACTCTCTTTTTTCTTCTGATGAACTTTTAATAGTTTCTTTCACTGTAGTCTTCTGGATTAAACTTTTTTCTTAAACTCGTCAAAGTTCCAGATCTAGTCTGGTGGACTCTTCTGGATCAAGTTTTCTTCTAGCGAGCTCTTCAGTTTTCCAGATCTAGACTGGTACACTCTTCTGGATTAAAGTTTCTTCTAGTGAACTTGTCAAGATTCCAGATCTTGTGTGATGGACTCCTCTGGATTAAACTTTCCTATAGTGAACTTCTCAGGGTTCCAGATCTTGTGTGATGGACTCCTCTGGATTAAACTTTCTTATAGTGAACTTGTCAAGATTCCAGATCTAACCTGTTAGACTTTCCTGGATTAAACTTTCTTCTGTCAAACTCGTTAGGGTTCCAGAGTTAAGTTGATGGACTTTTATGCGTTACATTATGTACCGGGATTTTTCTTAGATTTATTATATTCTATATATTCTTCTGAATTACATTCACTCTTATCATCTCCTCTTGGATACATTCTTTTTTTAGAAAATTTCTGGATTACATTTTCTTCTACGTATTCTTTTGGGTCACATTGTGTTTTAGCTGGATTCAATTATATTAAAACAATTTTGAATATGCAAATTAACAAGTTAATTGAAAACTACTGCCAGTATAAAGTCGCGATGGAACGAAAAGAATCACCTTGGGATGCAAGGACCACCCAGAACGAGACTTACAACAAGTTTAACTCCAACTGTGATAAGTAAGGTTGGCGTCTTGTAAAGATTTAGACTCCACCATAATACCGGTCATTGGTAAAAGTCTTCCACGCGCCCTAGGCAACATAATGAAGAAGTAGCTTTGTTTGGTAAATCAACACATCTCGAATGAGTTGATTTCACGACATCTTCTTTTAATCACTGCATACTTAAAACAGCTGAAATATAAAATAAGTATTCATGTCACTCCACTCGAAAACATACCAACTACAACTGGATTTCTGAGTAATCCGACTGCAATGGTGTAGAATAAAATTGAAATGTGCATGTTTCACACTAAAGCGACACCTAGCGAATATGTCTTACAAGCATTTAAAACTTATAGTGCATTAAATATTATAGTTATCTGCGGCTCTTGAATGAAATAAGATATTTTCTTTGTCAGTAGAGCTGTAGACCCAAACTTGTGACGCTAAGCTCAAGCAATGGACTTTATCCACACACATCATATAATTACTGTTCACACAATTATAGTTACTAGTAAGTAGCACTTAATACAAATTCAAGGTTACATGATTCTAAGATACCTTCATTTCAGTTTCAGACTCGCTGTATATCTCACGGTAAATATTTTAGTCATGTTCCCATCTAACCACGGTTCCCGAGTGAAGCAAAACTTTGTGGGTCTAAGTAACCATGTGGTGAGACAAGAGTTCCCATGATTCGTCGGTGTGTGTTTATGGTTAAGATTCAAACTCATGTCACGAAATGGTATCTTGCTTAGCCATTCCAGGGAATGATTCTAACACCCTTTGTTGTGGGCGTGTGGGAACATGGAAATAGAAACAAACTAAAAGCAAATGGCTTTCAAGAAGGATATGTTAGATTTAAAAACAAAAAGACGTTGACTTACAGCTTCGATATTGTTTTACTGTGTTACACGTGCTGTTTACCTTTATTATTACCGTTTTAGTGTGTTACACGTGCTGTTTACCTTTATTATTACTGTTTTACTGTGTCACACGTGCTGTTTACCTTTATTATTACCGTTTTACTGTATCACATGTGCTGTTTACCTTTATTATTACTGTTTTACTGTCACACGTGCTGTTTACCTTTAATATTACCGTTTTACTGTGTTACATTTGCTGTTTATCTTTGTTGTATTTATTATCGTTTTACTGTGATAGACGTGCTGTTTACCTTTAATATTACCGTTTTACTGTGTTACATTTGCTGTTTATTTTTGTTGTATTTATTATCGTTTTAGTGTGATA
Organism: Carcinoscorpius rotundicauda; assembly: GCA_011833715.1. Classification (NCBI taxonomy): domain Eukaryota; kingdom Metazoa; phylum Arthropoda; class Merostomata; order Xiphosura; family Limulidae; genus Carcinoscorpius; species Carcinoscorpius rotundicauda. The sequence continues at coordinate 93,555,482 of CM022399.1, forward strand.
CACGTGCTGTTTACCTTTAATATTACCGTTTTACTGTGTTACACCTGTTTATCTTTGTTGTATTTATTACCGTTTTACTGTGTTACATTTGCTGTTTATCGTTGTTTATTTATTATTGTTTTACTGTGATACACGTGCTGTTTACCTTTAATATTACCGTTTTACTGTGTTACATCTGCTGTTTATCTTTGTTGTATTTATTACCGTTTTACTGTGTCACACGTGCTGTTTTCCTTTATTATTACTGTTTTACTGTGTCACACGTGCTGTTTACCTTTAATATTACAGTTTTACTGTGTTACATTTGCTGTTTATCTTTGTTGTATTTATTATCGTTTTACTGTGATACACGTGCTGTTTACCTTTAATATTACCGTTTTACTGTGTTACATTTGCTATTTATATTTGTTGTATTTATTACCGTTTTACTGTGATACACGTGCTGTTTACCTTTAATATTACCGTTTTACTGTGTTACATTTGCTGTTTATATTTGTTGTATTTATTACCGTTTTACTGTGATACACGTGCTGTTTATCTTTGTTGTATTTATTACCGTTTTACTGTGATACATGTGCTGTTTACCTTTAATATTACCGTTTTACTGTGTTACATTTGCTGTTTATATTTGTTGTATTTATTACCGTTTTACTGTGATACATTTGCTGTTTATATTTGTTGTATTTATTACCGTTTTACTGTGATACATTTGCTGTTTATATTTGTTGTATTTATTACCGTTTTACTGTGTTACATTTGCTGTTTATCTTTGTTGTATTTATTACCGTTTTACTGTGATACATTTGCTGTTTATCTTTGTTGTATTTATTACCGTTTTACTGTGATACACGTGCTGTTTATCTTTGTTGTATTTATTACTGTTTTACTGTGTTACATTTGCTGTTTACCTTTATTATGTTTATTACCTCTGTACTTGAAAACCTCTTTTAATGACATCATAACATAGTTTAACATCCTATTTGTTGTATTAACATATGTGTAACAGTTCACAGACACGGTACGTATTTAATAACTACCATAATAATAATTTAAAACATTCTCTATCTTTACTTTTATTATTCTGAAATAAAAGTTCTGTTATAACTGTTTTTCTATTAATGGCATTAATACAATCATACAATAATCACAATAAGAGGTGACAGGACTATGGGGCATGACGTGGCCAGGTGGTTAAGGCGCTCGACTCATACTACAAGGATCATGAGTTCAAATCCGTGTAACACCAAACAAGTTCGCCCATTCAACCGTGGGGGCATAATAAAGTTACGATGTATCCTCCTATTTGTTGGTAAAAGAGTAGCCCACCAGCTGGTGGTGATGACGAGCTACTTTCTATTTAGTCTTACACTGCTAAATTAGGGACCGCTGACGGAGATAGCCCTCGTGTAGCTTTGTGCGAAATTCAAAACAATACCGAAGCATGTTTGTTTGTTTTTTTAACTACGTCATTTGGTAAAATTCAACAATATTTTTGAAGAAGTAAGATACAAAGTCTCTTGGTGGAAATGAATAAAACACTTACTTGAATAAAATTAATACGATATCTGTTTCCCATTAGATGATATCTAAATGAGAGTAGCTTTTATTTTGCCGATTATGTTAAGACTAGCCATTTCTATTCACATGGATCTCAGATCAACTATTCCATGCGTGGTATAAATGAGGTGCCTTTCGAAAATACCAAAATAATTATAGTCCTTGGATTAGTAGCCACCTACCGGCAGTGAAGTAAAATACATGCCGTGACTTAAATCGACTTTTTTTCCCACGTTACATATGAGGCAAATCGTCTAATCCTTTCAGCTTGAGAGTTGGTAATTATTGGGAAAGCCAGAGAAACTTTCTTCTCAGCCCACCGCTTGTGAGAAAACAGTTCCCAGAGTCGGCCTGAATTTAAAGACACCCCAACGATACACGTGCTAAACACGTGCAAGAGTTAATATCCCTCTAGGCTCGATCTACCGAGCTTTACAACCAAGTGACGTAACTTAGAAGTGGAACTGTAACTTAATTACCAATACTTCATTTCTGATACAGACATCACGTAATTTACATCAGGTCTACGAGTACGAAACTCTGTAATAACATCACCATAGTAATAGTAAGAAATTTCCCTTCTACACATCGATCTCAGAGAAACATGAAAATCTATCTTCTATCTCAGAATATTCAACTTCGGTACATATCCAATCACTGAGTTATCATTACGTTGTGATGTTATCTGCAAGTGTCCAATCAGTAAGTTATTGTTACATTGTGATGTTCTCTGTAAGTGTCCAATCAGCGAGATATTATTAAGTTGTGACGTTCTTTTCTCTCTAAACGTCCAATCAGTGAGTAAATATTACGTTGTGACGTTCTTTTCTCTGTAAATGTTCAATCAGTGAGTTATTATTACGTTGTGACGTTCTTTTCTCTGTAAATGTCCAATCAGTGAGTTATTATTAGGTTCTGACGTTCTCTGTAAATGTCCAATCAGAGAGATATTATTACGTTTTGACGTTGTTTTCTCTGTGAATGTCCAAACAGTGAGCTGTTATTACGTTATGACGTTCTTTTCTCTGTAAATGTCCAATTAGTGAGCTGTTATTACGTTGTGACGTTGTTTTCTCTGTAAATGTCAAATCAGTGAGTTATTATCACGTTGTGATATTCTTTTCTTTGTAAATGTTCAATCAAAGAGTTATTATTACGTTGTGACGTTCTTTTCTCCGTAAATTATAAAACAGTGAGTTATTATTACGTTGAGATGTTCTTTTCTCTGTAAATGTCCAATCAGTGAGTTATTATTACGTTGTGATATTCTTTTCAAAGTAAATGTTCAATCAGTGAGTTATTATTACGTTGTGACGTTGTTTTCTCTGTAAATGTCCAATCAGTGAGTTATTATTACGTTGTGACGTGTTTTCTCTGTAAATGTCCAATCAGTGAGTTATTATTACGTTGTGACGTTCTTTTCTCTGTAAATATCCAATCAGTGAGCTGTTATTACGTTGTGACGTTGTTTTCTCTGTAAATGTCCAATCAGTGAGTTATTCTTACGTTGTGATGTTGTTTTCTCTGTAAATGTCCAATCAGGGAGTTATTATTACGTTGTGATGTAATTTTCTCTGTAAATGTTCAATCAGTGAGTTATTATTACGTTGAGGTTCTTTTCTCTGTAAATGTTCAATCAGTGAGTTATTATTACGTTGAGGTTCTTTTCACTGTAAATATTCAATCAGTGAATTATTATTAGGTTATGACGTTCTCTGTAAATATCCAATCGGTGAGTTATTATTACGTTGTGACGTTCTTTTCTTTGTAAATATTCAAACAGTGAGCTGTTATTACGTTGTGACGTTCTTTTCTCTGTAAATGTCCAATCAGTGAGTTATTATCACGTTGTGATGTTCTTTTCTCTGTAAATGTCCAATCAGTGAGTTATTATTACGTTGTGACGTTCTTTTCTCTGTAAATATCCAAACAGTGAGCTGTTATTACGTTGTGATAATCTTTTCTCTGTAAATGTCCAATCAGTGAGTTATTATTACGTTGTGATGTTCTTTTCAAAGTAAATGTTCAATCAGTGAGTTATTATTACGTTGTGACGTTGTTTTCTTTGTAAATGTCCAATCAGTGAGTTATTATTTCGTTGTGATGTTTTCTCTCTGTAAATGTTTAATCAATGAATTATTATTACGTTGTGACATTGTTTTCTCTGTAAATGTCCAATCAGTTAGTTATCATTACGTTGGGATGTTCTATATTTTGTAAGTGTCCAATCAGTGAGTTATTATTACGTTGTGATTGTCTTTTCTCCGTAAATATTCAATCAGTGAGTTATTATTACGTTTGATGTTCTATTCTTTGTAAATATCCCAACAGTGAGCTGTTATTACGTTGTGACGTTCTTTTCTCTGTAAATATCCAATCAGTGAGATTTTATTACGTTGTGACGTTGTTTCCTCTGTAAATGTCCAATCAGTGAGTTATTCTTACGTTGTGATGTTGTTTTCTTTGTAAATGTTCAATCAAAGAGTTATTATTACGTTGTGACGTTCTTTTCTCCGTAAATTATAAAACAGTGAGTTATTATTACGTTGAGATGTTCTTTTCTCTGTAAATGTCCAATCAGTGAGTTATTATTAAAAGGTTGTGATATTCTTTTCAAAGTAAATGTTCAATCAGTGAGTTATTATTACGTTGTGACGTTGTTTTCTCTGTAAATGTCCAATCAGTGAGTTATTATTACGTTGTAAGGTGTTTTCTCTGTAAATGTCCAATCAGTGAGTTATTATTACGTTGTGACGTTCTTTTCTCTGTAAATATCCAATCAGTGAGTTATTATTACGTTGTGACGTTGTTTTCTCTGTAAATGTCCAATCAGTGAGTTATTCTTACGTTGTGATGTTGTTTTCTCTGTAAATGTCCAATCAGGGAGTTATTATTACGTTGTGATGTAATTTTCTCTGTAAATGTTCAATCAGTGAGTAATTATTACGTTGTGACGTTGTTTTCTCTGTAAATATCCAATCAGTGAGTTATTATTACGTTGAGGTTCTTTTCTCTGTAAATGTTCAATCAGTGAGTTATTATTACGTTGAGGTTCTTTTCTCTGTAAATATTCAATCAGTGAATTATTATTAGGTTATGACGTTCTCTGTAAATATCCAATCGGTGAGTTATTATTACGTTGTGACGTTCTTTTCTTTGTAAATATTCAAACAGTGAGCTGTTATTACGTTGTGACGTTCTTTTCTCTGTAAATGTCCAATCAGTGAGTTATTATCACGTTGTGATGTTCTTTTCTCTGTAAATGTCCAATCAGTGAGTTATTATTACGTTGTGACGTTCTTTTCTCTGTAAATATCCAAACAGTGAGCTGTTATTACGTTGTGATAATCTTTTCTCTGTAAATGTCCAATCAGTGAGTTATTATTACGTTGTGATGTTCTTTTCAAAGTAAATGTTCAATCAGTGAGTTATTATTACGTTGTGACGTTGTTTTCTTTGTAAATGTCCAATCAGTGAGTTATTATTTCGTTGTGATGTTTTTCTCTCTGTAAATGTTTAATCAATGAATTATTATTACGTTGTGACATTGTTTTCTCTGTAAATGTCCAATCAGTTAGTTATCATTACGTTGGGATGTTCTATATTTTGTAAGTGTCCAATCAGTGAGTTATTATTACGTTGTGATTCTCTTTTCTCCGTAAATATTCAATCAGTGAGTTATTATTACGTTTGATGTTCTATTCTTTGTAAATATCCAAACAGTGAGCTGTTATTACGTTGTGACGTTCTTTTCTCTGTAAATATCCAATCAGTGAGATTTTATTACGTTTTGACGTTGTTTTCTCTGTAAATGTACAATTAGTGAGTTATTATTACGTTGTGACGTTCTTTTATCTGTAAATATTCCATCAGTGAGTTATTATTACGTTGTGACGTTCTCTGTAAATGTTCAATCAGTGAGTTATTATTAGGTTGTGACATTCTCTGTAAATATCCAATCAGTGAGTTATTGTTACGTTGTGACGTTGTTTTCTCTGTAAATATCCAATCAGTGAGTTATTTTTACGTTGTGATGTTGTTTTCTCTGTAAATGTCCAATCACTGAGTTATTATTACGTTGTGACGTTGTTTTCTCTGTAAATGTCCAATCAGTGAGTTATTATTGGGTTGTTACTTTCTTTTCTCTGTAAATATCCAAACAGTGAGCTGTTATTACGTTGTGACGTTCTTTTCTCTGTAAATATCCAATCAGTGAGATTTTATTACGTTTTGACGTTGTTTTCTCTGTAAATGTACAATTAGTGAGTTATTATTACGTTGCGTCGTTCTTTTGTCTGTAAAAGTTCAATCAGTGAGTTATTATTACGTTGTGAGGTTCTTTTCTCTGTAAATATCCAAACAGTGAGCTGTTATGACGGTTTGACGTTCTTTTCTCTGTAAATGTCCAATCAGTGAGTTATTATTACGTTGTGACGTTTTTTCTCTGTAAATGTCATATTAATCAGTTATTATTACGTTGTGACGTTGTTTTATCTGTAAATGTTCAATCAGTAAGTTATTATTACGTTGTGACGTTGTTTTCTCTGTAAATGTCCAATCAGTGAGTTATTATTGGGTTGTGACTTTCTTTTCTCTGTAAATATCCAAACAGTGTGCTGTTATTACTTTTTGACGTTCTTTTCTCTGTAAATATCAATCAGTGAGTTATTATTACGTTGTGACGTTTTTTCTCTGTAAATGTCCAATTAGTCAGTTATTATTACGTTGTGACGAAGTTTTATCTGTAAATGTTCAATCAGTGAGTTATTATTACGTTGTGACGTTGTTTTCTCTGTAAATGTCCAATCAGTGAGTTATTATTGGGTTGTGACATTCTTTTCTCTGTAAATGTCCAATCAGTGAGTTATTATTGGGTTGTGACGTTCTTTTCTCTGTAAATATCCAAACAGTGAGCTGTTATTACTTTTTGACGTTCTTTTCTCTGAAAATGTCCAATCAGTGAGTTATTATTACGTTGTGACGTTTTTTCTCTGTAAATGTCCAATTACTGAGTTATTATAACGTTGTGACGTTGTTTTCTCTGTAAATGTTCAATCAGTGAGTTATTATTACGTTGTGACGTTTTTTTCTCTGTAAATGTCCAATCAGTGAGTTATTATTACGTTGTGATGTAATTTTCTCTGTAAGTGTTCAATCAGAGAGTAATTATTACGTTGTGACGTTGTTTTCTCTGTAAATGTCCAAACAGTGAGCTGTTATTACTTTTTGACGTTATTTTCTCTGTAAATGTCCAATCAGTGAGTTATTATTACGTTGTGACGTTTTTTCTCTGTAAATGTCCAATTAGTCAGTTATTATTACGTTGTGACGTTGTTTTATCTGTAAATGTTCAATCAGTGAGTTATTATTACGTTGTGACGTTGTTTTCTCTGTAAATGTCCAATCACTGAGTTATTATTACGTTGTGATGTTCTTTTCTCTGTAAATGTTCAATCAGTGAGTTATTATTACGTTGTGATGTTCTTTTCTCTGTAAATGTCCAATCAGTGAGTTATTATTGGGTTGTGACGTTCTTTTCTCTGTAAATATCCAAACAGTGAGCTGTTATTACGTTGTGGTTGTCTTTTCTCCGTTAATGTTCAATCAGTGAGTTATTATTACGTTTGACGTTCTTTTCTCTGTAAATGTCCAATCAGTGAGTTATTATTACGTTCTGACGTTGTTTTCTCTGTAAATGTCCAAACAGTGAGCTGTTATTACGTTGTGATGTTCTTTTCTCTGTAAATGTCCAATGAGTGAGTTATTATTACGTTGTGACGTTTTTTCTCTGTAAATGTCCAATTAGTGAGTTATTATTACCTTGTGACGTTCTTTTCTCTTTAAATGTTCAATCAGTGAGGTATTATTACGTTGTGACGTTGTTTTCTCTGTAAATGTCCAATGAGTGAGTTATTATTTTGTTCTAATGTTTTTCTCTCTGTAAATGTTGAATCAGTGAGTTATTATTACGTTGTGACATTGTTTTCTCTGTAAATGTCCAATCAGTTAGTTATCATTACGTTGTGATGTTCTATATTCTGTAAGTGTCCAATCAGTGAGTTATTATTACGTTGTGATTGTCTTTTCTCCGTAAATGTTCAATCAGTGAGTTATTATTACGTTTTACGTTCTTTTCTCTGTAAATGTACAATTAGTGAGTTATTATTACGTTGTGACGTTCTTTTCTCTGTAAATATCCAAACAGTGAGCTGTTATTACGTTGTGATGTTTTTTTTTTCTGTAAATGTCCAATCAGTGGGTTATTATTACGTTGTGACATTGTTTTCCAGTAAATGTCCAATCAGTTAGTTATAATTACGTTGTGATGTTCTATATTATGTAAGTGTCCAATCAGTGAGTTATTATTACGTTGTGATTGTCTTTTCTACGTAAATGTTCAATGAGTGAGTTATTATTACGTTGTGACGTTCTCTGTAAATGTTCAATCAGTGAGTTATTATTAGGTTGTGACGTTCTCTGTAAATATCCAATGAGTGAGTTATTGTTACGTTGTGACGTTGTTTTCTCTGTAAATGTCCAATCAGTGAGTTATTATTACGTTGTGTTGTTCTTTTGTCTGTAAAAGTTCAATCAGTGAGTTATTATTACGTTGTGAGGTTCTTTTCTCTGTAAATATCCAAACAGTGAGCTGTTATGACGGTTTGACGTTTTTTCTCTGTAAATGTCCAATTAGTCAGTTATTATTACGTTGTGACGTTGTTTTATCTGTAAATGTTCAATCAGTGAGTTATTATTACGTTGTGACGTTGTTTTCTCTGTAAATGTCCAATCAGTGAGTTATTATTGGGCTGTGACGTTCTTTTCTCTGTAAATATCCAAACAGTGAGCTGTTATTACTTTTTGAGTTCTTTTCTCTGTAAATGTCCAATCAGTGAGTTATTATTACGTTGTGACGTTTTTTCTCTGTAAATGTCCAATTAGTCAGTTATTATTACCTTGTGACGTTCTTTTATCTGTAAATATTCAATCAGTGAGTTATTATTACGTTGTGACGTTCTCTGTAAATGTTCAATCAGTGAGTTATTATTAGGTTGTGACGTTCTCTGTAAATATCCAATCAGTGAGTTATTGTTACGTTGTGACGTTGTTTTCTCTGTAAATGTCCAATCAGTGAGTTATTATTACGTTGTGAGGTTCTTTTCTCTGTAAATATCCAAACAGTGAGCTGTTATTACTTTTGACGTTCTTTTCTCTGTAAATGTCCAATCAGTGAGTTATTATTGGGTTGTGACGTTCTTTTCTCTGTAAATATCCAAACAGTGAGCTGTTATTACTTTTGACGTTCTTTTCTCTGTAAATGTCCAATCAGTGAGTTATTATTACGTTGTGACGTTTTTCTCTGTAAATGTCCAATTAGTCAGTTATTATTACGTTGTGACGTTGTTTTATCTGTAAATGTCCAATCAGTGAGTTATTATTACGTTGTGATGTTCTTTTCTCTGTAAATGTCCAATCAGTGAGTTATTATTGGGTTGTGACGTTCTTTTCTCTGTAAATATCCAAACAGTGAGCTGTTATTACTTTTTGATGTTCTTTTCTCTGAAAATGACCAATCAGTGAGTTATTATTACGTTGTGACGTTTTTTCTCTGTAAATGTCCAATTAGTCAGTTATTATTACGTTGTGACGTTGTTTTCTCTGTAAATATTCAATCAGTGAGTTATTATTACGTTGTGACGTTCTCTGTAAATGTTCAATCAGTGAGTTATTATTAGGTTGTGACGTTCTCTGTAAATATCCAATCAGTGAGTTATTGTTACGTTGTGACGTTGTTTTCTCTGTAAATGTCCAATCAGTGAGTTATTATTACGTTGTGACGTTTTTTCTCTGTAAATGTCCAACTAGTCAGTTATTATTACCTTGTGACGTTCTTTTATCTGTAAATATTCAATCAGTGAGTTATTATTACGTTGTGACGTTCTATGTAAATGTTCAATCAGTGAGTTATTATTAGGTTGTGACGTTCTCTGTAAATATCCAATCAGTGAGTTATTGTTACGTTGTGACGTTGTTTTCTCTGTAAATGTCCAATCAGTGAGTTATTATTACGTTGTGAGGTTCTTTTCTCTGTAAATATCCAAACAGTGAGCTGTTATGACGGTTTGACGTTCTTTTCTCTGTAAATGTCCAATCAGTGAGTTATTATTACGTTGTGACGTTTTTTCTCTGTAAATGTCCAATCAGTGAGTTATTATTGGGTTGTGACGTTCTTTTCTCTGTAAATATCCAAACAGTGAGCTGTTATTACTTTTGACGTTCTTTTCTCTGTAAATGCCCAATCAGTGAGTTATTATTACGTTGTGACGTTTTTCTCTGTAAATGTCCAATTAGTCAGTTATTATTACGTTGTGACGTTGTTTTATCTGTAAATGTTCAATCAGTGAGTTATTATTACGTTGTGATGTTCTTTTCTCTGTAAATGTCCAATCAGTGATTTATTATTGGGTTGTGACGTTCTTTTCTCTGTAAATATCCAAACAGTGAGCTGTTATTACTTTTTGATGTTCTTTTCTCTGAAAATGACCAATCAGTGAGTTATTATTACGTTGTGACGTTTTTCTTTGTAAATGTCCAATTACTGAGTTATTATTACGTTGTGACGTTATTTTCTCTGTAAATGTCCAATCAGTGAGTTATTATTACGTTGTGACGTTGTTTTCACTGTAAATGTCCAATCAGTGAGTTATTATTACGTTGTGACGTTTTTCTCTGTAAATGTCCAATTAGTCAGTTATTATTACGTTGTGACGATGTTTTATCTGTAAATGTTTAATCAGTGAGTTATTATTACGTTGTGACGTTGTTTTCTCTGTAAATGTCCAATCAGTGAGTTATTATTACGTTGTGAGGTTCTTTTCTCTGTAAATATCCAAACAGTGAGCTGTTATGACGGTTTGACGTTCTTTTCTCTGTAAATGTCCAATCAGTGAGTTATTATTACGTTGTGACGTTTTTTCTCTGTAAATGTCCAATTAGTCAGTTATTATTACGTTGTGACGTTGTTTTCTCTGTAAATGTCCAATCAGTGAGTTATTATTGGGTTGTGACGTTCTTTTCTCTGTAAATATCCAAACAGTGAGCTGTTATTACTTTTGACGTTCTTTTCTCTGTAAATGTCCAATCAGTGAGTTATTATTGGGTTGTGACGTTCTTTTCTCTGTAAATATCCAAACAGTGAGCTGTTATTACTTTGGACGTTCTTTTCTCTGTAAATGTCCAATCAGTGAGTTATTATTACGTTGTGACGTTTTTCTCTGTAAATGTCTAATTAGTCAGTTATTATTACGTTGTGACGTTGTTTTATCTGTAAATGTTCAATCAGTGAGTTATTATTACGTTGTGATGTTCTTTTCTCTGTAAATGTCCAATCAGTGAGTTATTATTGGGTTGTGACGTTCTTTTCTCTGTAAATATCCAAACAGTGAGCTGTTATTACTTTTTGATGTTCTTTTCTCTGAAAATGACCAATCAGTGAGTTATTATTACGTTGTGACGTTTTTTCTTTGTAAATGTCCAACTAGTCAGTTATTATTACCTTGTGACGTTCTTTTATCTGTAAATATTCAATCAGTGAGTTATTATTACGTTGTGACGTTCTATGTAAATGTTCAATCAGTGAGTTATTATTAGGTTGTGACGTTCTCTGTAAATATCCAATCAGTGAGTTATTGTTACGTTGTGACGTTTTTTCTCTGTAAATGTCCAATTAGTCAGTTATTATTACCTTGTGACGTTCTTTTATCTGTAAATATTCAATCAGTGAGTTATTATTACGTTGTGACGTTCTATGTAAATGTTCAATCAGTGAGTTATTATTAGGTTGTGAGGTTCTTTTCTCTGTAAATATCCAATCAGTGAGTTATTGTTACGTTGTGACGTTGTTTTCTCTGTAAATGTCCAATCAGTGAGTTATTATTACGTTGTGAGGTTCTTTTCTCTGTAAATATCCAAACAGTGAGCTGTTATGACGGTTTGACGTTCTTTTCTCTGTAAATGTCCAATCAGTGAGTTATTATTACGTTGTGACGTTTTTTCTCTGTAAATGTCCAATTAGTCAGTTATTATTACGTTGTGACGTTGTTTTCTCTGTAAATGTCCAATCAGTGAGTTATTATTGGGTTGTGACGTTGTTTTCTCTGTAAATATCCAAACAGTGAGCTGTTATTACTTTTGACGTTCTTTTCTCTGTAAATATCCAAACAGTGAGCTGTTTTTACTTTTTGATGTTCTTTTCTCTGAAAATGACCAATCAGTGAGTTATTATTACGTTGTGACGTTTTTTCTTTGTAAATGTCCAATTACTGAGTTATTATTACGTTGTGACGTTATTTTCTCTGTAAATGTCCAATCAGTGAGTTATTATTACGTTGTGACGTTGTTTTCACTGTAAATGTCCAATCAGTGAGTTATTATTACGTTGTGACGTTTTTCTCTGTAAATGTCCAATTAGTCAGTTATTATTACGTTGTGACGATGTTTTATCTGTAAATGTTTAATCAGTGAGTTATTATTACGTTGTGACGTTGTTTTCTCTGTAAATGTCCAATCAGTGAGTTATTATTGGGTTGTGACGTTCTTTTCTCTCTAAATATCCAAACAGTGAGCTGTTATTACTTTTTGACGTTATTTTCTCTGTAAATGTCCAATCAGTGAGTTAATATTACGTTGTGACGTTCTTTTCTCTGTAAATATCCAAACAGTGAGCTGTTATTACTTTTGACGTTCTTTTCTCTGTAAATATCCAAACAGTGAGCTGTTATTACTTTTTGATGTTCTTTTCTCTGAAAATGACCAATCAGTGAGTTATTATTACGTTGTGACGTTTTTTCTTTGTAAATGTCCAATTACTGAGTTATTATTACGTTGTGACGTTATTTTCTCTGTAAATGTCCAATCAGTGAGTTATTATTACGTTGTGACGTTGTTTTCACTGTAAATGTCCAATCAGTGAGTTATTATTACGTTGTGACGTTTTTTTCTGTAAATGTCCAATTAGTCAGTTATTATTACGTTGTGACGATGTTTTATCTGTAAATGTTTAATCAGTGAGTTATTATTACGTTGTGACGTTGTTTTCTCTGTAAATGTCCAATCAGTGAGTTATTATTGGGTTGTGACGTTCTTTTCTCTCTAAATATCCAAACAGTGAGCTGTTATTACTTTTTGACGTTATTTTCTCTGTAAATGTCGAATCAGTGAGTTAATATTACGTTGTGACGTTTTTTCTCTGTAATTGTCCGATTAGTCAGTTATTATTACGTTGTGACGTTGTTTTCTCTGTAAATGTCCAATCAGTGAGTTATTATTGGGTTGTGACTTTCTTTTCTCTGTAAATGTTCAATCAGTGAGTTATTATTACGTTGTGACGTTATTTTCTCTGTAAAGGTCCAATCAGTGAGTTATTATTACGTTGTGACGTTGTTTTCTTTGTAAATGTCCAATCAGTGAGTTATTATTAGTTGGTGACGTTCTTTTCTCTGTAAATATCCAAACAGTGAGCTGTTATTACGTTGTGACGTTGTTTTCTCTGTAAATGTCCAATTAGTCAGTTATTATTACGTTGTGACGTTGTTTTATCTGTAAATGTTCAATCAGTAAGTTATTATTACGTTGTGACGTTGTTTTCTTTGTAAATGTCCAATCAGTGAGTTATTATTACTTTTTGATGTTTTTTCTCTGAAAATGACCAATCAGTGAATTATTATTACGTTGTGACGTTTTTCTTTGTAAATGTCCAATTACTGAGTTATTATTACGTTGTGACGTTATTTTCTCTGTAAATGTCCAATCAGTGAGTTATTATTTCGTTGTGACGTTTTTTTCTCTGTAAAGGTCCAATCAGTGAGTTATTATTACGTTGTGACGTTGTTTTCTCTGTAAATGTCCAATCAGTGAGTTATTATTAGGTGGTGACGTTCTTTTCTCTGTAAATATCCAAACAGTGAGCTGTTATTACGTTGTGACGTTCTTTTCTCTGTAAATGTCCAATCAGTGAGTTATTATTACGTTGTGACGTTATTTTCTCTGTAAATGTTCAATCAGTGAGTTAATATTACGTTCTGACGTTTTTTCTCTGTAATTGTCCGATTAGTCAGTTATTATTACGTTGTGACGTTGTTTTATCTGTAAATGTTCAATCACTGAGTTATTATTACGTTGTGACGTTCTTTTCTCTGTAAATTTCCAATCAGTGAGTTATTATTGGGTTGTGACGTTCTTTTCTCTGTAAATGTTCAATCAGTGAGTTATTATTACGTTGTGACGTTTTTTTCTCTGTAAATGTCCAATTAGTGAGTAATTATTACCTTGCGACGTTCTTTTCTCTGTATTTGTCCAATCAGGGAGTTATTATTACGATGTGACGTTCTCTGTAAATATCCAATCAGTGAGTTATTATTACGTCGTGACGTTGTTTTCTCTTTAAATGTCCAGTCAGTGAGTTATTATTACGTCGTGACGTTGTTTTCTCTGTACATGTCCAATCAGGGAGTTATTATTATGTTGTGACGTTCTTGAGAACACATTGTAATTTCAAATGGGTTTCTCGTCATAATGAATGTTTTAACTATATTTTACTGTAATGATTCTTTTAAAAAGAACGTAATTTAAAAACAAAGATTGATATGACACAATTCAGTAACTATAGGCAGTTAAATCTTGTTAAAAACATTTTTTGAAATAACAAGCACGACTTGTTTTATGTTCTCAAAGATAATTTTCGCAATTTTTTTTCCCTCTTCTCACCAATGTTTCCGCTTGTATTAAACCTGACGAGGAATTTAAATCGTATTATATTGCGGTGAACGTCACATTAGGCTTAAAATAACCACATCAGATATCATAAAATTTTGTATCTTGAGAAAGAAAAGTTTGACTTTCAGGCCTGGAGCTACTTGTGAAAACACACGACTTCCCAGTAATATATTAGTAACTGAAATAATTACATCATTATTGTATTACGAATTGTGATAACTGTGGATATATTATTCAATTTTCTTTAATGATACAGAATATTTAATCGTTATTTTAAAGCTTGAAGCTGAGAAACAAGAATATTAATATCTATATGTATTTCTTGTTTTTCCTGCTGAGTGGGAAAGGTGTCCCGAACTCTGGGACGCGCATCAAAAAGAGATTTTCAATTACGTGTTGGCGTTCAGGACAAAGCTATATGATGGGCTATCTGTGCTCTGCCCACGAAGGATTTCGAAACTCAGTTTCTGCATTGTAAATCCGCAGACACACCGGCATGCCGCTAGGAACCACTTCTGAGTATCACTTGCAATCTTGTGTCCGTTACCACTTCGAAGTTGCTAGATATGAAAAGGCATTTGTTATTTCACGTATGGAGATTCAACACCCAATCAGAATAGACTGCTGTAAATGTCTTGAAGTGTTTTAGTAGAATCTGGAACCAAATCAGTGGTATAACTACATCTGCTCATCATATCCAACACAAGCAAATAACTGTTACTTCGGAATTTTGGCTTACCACAATTGTAGGATACCTGCTATGACACTGAGTTAAATGTTCACAGTCTCAAATGAATGCAGGTCAGTGTACCGACAGATGCGACTTCTACGAATTACACTATATTACTTATGCAACTATGAGTAACATATATATATATATATATGTTTAAAGGTTTTCAAGTGACGATCATAAATATTAGTATACAAGTCACGTGGATAATGGATTATCCATTTTCACCAAGACAGGTTCTAGAAAACGATTAAGCCACATTTGTACCAATTCTTTCTCTACTTTTATCTGTATTTAACGTGTTGATGGCCGTGTAATCTTGGAGCGTTAAACCTGTTTCGTAAGCTTTAGCTCCAAACTCCGTAATAAGTTTTTAATGGTTTTGTAATCGACGGTATATTTTTCTAGTGATTTGATAACTGACGTATTGAGTCTCTGAATAACAATCAATATTGAAGTTGATTCATTTCGACTCAAAATTAAGTGGAAGGTTTATAAACAAGCTAAAAGTAACAAAATATGGACATATTAGTACCACACGTTTTAATAACTATTGTAAATCTGAAGACAGGGTCAATAATATTCACAGAATCTCTTACGTCATCGGTCAGTTATTTCCACTCCTACCGTCAATCGATAGTGAATTAGTACATGACTGTGTACTAACAGGGAAGGGAACCGCCAGAGTCTTTACAAATAAAAACTAGTATTTACCGTTACATTATAACTTCCCAACAGTAGAAGTGAGATGAGCGCCCTCATCGTCGGGTTCTGTACTTGTAAAAATGTACGTTTTTAATTTAGGCTGACATTACACGAGAGCTATCTGCGCTAGCCGTCCCTAATTTAGTAAATACTAAAAGAAAGACAGCTAGTTATCACCACCCGCCGCCAACTCTCGAGCCACTCTTTTACCAAGGAATAGTAGAATTGAGCGTCACATTATAACGTCCCCACAGCTGAAAGGGCAAACAAGTTTAGTGTGACAGGGATTCGAACCTACAACTCTCAGACTACAAGTTGAACGTCCTAATCAGTTGGCCATGCAAACTACAATTTCATTTTAATATTTTTAGTTTATTAATGACTTCCTAATAATATGTATATAACTTCCAGTAATCTGTAACCTTATTAATACCACGAAGCGACTTAATGTGGCAGACCACTAAAATACAAAGACAACAAGAAACATTATAAGTGTACATTCTGCCATTTTTTTTATTTGTTATTATTAAATTCCATGGACCAACAAGGTGGTTGCGTGGTCCGTTCCTTGACTGGTGCTTGGTAGTAGTCTTAGCAACATAAATACATTAAAACAACATCCTGTAAAGTTTCTCAGGTGAACTTCTGTTCTTCTTGCCTCCTTGTTGATCTGGGACATTTAGTGAAATCTTTCAGGTGAGCTTAACATTTAAATAAACAAATTCATCATGAAAGTTCGGAATGTTTTGGATGAGTTACAGAAATGTTTGCGAGTGGCGTCATCTGTAGCTGAGAAAAGAAACTATATATTATTCAATGGAACAGATACGCAAATTGCAACAATTCAACTGACGGTCGCGGGTTCGAATCCCGGTCGCATCAAACATGCCTGCCCATTCAGCCGTGGGGGCGTTATAACGTTACAATCAATCCCATTATTCGTTGGTAAAAGAGTAGCCCAAGAGTTGGCGGTGGGTGGCGATGACTAGCTATCTTCCCTCTAGTTTTACACTGCTAAATTAGGGACGGCTAGCGCAGATAGCCCTCGTGTAGCTTTGTGCGAAATTCAAAAACAAAAAAAAATTCACGTGGCAATTTACAATTAATGAAATTAATGTACTAGAAAATGCACGAGTTGAAGTTTTCAACTAAAATGCACGCGACAAAAAACACCGTTTGTTTTTTTTATGGAGGAAAAGTGTGGACTTGGAAAACTTCGTAACACGACAAAATTACGAATATCGAATTAAAATTAAAACTACCTTTTATGTTTTTACAAAATTCCCGTGCGTTCCAACACTATAGTATACATCGCTTATAATAAAGTTAGAATATGGATTTATTACTTGAGCAAACTGTCAACAGTTTATCTTCAACCTTGTCTACTGATGATGTTTTTTGGGTTTTTTTGTACAATTCCTATTTGAAGTTTGACTATATTTAAAACTAACTGTTTGAGGAACAGAATTCAACAGTTTTTAAATGATATGTTTAAAATGGTACATCTAAAATGTGATAGGAAGTAACGGCCACGTGCGAGATAAACAAACAATATCCAATAGTGACATACAATCAATAATTAACAAAAGGTTGTCAAACTGAAAGGGCTATCCGTGTTGTGCCCACAGCCAGTATCTAAACCCAGAAGGTTTCAGACTGAAACAAGAGGCGTGTTTTTTGTAGAAAATCCACATCAAGCTATCTGTTGGATCCAAGTGTAAGGTGTCCAGTTTCATGTTTCGATATCAAACAATCATTGACTGTTTCTATGTGTGAAACAAAACAGTTAAAGTGTACGAATGACCTCTGGCTGTTTTCTCAAAGAGAACAAAGGTTATGTTTTCAACCTTACTTTAAGATGTTTCTATTTATTTACATTTTAAAAGTGCTTCCAAGTTTTATTTTACGATTACCTAAAAGTCAAACCATAAAACCTGATAGTTATTATATAACACCAATTTTTTTAAAATAACAAACAGCGAACTTCTGTAGTTATGGAGTTCATGTGAAGGACACTGATGTCATCTTCATCTTTATGAATATTCCAGCCTTTCTAAACAACCACTTTAGATAAGTTCTCAACATGTAAAGCCTGTACACATGTTCCTTTATCTGTACTACCAGTATGTTTACAGAAAGGTAAAATGTTTGATGGTGTCATATTGATAAATTTTTGTCGCACAAAAAAAACAGACGTCAAGAATTTACAAAAACCAATTACATGGTTTAAAATGGAATATATTGATGATTAAAGGTGACAAACTGTGTTATAATTTTTTTACATCTGAAATCAATACACAGTTCTATGCACAAACACATCTCAAAATTATGACAAACATTTTTTGGCATAAGATATTATGGAATACCTTCAAGACCATCTTTTGTTCTTGTGAAATACAATGTTGAAAAACTAACACGAACTTCAAAACAGTTCTGTTTAACATTTCCTGTGTTAAACAAGCTACAATCAATCTTTATAAGAACAGTACTGTAAATGGATAAGTTATAACTTATTACAGACAGTAACTCCAGTCCTGGTTCCTATATTTCCTCTCCGTAATCTCAAGCAACCTAATTTTGTTAACACTGACATGGATATTTAAACACAGAAAATGAAAAGTCTGAGATAAACTGTAATTTGGGTAATGTACTAAACAACACTTACAATAACAGTTTTATAACTTTTATATATTAATGTTCACAATACACAAATGGAAAGATAATAACTGGTAAAGTAAAATCTGTACCAACAAGTCCTAATACAAACTATCAGCTCCACCTACAACTTGAAACCAACGTCACAGAGTAAATGTTGAATTATGAAGACAAGTGAGAACACACAGTGCTCAACCATCCATGATGACGAGAAACCAACTTGAAGTAAAAACGTGTCTCAGGATGGCTGGTATTAAAACATTTAACAATAAAGCAGATGACCTACAAAACACTGTTCTCTGCTATATTAACACCCATACTGAACCACATTCTGCTAAAAGGGTGTTCCCATCAGAGTTTACTGATAAAGATTCTAACTGGTAGAACATTCATCACACCACATTACAACATGCCCACAAAGAGTCCAACCACAGCTAACACATCACATCACAATATTCAACCTTTTCAGTGAAAAATCCAATAAGTGTCTCTCAAACGGTAACACTCTCACTGTGGAAGGCTTGACCATCTTGACCATCTTGTTGACTTGATTGTTAAAAGACAAACATTTGGTACATGTTTATAGAATGCATTTATTGTTTAAATAATACAAAACAATAGGAACTTCGTACTAATGTGTTTCAAGTTCTTTACCTTTCTCATTCTTTTTCTTCTCAATAGCCTTCTCTTTGGCCTATAATAAACAAACAGATATCTGTAGTCCAACTTTATAAACAGAATTACAGATAAGACAACCATACTAATAATAACAACAAATACTTCTGTTATTTAGCAGAGTTAATTAAAGGTTAAATTATTTCTGTACATAAAACACTAGAGTCTCAGACAGACTTGTCTCTATTTCTATAACTTCAAAACTGGTGTCAGATATGAATGGAGTTCCACCACAGTACACTTCATTCAGACAGTTTCACTACATTAGTTTTATTGTACAGAGAGTTCCACCACAGTACACTTCATTCAGACAGTTTCACTACATTACAGTTTTATTGTACAGAGAGTTCCACCACAGTACACTTCATTCAGACAGTTTCACTACATTAGTTTTATTGTACAGAGAGTTCCACCACAGTACACTTCATTCAGACAGTTTCACTACATTACAGTTTTATTGTACAGAGAGTTCCACCACAGTGCACTTCATTCAGACAGTTTCACTACATTACAGTTTTATTGTACAGAGAGTTCCACCACAGTACACTTCATTCAGACAGTTTCACTACATTACAGTTTTATTGTACAGAGAGTTCCACCACAGTACACTTCATTCAGACAGTTTCACTACATTACAGTTTTATTGTACAGAGAGTTCCACCACAGTACACTTCATTCAGACAGTTTCACTACATTAGTTTTATTGTACAGAGAGTTCCACCACAGTACACTTCATTCAGAGTTTCACTACATTACAGTTTTATTGTACAGATAGTTCCACCACAGTACACTTCATTCAGACAGTTTCACTACATTAGTTTTATTGTACAGAGAGTTCCACCACAGTACACTTCATTCAGACAGTTTCACTACATTACAGTTTTATTGTACAGAGTTCCACCACAGTACACTTCATTCAGACAGTTTCACTACATTACAGTTTTATTGTACAGATAGTTCCACCACAGTACACTTCATTCAGACAGTTTCACTACATTACAGTTTTATTGTACAGAGAGTTCCACCACAGTACACTTCATTCAGACAGTTTCACTACATTACAGTTTTATTGTACAGAGAGTTCCACCACAGTACACTTCATTCAGACAGTTTCACTACATTACAGTTTTATTGTACAGAGAGTTCCACCACAGTACACTTCATTCAGACAGTTTCACTACATTACAGTTTTATTGTACAGATAGTTCCACCACAGTACACTTCATTCAGACAGTTTCACTACATTACAGTTTTATTGTACAGAGTTCCACCACAGTACACTTCATTCAGACAGTTTCACTACATTACAGTTTTATTGTACAGATAGTTCCACCACAGTACACTTCATTCAGACAGTTTCACTACATTACAGTTTTATTGTACAGAGAGTTCCACCACAGTACACTTCATTCAGACAGTTTCACTACATTACAGTTTTATTGTACAGAGAGTTCCACCACAGTACACTTCATTCAGACAGTTTCACTACATTACAGTTTTATTGTACAGAGAGTTCCACCACAGTACACTTCATTCAGACAGTTTCACTACATTACAGTTTTATTGTACAGATAGTTCCACCACAGTACACTTCATTCAGACAGTTTCACTACATTACAGTTTTATTGTACAGAGAGTTCCACCACAGTACACTTCATTCAGACAGTTTCACTACATTAGTTTTATTGTACAGATAGTTCCACCACAGTACACTTCATTCAGACAGTTTCACTACATTACAGTTTTATTGTACAGAGAGTTCCACCACAGTACACTTCATTCAGACAGTTTCACTACATTACAGTTTTATTGTACAGAGAGTTCCACCACAGTACACTTCATTCAGACAGTTTCACTACATTACAGTTTTACTGGACAGAGAGTTCCACCACAGTACACTTCATTCAGACAGTTTCACTACATTACAGTTTTACTGGACAGAGAGTTCCACCACAGTACACTTCATTCAGACAGAGTTTCACTACAGACGGTGAGTTTCACTACACTGCAGTTTTACCACAGCACATGGAAGCAGTAAACACTTACTTATTGGTATCACGACCAATACTCACCTTTTCAACTAAGGGAACCAGTTTACCTTCTTTTGCTAGTGTTATCAACAACTCCATTATCAGTGGTAAGTAGTTGTGTTTCCTACGGGTATTCTCTGTCTATAAGAAGAGTGAAACGTTAATTCACTTCCACACACATCACAGCAACATATACATCACAACTACAGAGTAACATTAGATCAACATCTGAACACTTCATGGTAACATTTACGTCACAATTACAGAGTAACTTTAGATCAACATCTGAACAATTCATGGTAACATTTACGTCACAACTACAGAGTAACTTTAGATCAACATCTGAACACTTCATGGTAACATTTACGTCACAACTACAGAGTAACTTTAGATCAACATCTGAACAATTCATGGTAACATTTACGTCACAACTACAGAGTAACTTTAGATCAACATCTGAACACTTCATGGTAACATTTACGTCACAACTACAGACTAACTTTAGATCAACATCTGAACACTTCATGGTAACATTTACGTCACAACTACAGAGTAACTTTAGATCAACATCTGAACAATTCATGGTAACATTTACATCACAACTACAGACTAACTTTAGATCAACATCTGAACACTTCATGGTAACATTTACATCACAACTACAGAGTAACTTTAGATCAACATCTGAACACTTCATGGTAACATTTACATCACAACTACAGAGTAACTTTAGATCAATATCTGAACAATTCATGGTAACATTTACATCACAACTACAGAGTACTTTAGAGATCAACATCTGAACACTTCATGGATGATAAACGAGACTTTGTTAAAAGCATATAAAGAGGACTACAGTAAGGCCTTATAACAGTGGTGTATTTAAACAACCCACCTTATATTTGTTCATTTTACTTTCTTCGTCAGCTATCATGTCATGTATTTTGTTAATTTCCTGCTGAAGTGCATCTGTTTCCATTCCACCAGACTAGTAGAAACAAAATTCTCAAACTAACAATAATTTTACTTCATTTTATGTCATTCAAGAAACATCACTTTGGTAAAATATGAATGGTATTTTAAAGGATCAGACAACAAAACATAACATCAAAAAGCATGATAATGGTATATACTGAACAGATAGATTAGAGGAACACGAGAAACGTGCTTCTGTAAATCAGATGAATGAAATCTGTAAATGATACCTAACAAATGTCAATCAATATAGTTAAGATATGCTTTCTTATCTGGGACTAGTGTTAATACACTTACTGCTAAACTTGGTTACCTAAACCTGGGGTTAATATAGTTATATTGTAGTTTGGCTATGAAGAACTAGGGTTAATATTTTATAACGTGCCTTGGGTTAATATAGTTATATTGTAGTTTGGCTATGAAGAACTAGTGTTAATACACTTACTGCTAAACTTGGTTACCTAAACCTGGGGTTAATATAGTTATATTGTAGTTTGGCTATGAAGAACTAGGGTTAATATTTTTATAACGTGCCTTGGTAATGTAGTAGTGGTGGGAGTAAAGTTACACACAGGGTACAGATCATAAGGCGTGTGTAGAAACACACAGCCATTAATATCAAACACAACTAACACGCGTTTATTAACTATCCAACTTTGAATGTCTTCTATTTTCAAACTGTCCAGAAACACCTAACTATATGACAGATAATAACTTCTGTTTACAAACACTTACATAACTATACAACAGGTAGATTTTTGTTTACAAACACTTACTTCTAGTTGACTAGTCAGATCTTCAAGTTTTCTCTGATAAATCATTTTTCGGTCAGAGATAATAGCCATAAGGTTGAAATGTATCTCTCCTTCATTGTATCTAAGGTAAAACAATACCAGTTTATTGTAAAATGAGGTTCTATGTACTGAAGAAGATATGTAGGTATAATATTCTGTTCTTCATACACGACAAGAAACGTAAACATAAATATTTTCCAAAACACAATTTAAATCATTTTAAATAAAAATGATTATATGCTGCAAGCTAAAAAACAAACCAATAAACATATACATTTACTCACTTTTGAATTCTTTTCTCAATAACTGGACGAACTACATCCAACCAGTCAGTTGAAGTTGGAATTGGACCTAAATAAATAGTTATAAAAATCTAGTACAAGCTCTAAATTACATGGCATGTCACAGGGTAATATTACAAGAATCAACAGTGGTTGATGTGATAACATTACAAGAATAAACAGATACTGACATGATAACGTTATGAGAATAAACAGGTACAGACATAATAACGTTATGAGAATAAACAGGTACTGGCAAAATAACGTTATGAGAATAAACAGGTACAGACATAATAACGTTATGAGAATAAACAAGTACTGACATAATAACGTTATGAGAATCAACAAGTACTGACATAATAACGCTATGAGATAGGTAATAATACTATGAGAATAAACAAGTATTAATATTACAAGAATCAACAGATACTGATATCATCCTTTTTATCACACTAAAATAAAGGTAACTTATGATGTTATACAATTTTGAAAGAAAACTTTAGACCAGAACCTTTTACACAAAATTCCACGATAAATTATAATTTAGAAAGTTTAGAATGTACCATAGTAAAAATAGCGTTTGAAGCACGATAGTTACAGAAAAGAGTGCTTGTGGTACTATGATAACAATATGAAGTCCTCCAAGTATTAAGGTAACAACACACAGTATCTGTGGTACTATGCTAACAATATGAAGTCTTTCTGGTATGAAGGTAACAACACACAGTATCTGTGGTACCATGATAATAATATGAAGTCTTTCTGGTATTAAGGTAACAACACACAGTATTTGTGGTACTATGATAACAATATGAAGTCTTTCTGGTATTAAGGTAACAACACACAGTATCTGTGGTACCATGATAACAATATGAAGTCTTTCTGGTATTAAGGTAACAACACACAGTATCTGTGGTACTATGATAACAATATGAAGTCCTCCAAGTATTAAGGTAACAACACACAGTATCTGTGGTACTATGATAACAATATGAAGTCTTTCTGGTATTAAGGTAACACACAGTATCTGTGGTACCATGATAACAATATGAAGTCTTTCAGGTATTAAGGTAACAACACACAGTATCTGTGGTACCATGATAACAATATGAAGTCTTTCAGGTATTAAGGTAACAACACACAGTATCTGTGGTACCATGATAACAATATGAAGTCTTTCTGGTATTAAGGTAACAACACACAGTATCTGTGGTACTATGATAACAATATGAAGTCTTTCTGGTATTAAGGTAACAACACATAGTATCTGTGGTACCATGATAACAATATGAAGTCTTTCTGGTATTAAGGTAACAACACACAGTATCTGTGGTACTATGATAACAATATGAAGTCTTTCAGGTATTAAGGTAACAACACACAGTATCTGTGGTACCATGATAACAATATGAAGTCTTTCTGGTATTAAGGTAACAACACACAGTATCTGTGGTACTATGATAACAATATGAAGTCTTTCTGGTATTAAGGTAACAACACACAGTATCTGTGGTACTATGATAACAATATGAAGTCTTTCTGGTATTAAGGTAACAACACACAGTATCTGTGGTACTATGATAACAATATGAAGTCCTCCAAGTATTAAGGTAACAACACACAGTATCTGTGGTACTATGATAACAATATGAAGTCTTTCTGGTATTAAGGTAACAACACACAGTATCTGTGGTACTATGATAACAATATGAAGTCTTTCTGGTATTAAGGTAACAACACACAGTATCTGTAGTACTATGATAACAATACGAAGTCCTCCAGGTATTAAGGTAACAACAAAGTGTTTAAAACACTGTTTATTAAGTGTTAAAACACTTTAGTTCAGAATATTTGAACGTAATGTTAAAATATTAATAACAAACTAAACCATACCTAAATCTATGGGACCATCTTTCAACCCATCAAGTTCGTACAGCCTTCCATCAATTGGGACGTAACCAATGAAGTGAAAAACATCGTCGTCTTTGTTGGTATGTTTCGAATCAAATTCAAACATCTGTTGTCTGAAATAAGAAGCAGGTGTGTAATAACAAGTGTGCCTGTATACTGGTAATACAATACCAGACAAATTGTTATATTTCATTAGATATTTCCTTCACTGACCAGTCAAACCACAACAAATGATCACAACATTAATTATACACAAAACAAGATATTTAAGCTACTACTTTACGACGATGCAGAAACACGTGCACCAGAAACAGTTATTCTTGTTCTGAATAACAAAAATCAACCTACAAAAGCAACACACTATTACAGTTCAGATCTCTATATACATGCACATGTAACTGGGCTTTTTCCTTGAAGATTAGTTTCTTGTAAGATTTCTAAGTGTTACTCTACCAACACAAAATGTCACACATTAACTACACCATGAAGAGATCAAAATAAATTGTAAATAAACAACATTCTATTATTACCTTGAAAAGCTGTTATGTACTTGTTTGATCACATCTGAATTGCTAAGTGTCAGACCTTTCATCTGTGAAAAAAAGACTGTTTTACACTCAACATTTAATATTACAACTGAAGTTAAACCTCATAACTTGTACCGGTTTTAAAAAGACACATGTGACACAATGATTTACTGATTAAGCTCATATATATAATGACCAAAAATATTACAAGTGTTAGTACTTTAATCACTTCAATTAAAATCTCCCATTAAATTTTCAAGAAGTTACAGCAAATCATTAGCACCCCAACTAACCAGTATCTGATAAAAAAAAATTAAATTAAACAGAAATAAACTTTATTACTTCACAACATAAGGTCTTATTTCTTGTACTTTACAATATAATTAGTCAACTAAATTACAACTAACATAATATGACCAAGACTAACTTTGTTAGTTATACAATAAAAATATTCTAAATCACAACTGTTATAACAAAAAATCATTTTGTTTTGCCACCAAGATATATGCACAAAATTTTAGTGTTACAAATTTAAAAAGTCATTTTAGTCAAACAAAGTCATCTAAAAACCAACTACACTGTTACCTGGACATCGAATGAAATCTAAAAACCAATTACACTGTTACCTGGACATCGAATGAAATCTAAAAACCAATTACACTGTTACCTGGACATCGAATGAGATCTAAAAACCAATTACACTGTTACCTGGACATAGAATGAAATCTAAAAACCAATTACACTGTTACCTGGACATCGAATGAAATCTAAAAACCAATTACACTGTTACCTGGACATCGAATGAAATCTAAAAACCAATTACACTGTTACCTGGACATCGAATGAAATCTAAAAACCAATTAAACTGTTACCTGGACATCGAATGAAATCTAAAAACCAATTACACTGTTACCTGGACATTGAATGAAATCTAAAAACCAATTACACTGTTACCTGGACATTGAATGAAATCTAAAAACCAATTACACTGTTACCTGGACATCGAATGAGATCTAAAAACCAATTACACTGTTACCTGGACATCGAATGAAATCTAAAAACCAATTACACTGTTACCTGGACATCGAATGAGATCTAAAAACCAATTACACTGTTACCTGGACATAGAATGAGATCTAAAAACCAGCTACAGTGGTAACTGGACATGTATAAAATTTAACTACAGTCTTACCTGAGCATCGAATGACTGACAGAACTCTTTGAATGAAGATAATGTTTCACCTAATGACACATCATGATGCTTGCAGTTTAACAGAACACTTAAAATAGCCTGAGTCGCACAAGCATTGTTGATAACCTGTTAAAAAGTACAGAGAAAGAAACTGAGGTAACTGTAGTTTAACAGAACACTTAACTTGAGTTGCACAAGCATTGTTGATAACCTGTTAAAAAGTAATGAGAAAGAAACTGAGGTAACTGTAGTTTAACAGAGCACTTAACCTGAGAAGCACAAGCATTGTTGATAACCTGTTAAAAAGTACAGAGAAAGAAACTGAGGTAACTGTAGTTTAACAGAGCACTTAACCTGAGAAGCACAAGCATTGTTGATAACCTGTTAAAAAGTACAGAGAAAGAAACTGAGGTAACTGTAGTTTAACAGAGCACTTAACCTGAGAAGCACAAGCATTGTTGATAACCTGTTAAAAATGGCTTTGAAGTGAAATATCTAGAATTTTTACTAAATCAAATAATCAACAAATTAGTTGTGACACAAACAACAATTTCATTTTAAGTCTTGAGTATATTGGTAAAAGTAAAACCAAAATAAACTGTAGCACTTAGAATGTCACAGTTTCATTTTATTCTTTAATAAGTAACTCAACTTTTCAGTAACCCAGTAAATACCTGGCAGTTACCACAAACGTAAACAAAATAAAACCTGAAACTTACCTGTTTAGCAAAAAATATTTTGTCTAACCGGTTATCTTGAACAATAGATCCTGATGGTTCATCTCCAGGAAACCACTTGAAAAGAAATATGAGCCCATGAACCGGCCTGAAATATAAAGAAATCAACTGATACGCAAGTTCTTACCACACAGAAAAACCACTGGATGAATGACACACCCACATATCACCTGCATTTTTGTCTAATTATAAATATTACATTTTAAAACCACAAAGGTAAGAAGCTATTTAACACTAAAACATTATTTCTTGAAGTTTAAAGTTTCTCTCAGTAACTAACTTATTTTTCTGAACTCAGAAACTTACTTTAGTTTTTCAAAACTTTCAGGTTCCAAGGTCCATAACTCTTCTACTTGTACACCTTTAACCCCTAGAAATATATTAAACATGTCGATTACTAGTTTCCATAACTCTTCTACTTGTACACCTTTAACCCCTAGAAATATATTAAACATGTCGATTACTAGTTTAGTGAACAGTTAGAGATAAACTGACAGCTTTGGTGCTTGTAAAAATATTTTTTTTGAACCAAAGTCAGAATATCTAAAGCTCACAAATCAGTTAATTCAATCTTTGGAGACATTAACAAATATTCGAGTCATGCAAAACTGTCACTTGTATTAAAGATTTTGCATTAGTTACCTGACAATCACATCTTTACAAAACACACCTACTCTTGTGATCATTATATTACAGAGACTAATCATTCAACAGGCTAGAAACAAATCACAACTAAATCAAAAATTATGTATCTAGTAACACTGACCTAACTTTTACTCTATTAATTCTAAAACTTTAGACTTTCATTACGTGACCAATTAATGATCATGCAGTCATACTTAAATTGTGCAAAAAATACAATTGCTGTGTATTAACACTAATCTCAGGGACAAGCTATAAGTATTAGCCCTTCCCTAAACTGACCAAGAAGAGATCACTTTTGTTACCTCCATCCCCACATAACTTCCTGCCAAGTTCTGCATTTCTCCCAAAGTTTTTGTTTCTTGTTTCAGACTAAGCCTTCTTCCTGAGTCTTCCTTTAATTTTTAAAACAAGTATTATGCCTTCCCAATAAACACCCCCCTTCATACCTTTAATATTAATCCTTCTACCTTACTGACCTCTATCTGTAAGGTAAAGAATTATCTAAAACTTAATAGATACTCAAAGGACTGGAGAATACTCGCATGATTTTGCTCAATTTAAAGTCATTACATTTAGTTTTTAATACTGAAGTGGCATTTCAGAATTACTTCTTGCAAATTAAACTAGTTTTTTTGTCCAAAGCTTCTGAAAATTTGGAATGGCAAATGTTACTATAGCAAATTAGTTTGTTTTGTTTTTTAATTTTGCCCAAATCTACATAAGGGCTATCTGCACTAGCCGTCCCAAATTTAGCAGTGTAAAACAAGAGGGAAAGCAGATAGTCATTACCACCTTCTGCAAAATCTTGGGCTACTATTTTACCAATGAATAGTGGGATTGACCATCACATTATAACAACCCCACGGCTGAAAAGGCGAGCATGTTTGGTGCCAAGGTGGTTTGAACCCACAACCCTCAGATTACAAGTTGAATCCCTTAATCACCTAGCCAGCAAAGTAGTTATCTGCATATTTTACAACATGTTTATATTAAATCTCAAGATATAAATGAAGTTATGGAAGATGGTCAGTAATACTCTATTTTAGTTACAGATACTAGCGCCATCTGGTTTCTGTACTAATCATCAACTGAACTAGTATAAAACTTCAGTTCTCCACTACATACTAACAGAAAACAAATATGTAAATATTCAAAATACGTAAAAACGTGGCCAAACCATGTGAAATATTACAATTTTTACTGCCAAAAATATTGTTAACAGTGAAAGTACCCAACTTACAAAACAACACACCCTAGTTTCTGTTTGTATCAAAACTATATCTAGTTAACTATATTCACTACTAGGTTACTTTTTAGTTTTGTTGTAAATAGAGGAAACTCATTTTGATTGAATATTAACATTAATTAAAGATATTTCTACACGTAATAATAACTCTTGTTAATTTTCTATTGTTAAAAAAAAACACATTTTAAACCTTTTACACTATCCATGAAGTTATTTTCTCTATAACCTAACAAATAATTAAACACAGCAGTAAAATTAATGTTTGTCACAACACAATTTCTATTACAATACTTATTCTACCATCACTGTGAACACACACACACACAAACAGTGAGATCATGTTGTCAATTCAATACCTACTAGCCTTGTTACTAGAAAAAACATGTGATACTTTTACCTAATCTATAGTCAAATGATAAAAATAACAGCTAAATAATTTCTCCTATAAGGATTTAGGTAGATAAAAGAAATAAATTACCTTAAGCCAGAAGGTAGATGATTCACGTCAGTTATCACTGTCCATGGTTATTATAAGACACTAATCAAACACTTAAAGTTACGATAGTACTGAATTACAATAAAAAATGCCTAGTCTGAAAATAAGTGACTATATATCCATTGTGCTAACATTAGAAATATGATAACTGAAACAGCTTTACAAGTTACAACTGATGTAAACAGTCACTGTTCTATTCAAATCTACCATAACAGACTTAACCATTTGCTTCATATCTACTTCCAACCATAGTAAATTAATCTATTAACATTTATTATACTTGACAGCTGAACATTTGGGAGCTTTTAAAAATAAAATCAGATTAGGCCTAATTTCAACAAGTTTTAGTCTTACTTGATGATATGACAAGTTAAAGCAGTATTGTACTTTCAGCATAAACTACTAAACTTTAAAAATAACTCATCGTCTTCCTTTAAATTTACTGCATTCACCAAATCTGAAGAAAACAAATAGAAAAAACAAGCACTTTGTTAATAGTAGAAATATAAAATGGTTTAAATTTAGCTGCAAACATCTCCTACTAATACCATTGCCAGATTTAGTATAATCTTGGTAGTAATGTATTTCGAGAACAATATGGTGCACTAGTTATAACACTAATTTTGTGAAACGATAACTAATACAAATAGTGCTAATTTAATTAGTAACATGCTTGCACACTCACGTTACTTTTACAACTAATGCTAACGTTGTCTTGTTAAGCCTAAATTGTACTCATCATACTTACAAAAACACTAGAAATTACTTCTAAAATAAGAATTAAGTCTGATTGGACAAACACTATTAAATATTATTTTCAAATGGTGTACCGAAGCCTTTGATTAATTCTGTGAACACTCCGGGATCACTTTCAATAAGACACCAATCTCCGGCACTTGTCCCACCAGCCATATTGTTTTCACTAAAATTTTAAGAAAAGGTGCAACGCTCCGTAACAAATGTTTTTATTATTATTTGTTTGATTGCGTCACATTCATATTAAAAACGCTGAGTTACAAGTGTAAAAAATAATTACAAAACTTTACTTATATTTCTCATAAGGTTATTAGTTGTTTTAGTACGTGCGGCCTTAATTATAATTTCGAATCTGTCTGTAAACTTTCGGACTATAGCAACAGGAAAATATTAGCCACATTCTGAAAATATATATATAAATATGTTGATGCAAAGTTATTTACTCAATAGCCGTCTGTAATTTTGAAGTAATAGTCTAGAAGAGTCCCATATTAGTCTATGGAATTTTAGATAGCACGCAAACAAAAACTGTATAATGCACATATGTAATTTTTCTTGTTATCCGTGTATTTTAGTGGCTCGCATATTTTTTTCTGATAAAATACGAGTTTCCATGGCCAGATAATTAGGGCACTTACCTCGTAATCTAATGATTTGCGGCTTCGAATCCCCGACACACCAAACATGCCCGCCCTTTCACCGTGGGAACCTTATCATGTAACTGTTAATCCCATTATTCGTTGATAAAGGAGTAGTCTGTTAGTTGGCGGTAGGTGGTGACGACTAGCTGCCTTCCCTCTTGTCTTACATTGCAAAATGAGGGACGGCTAGCGCAGATAGTCCTTCTGTAACTTTGCGCGGTATTAGAAAGAACGAGCCTAGAAAAAAAAAGCATTTAGACAAACATTACTCGTTGCTAACTCTTTATTAATAAATTTCGCACAAAGCTAATCGAGGGCTATCTGTGCTAGCCGTCCCTAATTTAGCAGTGTAAGACTAGAGGGAAGGCAGCTAGTCATCACCACCCACCGCCAACTTTTGGGCTACTCTTTTACCAACGAATAGTGGGATTGACCGTCACATTATACACCCCCACGGCTGGGAGGGCGAGCATGTTTAGCGCGACGCGGGCGCGAACCCGCGACTCTCGGATTACGAGTCACACGCCTTACGCGCTTGGCCATGCCAGGCCAAGACTAGAAAGAAGGCAGCTAGTCATCTCCACCCACCGTCAACTCTTTTACCAAGAAATAGTGGGATTGACCGTTATATTATAACGTTCCCACGGCTGAAAGGGCGAGCATATTTGATATGATGGGGATTCAACCTTCGGATCACGTGTCGAGTGCCTTAACCACCTGGCCATGTCGGTTCAAGGGTTGTGAAATATCAGAACTTTTTATTCAAAGCACTTCAAAAAATCTCGCAAAAATTCATACATCTCCGAGAGTTAATTAAACAAATGGAATTTAGATCAATTTGGAAAACAATGAACATAACGATTGTTATAGAGGCTAAAATTTTAGTTGAAGTATTAATAAAGGTGTGGCATGTTACACATTCGATTCCTGTTTTTACATTAATGTAAAACTTCCTTTTGTTAAATGAAAATGACCAGCAGGTAGGTAGTGATAATCACGATTGGAATAATTTGCTTTAAGAAACGTTACTTTTATTTGTACAAGATCTTAATTTTGATCGAGTTTGTTGACAACAATAAATATTGTTGAAGGAAATCGGTTGTTACTTCATCAGACCTTATATATAAAATCACATTTCGTTCTTGCGTTAGTAAACGTACTTTAGTTTTATTCCTTTGAATAATTAAATACTATTTTCATTTCCTACTGCACATCGCATGCAGTGGTTATTTTTTAGATAGAAAAGTTTGTTTGTTTGTATTGGAATTTCGCACAAAGCTACTCGAGGGCTATCTGCGCTAGACGTCTCTAATTTAGCAGTGTAAGACTAGAGGGAAGGCAGCTAGTCATCACCACCCACCGCCAACTCCGTCTGACTCTTGGGCTACTCTTTTACCAACGAATAGTGAGATTGACCGTAACATTATACGCCCCCACGGCTGGGAGGGCGAGCATGATTATAAATGTATTTAAACTAACACATCCACTCGAGATCCTTTAACACATTTAATCTAAATCGGTTCCTCACCAAAAAAAAATAAAAAATATTAAGGCTCCAGACAGGGATTTATGTAGCCCGAATAGATTACTTAACGAACTTATTTAAATTCCAAACACGTGAATAGAACTGGTTGTTTCTCCACATCACGTGTTGTTGTAGCTATTGGCGGTTTACACCACATATTTACTTCATATTCATAATATTTGTCTGTACCTAAAGGCTGAGATATTACAATATTAGGCAATACTGCCTTTAGAAATTTGAAATGCATCAAAAGATACCATAGATTATCATATTCTATAACGTTTTTAATAATAGCTTGCTAAATAAATTAGTTGCAAGAAAAACACTGAAATCAGTGATAAAAAATTTTATTTTCACTTGTTTACAATAGTGTAAAAACTAAATAACATTTGACTCTCGTAAAGAGGAAACAATGTTGTTAATCAAGTTTCAAATGTCTTCCTACACAATAAAACTATGCATAAAAATTGTAAAGCACAACTGGGCTTAAGTACCCGATTTTAACTTTAAATACAGAAACCATAAACTCTAAATCATTTCTAACTGACCAAGCTCATGATAAAATCAGGCAAATGTAGTTAACAATGTTTCACCATGATTGGTGAAACTTTAGTTGTTGAAATTCTGATTGTTGTTTGACAGCACAGCTTGCAACTGATTATATGAAGATGAAACTGTATTAATTATTAAACAACTGGAAGAAATAGGGCTGATCAAACCTCTGGTCAATGCGAGGTCACAACATCTAAGTTTTGGTGTTAATTAACCAAACCAACTGGTGAATGTGAGGTCATGACATTTATGTTTTGGTGTTAATTAATCAAACCAAATAGTGAATGTGAGGTCCAAATCCAGCTTAATTATTATCTCAAGTAACAAAGTAACTGTAAATTTAACAAGATATATCAGTCAATTCAGAAACCAATTCATCATTATCCTAGAGTTGTAGGCCTTCCAAAATGAATTAATAAATTTAAAAAGTTTAATTCAGTTCCATACTGGTTTGTGTCCCTAACCATTGAAACAAGTATAAAACACAAATACTTACTGTGGCTAAAAATTACACCCAACAAATGGCCTATATTTGTGTCCTTTGGTAAACCTTGATATAGACCACATGGCCGAGGAATCTATGAACATTCTTGAAACATCAATGCTCTGAGAATATTTCACTACAACTGTGATTCAAAACCTAAGACAAAATGTGAATGAGAAAAGCACTGGTAAGACTACTTTTTCACACAGTATCATTTTCTCACCACAGTCTATGAATATGTTACTCATAACAACATCAATTCCACCGAGGCCAACAACAAGATCTACCCGATGTTTATTTAACAATTCTTATACTAATATGGCATACTAACATGTCCCAGTATCACTACTCTAAACATTTGGAACATTGTGTGGATCTTTCTAACAACAAAATTATCTTAAAAATGTATGTTTGGGAGAGAGAGAGAGAGCTACATGTGGCCAGTTTCTAGCCAATCAGTTGTAGCCTCTGTGTCAACATGAAGACTGAAGAGTCATCAAAAACAGACAACAGGGATTTCTCGTCTCCAACAGAAGTTTGAAAGATAAACATCTGTAATTCTGTGACTTTTTTGGTTGTTCAAAACACGTGACTCACTTGTTTAAAACCAGTTGTGGAAATGTTAAAAAGAATTCTTGCATCATAGTGGATGAGTTGTTGGTGTATCAGTTTTATATTGTAGCACATGCAGGTTTGGTGTCAGAGTTTTGCATTTTCAGTACAGCTGAGGTTAGGTTAGCAATATTGAAGTTTATGCTTGTGAGATTCTGTATAAAGAACAAAGCTAAAGTGATTTGTTTCTGTCATTTCAGCTGCTAAGTAACAAAAAATAGTCTTTTGTATTTTTCTTCACCAAATTAATTTTAGATCTTGCTTCTTAAAAGTAACTTTTCATGCATAAAATAAAACAATTATTAACTCTGATATGCAGCATGCTTTAAGTTTTATAGTTCTATTATTTAAGTCATTAAAATCCATTTAGAATAACTGTACAATAAAAGTAACAACGTGCACTTTAAAAATATAATACAACAACAGCGACTGACAAACTATAGATAAATGTTACAAGTAAAGAAGACAGATTTGATGTAAGTCCACTCTGGGGCAGAGATTTTCCAATATGATAACAGTTCATAGGTGCAGGTCAATATAATTATTAGTGATGAACTGTTGATATATTTCTGATCATTCCTGAACACAATGCTGTGTTTTGTCATCAGTACTTGTTCAGAATGTAGAAAGAAAAGTTGGAGAATTCCTTACTTCAACAGGAAAAAAAATGCCTAAGATATTAGTATATTTCATCAGATAACTAAAATACAAAGCATGATATGAACAGAAAGGTGGCAACTCTGTAGCGTGATATGAACAGAAAGGTGGCAACTCTAGCGTGATATGAACAGAAAGGTGGCAACTCTAGAGCATGATATGAACAGAAAGGTGGCAACTCTGTAGCGTGATATGAACAGAAAGGTGGCAACTCTGTAGCGTGATATGAACAGAAAGGTGGCAACTCTAACGTGATATGAACAGAAAGGTGGCAACTCTATAGCGTGATATGAACAGAAAGGTGGCAACTCTATAGCGTGATATGAACAGAAAGGTGGCAATTCTATAGCGTGATATGAACAGAAAGATGGCAACTCTAATAAAATATAAATCTCAATAATTTTGTGACTAGAATTACACAGAATCAATTTTCTCTAATTTTAACACTTTTTAAAGTTGGATTTCTTTTTCTCGACAGATACATTCTTCACTTTGGCACCATTAAATACTGCAAACTCGTTGGTGATATTCTGCAGAGGTTTACTGGGAAAACTTTTATCAATTATCTTCTTTGTCTCCCAAGAGCGAACATTCTCATTTTGTAGGACTCCACACACCAGGTTACATTTAGATTGTTTTAGTTCTACAGTTGGGGTTAAATCTTGGGTAAAAGACGAATGAGAAAAAAAGACTTCAACAGTTCCACACTTTGAAAGACAAGTTGGATCTTCAACTGTCCTGTAGATGTCACTACTTTCCACTCGTTTGTTTAAGTTCACTTTTGATGCAGACATCACTGTTCCTTTTGGCTTCTTGTTTTTTTGTTTTCTCTGGGGCTGCTCAAAGCACAAAATATTTCAACGTATGTACAAAATCATATGAAAAATGGAAAAAAAAAAGACTTTTCATGCTTTTAAGTTAACACTCAAGTATTTCTAGTTCATATTGACCAAAAAGTAGTTCAGATAAAGACCTAATAACTGTTAAGCAGCACTGATGAAGGTCCATCAACCCTCAAGCAGTACTGACAAAGGTTTGTTAACTGTCAAATATTTGTGATTATACTTATAAACCACTAAGTGGATAATGAAACTTGTGCGAGTTACCTTGGGAGGAGGGTCTACCATGATAGGAATGGTTGGCTTGACAATCACCACACGTGGGCTTGTCCCTAGAAGAAGAGCAATAATAACTACAAATGAGAAACATGAATAACTAACAAGCAGAACAGTTGGTCAATCATAAAGACAAACTTTATCATAACAGGTTACAAAATGTTTAAAACGAAGTTAAACAAACTTTATAACAAGTAAAATAAAACAGTTTACTTACCATGATGCCATATCACCCTTGGTAACAGCTTGTGAGGGAAAGAACATACATATAAGTAAACCTTCTGTATGACAACGTAGAGGCATCGGGACAATATTACATACACAGACACAATTCAAAACCTTTCTTATTAAGCTACTTTCATTAAACTACTTGTAATTCAAACTTAGAATAAATGAAACACTTACATTTATAAAACTTTGTTCAGGAATTGGGTGTAATTTTAAAATCAAAAACCCAATTTTGATTTAACAACTAAAAGACAGCCCATATAATTACTTTTAAACGATTTTTTTTTCTATTTTCAACATTCACTCATCTCTACATAAATCCAAAATCTAATCACCAGAAGTGGTTATTTCATCTCTTGGTATTCTTTTCTTCTCTGCTTCTGGTATGACAGGAGAACCAGCTACAATACTTTGTTTGTATATGTCAGCACTAAGAGACATGACAACAGAATTCTGGTAAGAAGAGTAGAGAAACCTTCTGACGTAGAGAGACAACACCGTCACCAGAATAATAACCTGGATGACCAAGAAGCATACATGTATCTCTAGAATCTGAAGGAAGAGAGCATTGTAATGTCAGGAACCACAGAAACTTTGGAGACAACATGAAAACTGGTTATTAAGAAAAGTAACATTGATATCTTATTAAACCAGAGTCACTAGTTATGAAAATTTGATGAGAAGGTAGTAACTTCATACACATTAAGAAAAGTAACATTGATATCTCATTAAACAGAGTCACTGGTTATGAAAATTTGATGAGAAGGTAGTAACTTCATACACATTAAGAAAAGTAACATTGATATCTCATTAAACAGAGTCACTGGTTATGAAAATTTAATGAGAAGGTAGTAACTTCATACACATTAAGAAAAGTAACATTGATATCTCATTAAACAGAGTCACTGGTTATGAAAATTTAATGAGAAGGTAGTAGCTTCATACATATAAAATATTAAAATTGTACTAAATTCAGAATTATGTCTAGCTGTTCATCAAAACATTTGTGATTAGGAAATAATAATGTTTATGAAAGCCTCTCATCAGACTACAACTCTCTAAATGTTAATGAAAGCCTCTCATCAGACTACAACTCTCTAAATGTTTAAGAAAGCTTCTCATCAGACTACAACTCTCTAAATGTTTAAGAAAGCTTCTCATCAGACTACAACTCTAAATGTTTAAGAAAGCTTCTCATCAGACTACAACTCTCTAAATGTTTAAGAAAGCTTCTCATCAGACTACAACTCTCTAAATGTTTATGAAAGCCTCTCATCAGACTACAACTCTCTAAATGTTTATGAAAGCTTCTCATCAGACTACAACTCTCTAAATGTTTATGAAAGCTTCTCATCAGACTACAACTCTCTAAATGTTTATGAAAGCTTCTCATCAGACTACAACTCTCTAAATGTTTATGAAAGCTTCTCATCAGACTACAACTCTCTAAATGTTTATGAAAGCCTCTCATCAGACTACAACTCTCTAAATGTTTATGAAAGCCTCTCATCAGACTACAACTCTCTAAATGTTTATGAAAGCCTCTCATCAGACTACAACTCTAAATGTTTAAGAAAGCTTCTCAGACTACAACTCTCTAAATGTTTATGAAAGCTTCTCATCAGACTACAACTCTCTAAATGTTTATGAAAGCTTCTCATCAGACTACAACTCTCTAAATGTTTATGAAAGCTTCTCATCAGACTACAACTCTCTAAATGTTTATGAAAGCTTCTCATCAGACTACAACTCTCTAAATGTTTATGAAAGCTTCTCATCAGACTACAACT
Source organism: Carcinoscorpius rotundicauda (assembly GCA_011833715.1). Taxonomy (NCBI): domain Eukaryota; kingdom Metazoa; phylum Arthropoda; class Merostomata; order Xiphosura; family Limulidae; genus Carcinoscorpius; species Carcinoscorpius rotundicauda. The sequence goes on from CM022399.1 coordinate 93,593,772, forward strand.
CTCTAAATGTTTATGAAAGCTTCTCATCAGACTACAACTCTCTAAATGTTTATGAAAGCCTCTCATCAGACTACAACTCTCTAAATGTTTATGAAAGCTTCTCATCAGACTACAACTCTCTAAATGTTTATGAAAGCTTCTCATCAGACTACAACTCTCTAAATGTTTATGAAAGCTTCTCATCAGACTACAACTCTCTAAATGTTTATGAAAGCTTCTCATCAGACTACAACTCTCTAAATGTTTATGAAAGCCTCTCATCAGACTACAACTCTCTAAATGTTTATGAAAGCCTCTCATCAGACTACAACTCTCTAAATGTTTATGAAAGCCTCTCATCAGACTACAACTCTCTAAATGTTTATGAAAGCCTCTCATCAGACTACAACTCTCTAAATGTTTATGAAAGCCTCTCATCAGACTACAACTCTCTAAATGTTTATGAAAGCCTCTCATCAGACTACAACTCTCTAAATGTTTATGAAAGCCTCTCATCAGACTACAACTCTCTAAATGTTTATGAAAGCCTCTCATCAGACTACAACTTTCTACCTGTTCATGTATCATCTCTTTTTCAGACAGTAGAAGGTCTACAGTTTGTGTCAAGTTGGCGACTTGAGTTAGGAGCTGTCCAATGACCTCTTCTTGATGGAGATTCTGTTAAACAAATAATAAACTTGAGGCTGACAACATGATAAACCTCTCCACAAACAAATCAATAAAACTTAAAACTCAAGATCAGTTAGATTGCACTCACAGTTTGAGATACTGGAACATTGTAAACATGAGAATTATTTAATTTACAAAATTTAATATTTCAATTTCAGCCAAAACAGTGTTAGTTGTCCACTAAACCAGACTTTAGTTGGATGTTAAAGATGTCAACTCATTTAACTTTTCTCAGTTACAAATTAAAGAATTTGTGAGAAATCAAACCATCTCAGCAAGAAGGCATGTTTGTTTGTTTTTGAATTTCACGCAATGCTACACAAGAGTTATCTGTGCTATCCATCCTTAATTTAGCAGTGTAAGACTAGAGGGAAGGCAGCTAGTCATCACTACCAACCACTAAAGCAACCCACATATTACGAGTCGAGCACCCTAATTACTTGGCTACAATAGGCTTGGCAAGAGAGAAGGACAGAAATTATTTAAAAGAACCTTCAAAGCAGACACCCCACCTTTTATGTTCAACTAAACAGACCTATTAATGTCCATGACTAGTGTGTCTACATGATATAGATTTTTGAGAAACCAAAAAAATGTTCAAGATAAAAACAAAACAAAATAGAAACCACAATATAATGGAAAAGATTCTCCTTCTCCAAGGGTAAATAATTTTTTTCTAATTGGTTAAATTGTTATATTTGTTTTATTCCATGTAATACCCACCCTATCAGCTGCATCAGCTGTTGTGTCATTTAATGCTCCAATGGTTCGATCAAATGCTTTCTGCATCTCCTCCATGTGACGACGGTAACGTTGGCTGAGTTCTTCCAGATAACGACTGCTTAAAGACATGTTTAATTCAAGAGCTTTAATACGATTACTTAATCTCATGAAGATTGATTCCTTCTGTCCAGCCTGTGTCAGAACAATAACAGGGTCATGCTTCTGACCACTGCCACTTGGTCCAGCCTCGTGGAGATGAGCATTAGGAATTTGTTTTTCTCCAATAATAATCCCTTCTCTGCCATGACCTGTAGAGACTTCTGTATAGTCTTCCTTTCCAATGATGTGAATATAGTTAGTTGAAGCATGTTTTGGTTCATCACCGTCTTCAAACTCCTCATCTTTTTCAGGACTCTCTCTCAGTTCTTTGCTTTCCATGCTTGTCACAGAAAGGTGGTCAGTGCTATAACCTGCTGCCTGGATACCACTATTCACCATTTCTTCAGTGTAAAACATCTTATCAAACTCTGGTTGCAATTGGTCCTTTAAAAGAACAGTCAATTCTTCACTGTCAACCTGCTCAGATATCTTACTGCTTTCTGAGAAAGTTAGTGTTGGTTGAATTTTTTCTTGGATATTAGCAAGATTTTCATCTCTTAAAGAATGACTTAAAATGGATGACTGGTCATAGGGTAAACTGGTGTTTTGAGTTATCAGTGTGAGAATAACACTTTCTGATGTAACAACAGGCAACTCAGTTGGTCCAGAGGTAGGCCATGTGGCAACAGAATAATGAAGCTCCTCTACATTATTACCAAGCTGAAGTGTTATTCCTTTTTCACACTCAACAGCTTTATCTACCATTGGTTGAGGAACACTGCTCATCAAACACAGTTGATCAGGAGACCTAGGTCCTAATACAATATGTAGAAACCAACATGCTAGACTGGATGTATCAGAATGGAGTTTGTTGTGAATGTTACAGAGGTCATAAGTAAACAGACGAGGGATCATCTTGCTTACACCATGAGGTAATGCACTATTCTTCCCATAGTCTTCAGCCACGTTAGTTGTAGTGTTGCTGGATATGGAGTAATTGGTCACAGACTTGGTTTCAGTGTCAGAGCTAAAACAAAAAGACTAATTATAAAGAACTCTTCCTTAGAAGGTATCAATTCTTACCAAAAATGACAATAAATCACAAGCTGGTCAAAAAAAAGGATACTCAATAAGAACATTTTATGAATTTGCATTATTTAAAAATATGAATTTACAATCAGCAGAACAAGGTCAGGTCAAGTCATACTTAAAGATTTTCCATTGACAACAACAACTTCCTTTAAGGAAGTGAAAATGTTATTAAACTTTGAAAATATTTTACTCTAGTTTCTTACTTTATGAACCAAAATATAAAAATATGAAAAATAAATTATGTAACCTTTGAACTTTTGTTGGGGGTTCAGTACCCACATTTTTCTCTTCTTGGATCTCTAAAACAAAACATAACCTGTCAAATGTTACAAATGGACAACATCGTATGTCAGTCTATCTAAGCTAATAACATTAACTAATCTTTGTATTGAAAAACATTACATTCTAAACACTAGAAAATTTTCCCAGAATTTAAAAAGGAATGCTGTATATGAGATGCAGAAAGAGTGACATAACTACTAGGGTGTCAACTGGTTCAAACGTTTCATTTCTACAAATTACAGTTTACAAAAATAAAACCATAAAAATAATAATTATACAAAAACCAAAGGGTAAAATTCATCAGTTTTACCAAATACAATCAACCATGTTCTTTCATTTCTCCTTACTTTATAAACTTGTTTATAATATACAAAAAGATAAATTTGTTTGATATTTGTTAGAACATTCAATTCATTAAAATATCAAATTTATACAGGTTTCTTTTCTCTCTAAACAATTTTCTTAACAATTTACATTCAATATAATAACAACTAACACCCAACTGCACACCTTCCATAAAAATAAAGTTTGTGCACCAATCTTTCAATTTACATTCAACATATTAACACCAACTACACACCTTTATACCAAAGTAACTCAAACAGATCATAATTTTTCCCCTTCCCACTGATACAAGACAGAAGCAGCTGAATACACAAAGCAAGAGTAGCTCTCACAGGTGGTCACCTACTTTGTTCTGTATAACAATTTTATGTGCGAGTAGTAGTGGTCACCTACTTTGTTCTGTATAACAATTTTATGTGCGAGTAGTAGTGGTCACCTACTTTGTTCTGCATAACAATTTTATGTGCGAGTAGTAGTGGTCACCTACTTTGTTCTGTATAACAATTTTATGTGCGAGTAGTAGTGGTCACCTACTTTGTTCTGTATAACAATTTTATGTGCGAGTAGTAGTGGTCACCTACTTTGTTCTGCATAACAATTTTATGTGCGAGTAGTAGTGGTCACCTACTTTGTTCTGCATAACAATTTTATGTGCGAGTAATAGTGGTCACCTACTTTGTTCTGCATAACAATTTTATGTGCGAGTAGTAGTGGTCACCTACTTTGTTCTGTATAACAATTTTATGTGCGAGTAATAGTGGTCACCTACTTTGTTCTGTATAACAATTTTATGTGTGAGTAATAGTGGTCACCTACTTTGTTCTGTATAACAATTTTATGTGTGAGTAATAGTGGTCACCTACTTTGTTCTGCATAACAATTTTATGTGCGAGTAGTAGTGGTCACCTACTTTGTTCAGCATAACAATTTTATGTGCGAGTAGTAGTGGTCACCTACTTTGTTCTGCATAACAATTTTATGTGTGAGTAGTAGTGGTCACCTATTTTGTTCAGCATAACAATTTTATGTGCGAGTAGTAGTGGTCACCCACTTTGTTCTGCATAACAATTTTATGTGCGAGTAGTAGTGGTCACCTACTTTGTTCTGCATAACAATTTTATGTGTGAGTAATAGTGGTCACCTACTTTGTTCTGTATAACAATTTTATGTGCGAGTAATAGTGGTCCCCTACTTTGTTCTGTATAACAATTTTATGTGTGAGTAATAGTGGTCACCTACTTTGTTCTGTATAACAATTTTATGTGCGAGTAGTAGTGGTCACCTATTTTGTTCTGCATAACAATTTTATGTGCGAGTAGTAGTGGTCACCTACTTTGTTCTGCATAACAATTATATGTGCGAGTAGTAATGGTCACCTACTTTGTTCTGCATAACAATTTTATGTGCGAGTAGTAGTGGTCATCTACTTTGTTCTGTATAACAATTTTATGTGCAAGTAGTAGTGGTCACCTACTTTGTTCTGTATAACAATCATACATGTAACTAGTGGTCATTCACTTTGTTGTTTATTACAAAGTTGAATCAGTTTCTGCAAGAAGTGTTTTACAAATTAAATATTTTCCTTCATGATTATTACAGTGTAAGTAACCTGCATCTAAGAACAGTTGGTATGAGTATTAACACTTATTGATAAGGAGAGATGAATGTTTTGACCTTCCTACGTCATCTTAAGGTTCTTCTATTCAGAGATACATTTTTATTTCAAGTGAGTTTCTTGTGACAAGTGTAAGCAAACTGATTTAGTTGGTTTCAAACTATGTTACAAAAAGCGGAACATTAAAAAAAAACTAAAACAATACCACAGAGAAAACAAAAGAAATGGAACACTCACCTTTTCCATACAAGACAAGAACTGCTTTATTAACAATGTTTAGTATGGCTTTCCTTGCATCTCCAAAGAGATTTGTTCTCACAGTAGATTCATCAGAAATGTCTATCAAATATTAACAACTTTTTTATTCTCACTAAAGCATTTTTCTTTGCAAGTAAAATCCATAAAAAGTTATGATAAACGTTTATCTCTGAAGTTCATAGGGTCCTAAAAATAAGGGCCTTGAAAGTAATGTAATTTTAAAGCAAGAGATGTTTCAAGAGAAACAAATAAAATAGACTTGTTTTTCATATTTCTGATATTCATGGACAATTATTTTCTTTGGTACATTTTACAATTAATGAATTCAAATATGAACATACGTGCTGATTTTAACTAGACAAGTAGCCTTGACAACAAACATATTATGATCTTTAAAAAACGACAATACCCAGTGGCTTTAAAAATCATGGATGTATTTTCTTTCCCAACAAGCAACGATTAAGTTTGGTTATAATATTAAAAATAAATTTTATATTGTTTTTAAGACAACTGTCTGTAGTAGCACTAATCATGTAACCATAGCAACTGTTGTGTCTATAAAAATATGTAAACATACAATTTGGCATCAGTTAAGTTTTAAAGTTATTAAAAGATATATTTATTAAATTTGAAATATATTATTTTATGTATTTGTAGAAAATTTATGAAAGTGTTAATCAAAATAAATGTATCTACAGAAAAACAATCATACATATCTCGGTTAATTCAACCACAGCTAAATATGAACACTGACACGCATCCTACCAAGACGATCATCCTCATTGTCCAGTGACAATGGATGACTGGGTTCATCCGCTGTCTCCATTATTTCATATTCTTCCACCATGGACGTTCCAAACACTCTGACAGTACTGAGAGGACAATAGTGTTCTGATCCATAATGACTGTCCAATTCTACCTGTAGAATGAAGGAATGATAGATATGTTTTACCATTATCCAACACAACTGAAAACAAAGTAATTTTCTAACTTTGAAGTACAACATTGAAATAGGAAAACAAGGTAAGGATATACTGAAAGTATCCCAAATTTTATTATCTCCTATGAAGTTTAATATCAAATGGAAACATATACGAGTGTATGGATCACCGTTTCTCATCATCCTGGTGCAACTATTTTTATATGAAATATTAAATTATTATGTCATAATGAAAATACCAGAGGTATTACTGTTAACCTGTAATATACATTTGTACATCTATGATATAAAGAGTAGAAGGAAACAGTAACTAATACATTAATAGTATCAACCATTGTTCAGTACGTAACAGGTCACTACACTATCAAGTAACGAGCACAGTAATAATAACACTTAGTTACTCACTGGAATTCATATGTTTTTTTGACCACCAATACAACACTCACTTTGATAAACTTTCCATAACCTGTTTGCTTGAGGGGGAAGGTCTGAAGCTCTCTCCTGTTATCTGCTTCGTAGTTTCCTATCAGCTTCCAGTCTCTAGCAGGATATCTGTCACTCCAATACACAGAAAATTCTCTAGGCATTGATGAAAATAGCTCAAAATTGGCCAGTTCAATCTGTGAAACAGAAATGTAACTTGTGGTTGAATATTCCTACAACTGATGTTAAATATCTTTACAGAATTATCTAATTATACAGTATCCTTTTCATGACAACTGAGATGCCAAGAGTACGAACTATACAGCTAGAATATTAAATTTTGTTTTCAATGCTGTTGACACTGATGTTAGATTAAATATCTATGATGATTATGGTCTAAATGAAAACCTGAAATCTGTCTGTATATTAGAAACATTAACGACTTAAGACACACCTGATTGGCTTGAATCGACTCGCACAGCTCCACTACAAACCAAATCTTTGATTTACATGGATTGAGCATGTATTCATCCATCATCTCACTCAAGATACGACTCTTTCCTTCTGCCTCAGGGTTCGATCCCATGATTTTCGCACCACACTTGTATGATGCGTAGTTCCTTTTTCTCTTATGGGCTGCAAGTTTCTTGCCTGGAACAAAATCTTGAGATGATACAATACCTTGAGAAAATAAAAATTACCAGTTTCATAAAAAATGAGGCAATGCAATAGTGAAAAAAATACAAAAATAAAAGATTGAATATTAAATAGGCCCAGCCCTCTTCTTTTATTTAAACAACAAAACTTAATAACTGTCATAATGTATATAGTTTCTGTACAGTTCATAAAGATTAACTTGTATTCACTGAAGCACTAAATAAAGATTATCTTATCTTTAATAATGCATTTAAGAACCAAAAAATAAACAAACATTCAAAACCATATATCAGTTGACAAGGATCGACCATTTCTTTTTCTAAATATAAACAGTGATAAACTCTAATTTTATTTAATTTGTCTAATATTTTATCTTACTTTTAATAATGCATTTAAGAACCAAAAAATAAACATTTATGGAGTTTGTATCAAGTCAACAAGTACCATCTATCTCTTGTTCTGCCAACATTTTTTTTTTCCATTCATCAAATGAAGGCATGACGCCTGGTTCTGACTGAGGACTGTCCGAGGACTTCGCTTGTTCTGTTCTCATATCTTTTTCAACTTCAACTGGCCTCTCTTGCTGCATTTTATTGTCTTGAATGTTCTTATCTTGATATTTTCTATCAACAAAGAATAATAATAAAAAACTGATTTTAATGGTCAACAAATGACAAACAAACAAAACCAGAGTCATTATCTTACTAATTTACATACCAATCAAAGTGAGCCAGTTGTGATGTTAATAAATGTTCACGTGAGTACAGTTATCTCCACGTACATAATAGATTAACAAGTTAACAGTACTTATCAACCCAAACTAACATACTCTGTGATATAACATAGTGTTAAAAAATATTAGGCTTACTTTTCATGTACGAAGAACCCATTATTAATGTCACCTTTTAAAACATTTAGAGATAAAAAAACAAATGAAGTGGTTTCTAGACATTGAATGACATAAAGAATAGAAATGCAGTTTCCTCCCACAGATCTTGAAATTTACCCAAGTTTCTACAAAACAAAGTAACACAAACACACAAAGAATCATATATATAACCTAATGAGTTATCCAATGTCTGACCAATAGAATTGATTGTTAATGGTTTTAGCAACATAGTTTATCATTAATATTCTGTTCTTTTTACTTAAACGTGATTTAACTGAAGCATAGATTCATCATTAGTAAAAACACATGTACAAAATTAAAGTTTAGATATATTATTTTACCATGGCAACAATTCACCTTTATCAACTCTGTATTTTCATTGGCTGTATTGTCAATGATTCCTTTATAGTGTTATTCAGAATTTCTATCTAAACCTTTCATATTTATTTCCCCATATCTATTGAAGTTTCACAATATTCTGACCCTAGCTACTTTTAATGGCTTCCTCAACTTTATATTCCCATTAGCACTTCTAAAAAGTAACCCGAGAACTGCTTGCTTTGACTTTAATTACAGATGGTTCTCTGGTTATTTCACTGTGCTTCTCAGCAAGATATTTATTTAATATCAGATATCCTACACGAGCCAACTCACATGTCCTCTGCAGAATGAAGGCCTTCTTTCTCTTCTTTGTCAGAAAATGTTTCACTCGTTGGTTTATTGTCTTCAGACACGTACTTGGCAACGTCTGAATGTTGACTAGTAAACTGACTGGAATTATTGGTTTGTAAAGGCTGCATTTCTTGCTTTAAATCACTGAAAAAGAATTTAAAATATTGTGGCTGCTACCTCTTCATACAAAGTCACCCTGACCATTGCACAGTGCATACTGTTTTGTAAATATATGTATTGAGTTCTTAAAGCTTAAAATAAAACTAAAGGTGAGGTTATAGTGAATACTGTGATAACACATCAAAAACAAATAGTGTGAAAATTACGATTTTTGTTATTTATCAAAGCATTCATGCACACATTGTTAAAGTTTGTATCCAAGACAAAGGACATGTACCTCAGATTGTATGCAAATAATACAGTATGCAAAATGCACAAAAATAAAATAAAATTATGCTGCAGTAGCACAATGTTAATTTGATTAAGGGTGCAAACTGTCTGTACTTAATTCTATAATACGATAACTCCCTACTCACTGTATAGAAGAACATTATACTTACATAAAGTAAATAAAAACTAGATTATTTCAACACAAAATCTCTTGTTGTGTGATCTCCCAGTGTTTGTTCTTTGTATCACTACATAATTACAGTCTCATTACAAAATGTGTTTCTACTAAAAAGAAAGAATTCCATTCTCTTTGGTGTCCATAATTTTGTTTCTTGGTTTGTGATTAGGCTCCTACGGCTTAGTCGCGTGTCTGGCTCAGCCTTCAACTTTCTCTTTTGCCCACCCATAAATTATAATCAATAATTAACAAGGCTAGATTTGATAAAAGTATATATTAGAGTATAATGTCTAATGCTTTAAACTCTGATTATAAGTAGAACAGAGAGCTCATATACTGTGATAAGTTCTGAACATAGCTATGACACAAAAAACATTGTTACCACATTCGATATAATTCAATATTTTTTAAAAATATTGTTTCAGTTTTGAACTTCAGACTTCAACAATACAACCCACAGTTACACTAAAGTGTTGTTACCTTGTTTTGGACTTCAAACTTTGATAATAGAACCCACAGTTACACTAAAGTGTTGTTACTTTGTTTTGGATTTCATACTTTGACAATACAACCTACAGTTACACTAAAGTATTGTTACCTTGTTTTGGACTTCATACTTTGACAATACAACCCACAGTTACACTAAAGTGTTGTTACTTTGTTTTGGACTTCATACTTCGACAATACAACCCACAGTTACACTAAAGTGTTGTTACTTTATTTTGGACTTCAGACTTTGACAATAGAACCCACAGTTACACTAAAGTGTTGTTACTTTGTTTTGGACTTCATACTTCGACAATACAACCCACAGTTACACTAAAGTGTTGTTACTTTGTTTTGGACTTCAGACTTTGACAATACAACCTACAGTTACACTAAAGTATTGTTACCTTGTTTCTTTCACTGACTTTGGTTGATTTTCCACATTATGTTTTGTTACTTGATTAATAATTTCTTCCGTCGTAGATTCTTCACCCACAGACTCTCTACTGGCTGTCAATTGTACTTCTCTGTCTCCAGCATCTGGATGTACATGCAACAGTGACAACTGGAACGAACAACATGTTTATCTTTAGTATATTCAACTTCTAATTCCAAAATATCTTAAACATCATCTGAAACAATGAATATTGCATCTTGGATTATTTACATGTAAACAAATTATCACTCACAAATTAATAGCATGTGAAATATTTCATATTTTACTTCAATTTGATATCTTGTTATTACAACCAACACTGAGTTTCAGGGAAATAAGAGAAATTTCAAAAATGTTCAGATAATCATTTAAAGAAATCTTCATGCATTCAGAGATACTGAGAATCAGCCTAACACTGAATAAGAATACAGTAGTGTGGTATACGTGATACATGTTTTGGATAACGCACGTCCGGCACGTACCGTTCAGGTACACACAAAACAGATGCTCATATTAACTATAATTCATGTAAATACAGCATGAAACAAGAACAGCTATTTCTTTTTCCTTAGAAGTTTCATAACTACATGAGACAAGATCTCTCAGCTTCATGGTGTTTGTTGTTTAATGTAACAGTAGACAAATACATTTATGAATTAAAGCATTGTGATATGAAAGATTTACTTTTCAGGGATGTTTTTGTGTGAAAGAGTGAAGTAATTATTTTATAAATATTTCAGCATAAGCTGAATGTGAATTAGCATTAATAAGAGGAGAAACATTCTGTACCCTCAAGAACAGAATTTCAACATGAAGATCTCACATTGTAAGAACTTAATCAACTATTACGAAACATTTAAAATAACCTTGGAAAGTTTCTATTAAGTATCAAGATGTTATCTCACAAAAGCTGTGTATCAAGCAAAATAACACAGGAACAACAAAACTAAACATGGTAAAGTGAAAAGTCGTTAAAAGATGGTTCTGTCGATAAGTCAGAAAGTTTACAGAATCAGAATGTTTCTAATAAATAATGAAATATATCACAATACAATATGTAAGGAATACAGTGAGCTATATGCTAACCAACTTGTACAAATAGCTTTCAAAAAGATATTACATTGTATTATTAATGTAAATACAAACAAAGGAATTTAAATTGATAGTTGAGAAACAAAAACACAGACAAGCTAGTTAACACAAGACAGATTTTGTTAAACATTACAAGAGTTTAGAAACAAAAACAGTTAACACGAGACAGGTTTTACTAAACACTATAAAAGAGTTTATACAAGTGGAGTTCTTCATGCATGAACCGTAAACACTACTCTAGCCAGTATTTAAACTATAACACAGGTTTATGTTTGCTTTTACATCACAAAAGAAGCAAAGAATTATTCCAGATAGGAAAATAAAACAAAAAACTTTGTGTAGAAGGTAAAGTTCAGTTCTACTGGTGTAATGTCTTCACTCTCTCCTTCAGGAGGTTGGTTTCCTACTTCATTAATCTCCTTAACAGCTGAACTTACAAGTACACCATTCGTAGTGAAGGTCTGGAATAAAAAAAAACGACAACAAAAAACTTATTTACGTACATTTCATTCTTTTGTAAATATAAGTAAAACTGTATGATACCAGCTACTTTAATCAAGATAGCATGTAAACCAAAGATTGAAACAATACAGAATTTTGTAGTTTTAACTACATAAAAGACACTGACTCATTAGCATTAATAGGTGTAAACACAATATCGTGTGCTAATCCACCAATATTTCATACATTTCAAACACACAAGCATTAAAACACAACACGAAGTTGATCTGTTAAAGAGATTCACGTATATTTCTAGGCTCATAGCTTTAACAGAAAATATATTACTACCTTTTTAAAATATCAAGCTTATGCAGAGATTATAAGATTTAAAATATTGCAAACAATGTCAAACCTTCAAATTTTTTAGAAACAATAACAACAAATGAACCAACAGTACTTGTTTAACAAATTGAAAGCTTCAGAGACACAATCACCACAGTTTTGTTTCTCCAATACATAGTCGTAAGATGTCACTTCTGTGGAAACACGAATGAAAACACTATCACGGGAGGGTTCAAACAACAAAAGTTTCATGATGTTGCCATGTTATCATTATTGTTTCCACTAAAAACAAGTTACTTTTAACAGATACCAACGTACCAAAATATACATTTTTACAGAAATAGCCTAACAAGAGAGTTCACAATGCAGAACTACTTGTAAAGAGTAACATTACCCACTTCTTTATGTACAGAGGGTAGACTTGACTCATTCCGAGTCTCTGTGTTACTGTGAGGAAGTAATCTGTTACTGTTGGTACACCATCCCCTGAAAAAAAATGTAACATAACAATACATACAGTGTTACTTCTCTTACACCATCCTCTGAAAAAAAAAGTAACATAACAATACATACACTGTTACTTCTATTACACCATCCCCTGAAAAAAAAAAGTAACATAATACATACACTGTTACTTCTATTACACCATCCTCTGAAAAAAAATGTAACATAATACATACACTGTTACTTCTATTACACCATCCCCTGAAAAAAAAATGTAACACAATAATACATACAATGTTACTTCTATTACACCATCCTCTGAAAAAAAATGTAACATAATAATACATACACTGTTACTTCTATTCCACCATCCCCTGAAAAAAAAATGTAACATAATAATACATACACTGTTACTTCTATTACACCATCCTCTGAAAAAAAATGTAACATAACAATACATACACTGTTACTTCTATTACACCATCCCCTGAAAAAAAATGTAACACAATAATACATACACTGTTACTTCTATTACACCATCCTCTGAAAAAAATGTAACACAATAATACATACAATGTTACTTCTATTACACCATCCTCTGAAAAAAAAAAGTAACATAACAATACATACACTGTTACTTCTATTACACCATCCCCTGAAAAGGTACTTAGAAGAACATAACTATATATACACACACACAAAATGTGTAACCTCATGAGTACTCCAACACAGAGTACTGTATCATTAGAAAGGTATAACAGAATGTATATGTTTCTGTAAACATAAAAGACCTTACTTGGTAAGTTATAATTAACTATATATATATTACATTAATGACCTTACTTGGTAAGTTATAATTATATATATATATATATATATATATATATCACATTAATGACCTTACTTGGTAAGTTATAATTAACTATATATATATATTACATTAATGACCTTACTTGGTAAGTTATAATTAACTATATATATATCACATTAATGACCTTACTTGGTAAGTTATAATTATCTATATATATATATATCACATTAATGACCTTACTTGGTAAGTTATAATTATCTATATATATATCACATTAATGACCTTACTTGGTAAGTTATAATTATCTATATATATATATATCCCATTAATGACCTTACTTGGTAAGTTATAATTAACTATATATATATATATATATATATATCCCATTAATGACCTTACTTGGTAAGTTATAATTAACTATATATATATATATATCCCATTAATGACCTTACTTGGTAAGTTATAATTAACTATATATATATTTTCCAATCACCAAGCTGATAATGTTCAGGTGAACTCTGAAGTAAGTTCTAAGAATCCTTGACTCTCGATAAAATACTTTGGTGTTTCTTTTCTGTAAATGTGCAGCTATTTTGTAACCATGTTTTACACCCACTGTAACTCTGTGATCACTCCCTAGAATTAGATACAACTTTTGTTTCTTGGTTTTGTCTGTAACTCAGTCGATTAATATAAAAATAATTATATTACTGTTATGAAACAACGTACACAAATGTACAATAAAAAGAAACTTGCACTCTATTCAACTGTGATTACAATAAAAATGAAACAGATTATGTCAATAAACAATACAGGCAGTCTACACTCAATCTTACAGTGTAAACATACAAGACACTTAGCAATATAGCAGTGAGTTTGGTTTTAAAGGGGAACTACAAAAATGGAAACCTACTGAACAAAACACCAACCATGTGATATTGTATTCTCAGAGGCAGCTGTTTGATTTAATTTGTTTTGTACCCGAGTGTGTTCAACCTACAAAAAGAATGGACACCTAACACACATGCAAATATAAAACTTCACTTGGAGTCATTGTTTCTGGAAGACTTAAGCCTTTATGACAATAATACATGTTTCTAAAATAAAATGTTTTAGTACAGCACCAGAAAAATAAGTCACTGTCAGTTACCAATTTAATGTATTAGTGACATAACCCTAATGTCTGAAATACACTCTGTATAGGTTCAAACTTCAAAAAACTCATTACAAATCTTTCAGATTGACTGTACCATAGTTATCAGTATGGGGAGTGGACTTGAAACCCATTATAGCAAAAGTATGTGGTTTAATCCCCGTTTCTCATTACTGTCTGCTGATTGGCTGACTTGTTGTGTTTAAATATGGCTGGCTGAGTGGCTGACTTGGTGTTTGAATAAGTAGTTGGTTTGGCTAACAACACCAAACTAGCATGCTTAAGAAAATAACATGTTCCACTGTAATTACCACTGAAAATAGAGGGATGGGTATCTACAATGATAATTTTATTTCTACACAGTAACAACTTTAATAGTATTTTTATATCAGTTTAAAACGAGAAGTGAAAAACTGAGAAATATACATTTCACATAATTATATAACATCACCGTCAGCTGTCTTAGCTCTCATGTTTACGGGGTGTTCTCTTTTAGTCCCTAAATAATAATGTGTTCAGCCTTCACTATTTTATGGTCGTATTTAAAATTTAACCACCTGACATTAACAAAGAGACAAATGTTGTTTTAATTATGGGAACTACACATTAAAATTTTCAACTTCACATTAACTTTATTGGACATAAAACGCTTTACATTACAATCCAATCAACACAGTCTGTGCAAAGACCGGAACTAATGTTACTCTCATAAAATGTTAAATTTCTATGTTCTAGGGAATTCTATATGGAAGTCACACGGTATACACTTTTTCAGCACGAATCACATTGAAATAAATTTGCATAAATTTAAATTATGACTGTCTTCTCTAATATTTTCAGACTCAATATGAACATATTAATAACGACAGTAATACTAATAACAGCATATTATATAATATTTAACTCATTATTACGTAGAAAATTTATCAAGCTACTTACTGAATAAGATGGTCAATAAAAATACATAAGGAAACTTGTAAAACTTTAAAAAAATTCATTATTTTGATGTTTAAGCCGCATTTCTAATCCTATCATTATTTACGTTTCGGTAAATTAAATAACAAAAAATAAAGTTAACCAACTGGAATTTTATACAACTGACTAGTTCAAATAAAAATTAAAGTGACGTGTACTTTACACTAGAGGACACTAGCGGTATCTTGAATGTATATCATAATTAAATCTATGCAGATTTGATATTTTCTTGTAAAATACATAAAAACATGAGGTCAACAATTTCGTCATAATATTTGATTCTCGTGTTAATTTACTCCCATCATAATTTACATATTGTCTTTAGAAAATGTGTTCTATTGTGAATTCAAATTCTGTATTTGTTTCGCAGACATGTTTCTTTTCTTTTGTTATTGTTAATATACCGAGCGTGACCAGATACTTAGGAACGGGTCTTAAAAGTTTACCCTTCATATCCTGTTGTTCCAAACACGCGCTCCGCAGTTTAAAACTAGGAGTACGCTACACAAGTAACGACTAACTTCACTATTCGGCAAAAATCCTAAAACAAACATTTTTTTTTTGTAACTTCTACTACGTTGTGAAGTTATGTGAAGTATTTTAAACATGTGAATGTTTTAAGCACACTAATATTTCCTACACATTGGTAAGTTGAGTGATTTTAATGGTGAAAATAGTAGTATTTTTTATTTCTTTTGAATAATAATATATTCAATTTTTCATTAAAATTAATTGATTTTAAAATTCAAAGTAAAGTTGAAAAACATTTTCAGTAAATATATATATATTAGTTCTTAACAATATACAGATATATATGGTTAGAAACTAATATATATTACCTAGGTTGGCTGAACTTCAAACGGTATGTTTTCAGATTACAGCCGAAGAAAATGTTAATACTGTGAACCTCCATTCAGTTTGTTACGTTTTCATTAATCTATAAATAGCTTTTCAAGTATTTTGGCTCTGATCCAAATATTCACTATAATTTTTATCTGAAGTTCTTTACAATTGAATAAGAAATTTTTAGATATCGTTAGAAAAACGGAATGTTATGAAATGACAAGTGAGAAATATTCAGCTCTTCATTTTTAACGGTGAATGTGACTTTGCAGTATTGGCCTAAGCTGTTAGCTACGATGAAATTTGTCTTCAAGAAGCTAGTGTTTAAGATGTAACCTCAACCCTAGCCAGTTCTACTAAAGCAAATTTTCTGTTTAAAAGAACAAATAAATAATTTGTTGCATTTTCCAAAGAAGGTAACTGTTTAAGAATATATTTGCACTATTTGAGTACTTTATGAAGAAACAATTTTAATTATTCAGATGAACAAGAGATCCATAGCTTACATAAAATTGCAGTGTAATGGCATTGCTTTACTTTCTCATTATGTATCTGAAAATTGGTTCTATGTTCGTGATCTGATCATGCCGTTACTTTAGATGGCGGATTTATCATTTTAAAGATGGCGTATATGCTTTGTACTTAATGTCATTCATAAACAACATCCGATGTAGAAAACTTAAACCACCATAGTTAGTTGTCTTACACCAAGTATACATTTTAAAAATTAGGAACGCTTATTCTCAGAGAGCCCTTTTTGTAAGGTATTGAAAAATTATGAAAGGAACTGAAGAAGGTGGAAAATAGAAGAATAGATAAAAAAGTGATAGTTTGAAATGATATAAAGTAATGAACGTTAGAGTTTCTCGCTCTGTCATTGTTATAGATTTAATCCTGCAATATATACTGCTGTGGCCAGGCACAGAAACTATGTTAAGGTGTTCGACTTGTAACTGAAGGTCGCGGGTTCAAATTCCGGTAACACCAAACATACTCGCCATTTCAGCTGTTGGGGCGTTATTATGTGAAGGGTCAATCCAACTATTCGTTGATAAATGAGTAGCCCAAGAGTTGACAGTGGGTGGTGATGACTAGTTACCTTCCCTCTAGTCTTACACTGTTAAATTAAGGACGGCTAGCACAAATAGCCGTCGAGTAGCTAAATTAAAAACAAACAACAACCAACAATTAATACCTTCATCTTCAATATAACTGTAAAATATAACTATGAGTTGTTATCGTCCCACATAATCATCTGTACTGGTGTTATAACTGTAAAATATAACTATGAGTTGTTATCGTCCCACATAATCATCTGTACTGGTGTTATAACTGTAAAATATAACTATATGAGTTGTTATCGTCCCACATATTCACATGTACTGGTGTTATAACTGCAAAATATAACTATATGAGTTCTATTTTATATTAGTATTAAGTTATATTTTATGTTCTTTTTAAGTTCTATTTTATATTATTATGAAGTTATATTTTATATTATAATAAAGTTATAATGTATATTAGTATAATGTTATATTTTATATTATTATTAAGTTATATTTTATGTTCTTTTAAGTTATATTTTACATTATTATGAAGTTATAATTTGCATTATTATAAAGTTATATTTTTATTATTATTAAGTTATATTTTATATTATTATGAAGTTATATTTTTTATTATTATTAAGTTATATTATATATTATTATGTTCATACTGAGCATCGCTATCGTTTAGATTTTTGTGTTTCTGATGATGAAAACTAGCTTTGAGTAATTACTTTTGTCATTTTATTTATTGGTCAGTACATTTCATGTAAGATATTAAAACCTGTAGATATATTATATTGAGGATAAAAACTGTTAAATTATTACTTTGTCTACAACGTCACTAATTATCGTTGGAATTTGTTGAAATCTCTACAAATTAACGATAAATGATAACAATGATATATTGTACTTCACGTAGAATTATTAGTGTTTGAATTAGTTTCTTTGGCTAAATAATTCACAAGAATGAACAAATGTCCTTTGTTCTGTGTCATTGAACGAACTCTACAAATATGGGTACAGAGGATTACAATACATCATTCTATGAACACACACAATAACAATACATTAAGATTGGTCTTAGGGTTGTAACTCTAACAATACATTAAGATCGGTCTTAATCGGCCGTCCATAATTTAGCAGTGTAAGACAAAATGGAAGACAGATAGTCATCACCACCCTCCGCCAACTCTTAGACTACTCTTTCACCAACGAATTGTGAAATTAACTGTTTCATTATAACTCCCCCACACCTGAAAGGGGAGCACGTTTGGTGCGACGGGAATTCAAACCCCCAGATTACGAGTCTAACGCCTGAACCCACGAGGCCATGCTGAGCCTTGGTAAGATTTTAATTAAACTTTTTAATCTTTCTTTTATGATATACATGTTCTATTAGCTGCAGAAATCACGTAGTTCATGTGTCTTCTTGAAAATATTTCCAATATAAATTATTAAATTAACTCACTGTGATGTTTGTGATTCTTTATGCATTTAATTCTCATTTAACTTTTAATAAAACTACATGCTGGCGCCAAGACAAAACACTATTTGATTAATACAAACCATGTTATGATGTATCTGTAATTTCAAAGTTGCTTGATTTCTTAAAACACATTAATAAACATCGAATCAAATGACACAACAAATATATGTATCGATTAGGTCGCCAGATGGCAGCACGTATACGACATTTATCAAATCAGTTTTTATATTTAAACAAATATTTGTAGCTCTTCACACAAAACAACACCTGACACGTTTCTCGCTTGAAACGACATAGTGTTAACCTTCAGAGAATTTTATCACATTTATCCTATTAAAGAAAGAGGTCGTTCTAAAAGCAGACCTGATGTTTGTGTTTAAAAATAGATATTTCAGGTGTCTCGCTTTAGTGCTTTACTTACGAGGTTTTTCGTCCTCCAAGGATCCCAGTGACACAGAGGTATGTTTGCAAACTCACGTCATTAAAATCCGGGTTTCGATACCCGTTGTGGGCAAAGCACAGATAGCCCAGTGTGTAATTTTGTGATTAATTCAAATCGATCATCCTCTGATTAAATTGCATAATATTTAAATAAAAACGAATACGAAAACTCTCGCTATTAAGGCCTAGCTTAGCTTTTTTGTGATGGTTCATCACAACTTTAATTGTTGTCTTTCCTTTTAATAATTTCTACGTATCGGATGGTTGAGTCATTCAATAGTAGGTGTAAGTTTTATTTTCAAGTGGATCTGTAGAACATTTAAATATAGGTTTTTCGTGTCTTTTTACTCAGTCGGAACTTCAACTTTTCATTTCTACCTATTAAACTACAGTACTAATATCTATTAACAGTGTTCAAACCAAAGAGAATGACGACCTCTATAGTTTACGTTATTTCTATCGTTTCAAAACTGTCACTCACTACAGCTTTTATAATTATTTTTTTCTCTATTACTGATAAATTGTACAATAGCCTGGGCTATATTACTGTCACACTCGATGTTACGACTGTTTGATGGTTCTACCTTCTCTACCAGTTTTTCATCAAAGGTATACAACCGTAATTCTTTTTCGAATATTTCACTGGACTATATTTTTCTTTTCATTGACTTACCTTTGATTAAATTCTTAATAACAAACGTAATATGAAAGTTTATTTCAAGCACTGATTTTTTCAGCAACAAGACTCTTGAAAAACGTTTGTAACATGTAATTTCGCATGTTTCTTTTGTAACATGTAATTTCGTATGTTTCTTTTTAACTGCAATATCATAGCGATATGTCTGTACAGCTGTTTTGTCAGGAGTGTAAACATTTATATTTCATGTCTTTTCTTCTTATTCTTAACATTGTTTGACTTATTACCACACTAATTACATATTGATTCGTTTTGTTCTTCGTTACAAAACTATACAATAGGCAATCTGTGTCCTTATCAAACCAGGTTTTCAACGTGCCACTAAAACAGTGCTACTTGCGTGGCTAGTGTATTGTGTATTCTTTGCTGAGGATCCACAGCTACATAGTTTCAAAACCGTTGCTCCGAACTTTGTTCATAAGCATGACCATTACTAATTAAAACTACGAAAAGCTATAAAATTTTAGTCGGAAACTACTAAATAACAAATATAAGTCGTTAAAATACACTAACTTGCTACTCAGCAAAAATACGTGTTTGGGGTTAGATAGCTATTAGAAATGTCCCTGATAAAATAAAATTCCCAGATAATGTGAAAGTTACGAGATGAGTGCAACTTAGGCCTAACGAAATATACAGATAAAGCAGATAGAAATAACCCTAAAAGATCAAAAATAGACAGATTCACTATTTAATTTTATAAAGAGCGCTAGGCCATGTAAATATGTCTACAAGTATTCATAATAAGCAGTTTACACAAACATCTATCAAACGAATCTGTCTCTAAATCTGACAGCTCCTGCTTAACATATACAAACAGTAAATTTATCTGTAATAAAACCAAACATGTTGCTAGAAGGTGCAGCTGCTTGAAAATATTAGGTCTTTACCACCCATTACAGTGGAATTTATGTAAATAATCTTCAGAATGAGCTCAATTATTGATCAAATAAGGTAATATTTTTAGCTCGCTAACACCCATGTGGCGTTCTCAAGCAAGTAGGCCTAACCTCCTTGAATATCTTGTACTTTAAGGTTTTCTTTCTCTTCGTTTAATTACTGTTTCGTTTTGTAAGTATATATGCGAAACGTTGAAGAATATAGACAACCAGCCGTTGATGTTTCACTATTTTTATTACGTGATTGGTTTATTTGTTCACTCTCTTAACTCTGATGAACTAGTTAAGTTTTAACGAATTACATGGTGGTTCGTAAGTCCCTCCCCATCCATATGTTAACATGTTACATTCAGTTACGAATGTATTATAAATTTGTTTCATTTTTTTTTCAGAGAAATATGGCCAATGTAAGTACCATTTACACTTGGAGATCGTATTGTGACAAGTACGTGGGTCCATGAGCGCAAGAATACTGGTGACACCATGCAGATACGCTGGATCAATAAGATATATGGATGGGTAGGGACTTACGGGCCACCCTGTATATTTCTTTTATTACGCAATATTTGAAATATCCTATTGCCATTTATTATACGATATCTGAAAAAAAATCGTTCTTTTTTATACTATACAATATTTAAAATAATTTATTTTTCTTGTATTATATAATATTTGAAATAATCTGTTATTTTTTACGACACAACATTTGAAATAATCTATTGTCTTTTATACAACATTTGAAATAATCCGTTGTATTTTATTATGGAATATTTGAACCATATTTTTGGTTTTGTACGTAAGAAAATAAATTTTTATTTTTATAGCATACCAAAAGAAATAATAATATTTTTTATATTCTTTCTGCACCATTATTTTTTTATGTTTTCCACCACACGTCACTGAAATAAATGAAAAGGGAAACAAATAGCTAAAAAATAGCTAGGAATACTAAAATATATATATATACATACATAAAACGAATAGTTAACTTCTATTTTTTATTCTCTAATGAGACGTAAAAAATATTTGTTATTAGTGCTGAATGATGGTCTGAAATACATCTGACAGTTTTGAAAACAGTGTAAACCCGAGGAAAGAACTGATTGTAAACCTTCAACAATAAAAAGAACTGATAATAAACCTGATCAACAAGAAGTGATAATAAACCTTGATCAACAAGAACTGATAATAAACTTTGATTAACAAAGAAGTGAAAATAATCCTTGATCAACAATAAATGAAAATAAACCTTGAACAACAAAGAACTGATAATAAACCTTAAAAAAAACAAGAACTGATAATAAATTTTAGTCAATAATAACAAACCTTGAACAACAATAACTGATAACAAACCTTGAACAACAAGAACTGATAATAAACCTTAAAAAAAACAAGAACTGATAATAAATTTTAGTCAACAAAGAAGTGACAACAAACCTTGAACAACAAGAACTGATAGTAAATTTTGGTCGACAAAGAACTGATAATAAACCTTGAACAACAAGAACTGATAATAAACCTTGAACAACAAGAACTGATAATAATCCTTGATCAACAATAAATGAAAATAAACCTTGAACAACAAGAACTGATAATAAACCTTAAAAAAAACAAGAACTGATAATAAATTTTAGTCAACAAAGAAGTGACAACAAACCTTGAACAACAAGAACTGATAGTAAATTTTGGTCGACAAAGAACTGATAATAAACCTTGAACAACAAGAACTGATAATAAACCTTGAACAACAAGAACTGATAATAAACCTTGAACAACCAGAACTGATAATAAACCTTGAACAACAAGAACTGATAATAAACCTTAAAAAAAACAAGAACTGATAATAAACCTTGAACAACAAGAACTGATAATAAACCTCGAACAACAAGAACTGATAGTAAACCTGAATTCATGAATAAATGATGAAGAAGACAAGTTACGTAGCGACCAACCTGTGTGGGCATTAAAATCTTTTACTTCTATTTGTTGGTAAAAGAATAGCCCAAGGGGTGGTAGAGAGTGGTGATGACTAGCTGTTTTCTCTCTGATCTCACACTACAAAATAAGTTACGGTTAGCGCAGATAGCTCTCGTGTAGCTTTGCCCGAAATTCAAAAACAGACAAACATTGTCTCAAAGCTTCTGACTTTCTCAGGTTTTATCTAATAACGAACCAAGAACACTACTAAAATTGTATCGTTATTGCTTTGGAAAAGGTAAACAGACACACTGACCAGAGGAGTTGAAGTGATTATAACTTTTTCCGATCAGCAGAAATCACCTTACAAAATCCGACTAATATAATTTTATTATACCATAGGCTTGGTACCTCGTTCTGTATAATAAAACTATATTAGAAGGAGACAAACAGAACGAGGTACCATGCCTATGATATAATAAAACTATATTAGAAGGAGACAAACAGGACGAGGTTCCAAGCCTATGGTATAATAAAACTATATTAGAAGGAGACAAACAGAACGAGGTACCATGCCTATGATATAATAAAACTATATTAGAAGGAGAGAAACAGAACGAGGTACCAAGCCTATGGTATAATAAAACTATATTAGTAGGAGACAAGCAGGGAGAGGTGCCAAGCCTATGGTGTAATAACACTATATAAGAAGGAGACAAAAAGAACGAGGTACCAAGCTTATGGTATAATAAAACTATATTAGTAGAAGACAAACAAGATGAGGTACCAAGCCTATAATATAATAAAAAAATATTAGTAGGAGACAAAGTGGACAAGATACCAAGCCGAATATAAATTTAGTGTTATTATATCATAGGCTTGGTATCTCGTCCTGTTTGTCTCCTACTAATATCGTTTCATTATATCATAGGCTTGGTACCTCGTTCTTTTTGTCTCTTTCTAATATAGTGTTATTATATCATAGGCTTGGTACCTCTTTCTGTTTGTCTCCTACTAATATAGTTTTATTATACCATAGGCTTGGTACCTCGTTCTGTTTGTCTCCTTCTAATATAGTTTTATTATACCATACGCTTGGTATCTCGTTCTGTTTGTCTCCTTTTAATATAGTTTTATTATACAAATAGGCTTAGTACCTCTTTCTGTTTGTCTCCTACTAATATAGTTTTATTATACCATAGGCTTGGTACCTCGTTCTGTTTGTCTCCTTCTAATATAGTTTTATTATACCATAGGCTTAGTATCTCGTTCTGTTTGTCTCCTTTTAATATAGTTTTATTATATCATAGGCTTGGTACCTCTTTCTGTTTGTCTCCTACTAATATAGTTTTATTATACCATAGGCTTGGTACCTCTTTCTGTTTGTCTCCTACTAATATAGTTTTATTATACCATAGGCTTGGTACCTCTTTCTGTTTGTCTCCTACTAATATAGTTTTATTATACCATAGGCTTGGTACCTCTTTCTGTTTGTCTCCTACTAATATAGTTTTATTATACCATAGGCTTGATACCTCTTTCTGTTTGTCTCCTTCTAATATCGTTTTATTATATCATAGGCTTGGTACCTCGTTCTTTTTGTCTCTTTCTAATATAGTGTTATTATATCATAGGCTTGGTACCTCGTTCTGTTTGTCTCCTACTAATATTTTTTTATTATATTATAGGCTTGGTACCTCTTTCTGTTTGTCTCCTACTAATATAGTTTTATTATACCATAGGCTTGGTACCTCGTTCTGTTTGTCTCCTTCTAATATAGTTTTATTATACCATACGCTTGGTATCTCGTTCTTTTTGTCTCCTTTTAATATAGTTTTATTATATCATAGGCTTGGT
This sequence comes from Carcinoscorpius rotundicauda, assembly GCA_011833715.1. NCBI lineage: Eukaryota > Metazoa > Arthropoda > Merostomata > Xiphosura > Limulidae > Carcinoscorpius > Carcinoscorpius rotundicauda. The sequence goes on from CM022399.1 coordinate 93,618,373, forward strand.
ACCTGGCTCTTTTTGTCTCCTACTAATATAGTTTTATTATACCATAGGCTTGGTACCTCGTTCTGTTTGTCTCCTTCTAATATAGTTTTATTATACCATACGCTTGGTATCTCGTTCTGTTTGTCTCCTTTTAATATAGTTTTATTATACAAATAGGCTTGGTACCTCTTTCTGTTTGTCTCCTACTAATATAGTTTTATTATACCATAGGCTTGGTACCTCGTTCTGTTTGTCTCCTTCTAATATAGTTTTATTATACCATAGGCTTGGTACCTCGTTCTGTTTGTCTCCTTCCAATATAGTTTTATTATACCATAGGCTTGGTATCTCGTTCTGTTTGTCTCCTTTTAATATAGTTTTATTATATCATAGGCTTGGTACCTCTTTCTGTTTGTCTCCTACTAATATAGTTTTATTATACCATAAGCTTGGTATCTCGTTCTTTTTGTCTCCTTTTAATATAGTTTTATTATACAAATAGGCTTGGTACCTCTTTCTGTTTGTCTCCTACTAATATAGTTTTATTATACCATACGCTTGGTATCTCGTTCTGTTTGTCTCCTTTTAATATAGTTTTATAAAACAAATAGGCTTGGTACCTCTTTCTGTTTGTCTTCTACTAATATAGTTTTATTATACCATAGGCTTGGTACCTCGTTCTGTTTGTCTCCTTCTAATATAGTTTTATTATACCATAGGCTTGGTATCTCGTTCTGTTTGTCTCCTTTTAATATAGTTTTATTATATCATAGGCTTGGTACCTCTTTCTGTTTGTCTCCTACTAATATAGTTTTATTATACCATAGGCTTGGTACCTCTTTCTGTTTGTCTCCTACTAATATAGTTTTATTATACCATAGGCTTGGTACCTCGTTCTGTTTGTCCCCTTCTAATATAGTTTTATTATATTACAGGCTTGGTACCTCGTTCTTTTTGTCTCTTTCTAATATAGTGTTATTATATCATAGGCTTGGTACCTCGTTGTGTTTGTCTCCTACTAATATTTTTTTATTATATTATAGGCTTGGTACCTCTTTCTGTTTGTCTCCTACTAATATAGTTTTATTATACCATACGCTTGGTACCTCGTTCTGTTTGTCTCCTTTTAATATAGTTTTATTATATCATAGGCTTGGTACCTCGTTCTGTTTGTCTCCTACTAATATATTTTATTATATTATCGGATTGGTACCTCGTTTTGTTTGTTTATATCACAGCTCGCAAACATAATTCTAGAAAAATAAAATTATTACTACAGTGAACGGATTCCTTAGACAAACAAAAATATCGATTAATATTTGTAATCTCAACCACATCAACTCCAGTAATCATTTAATTAGATAAATCGTTTTATTTTTCTATTTCTTGTTGCAGGAATGTATTATTTGTTTCATAGATAGAATGAGAAAATGAGTTTCATATAACTTTTTTATAAATTGTCGATAGATTAAGTTTTGGAAAAAAATTGAATCTTCATTGAAATATCACAAATTTCCAGTATGAATTACAATTCTTATGTCCGGGGATTAGTCTCTTCCGGTTAGCGAAAGGCAGACAGCCCTCTCTCGGTACATGTAATTCTTATGTCTGGGGGTTAGTCTCTTCCGGCTAACGAAAGGCAGACAGCCCTCTTTCTGCACATGTAATTCTTATGTCCGGGGGTTAGTCTTTTCCGGTCAACGGAAGGCAGACAGCCCCCTGTCTGTACATGTAATTCTTATGTCCGGGGGTTAGTCTCTTCCGGTTAGCAAAAGGCAGACAGCCCTCTATCTGTACATGTAATTCTTATGTCCGAGGGTTAGTCTATTCCTGTTAACGGAAGGCAGACAGCCCTCTATCTGTACATGTAATTCTTATGTCCGGGGGTTAGTCTTTTCCGGTCAACGGAAGGCAGACAGCCCCCTGTCTGTACATGTAATTCTTATGTCTGGGGGTTAGTCTCTTCCGGTTAACGGAAAGCAGACAGCCCTCTATCTGTACATGTAATTCTTATGTCCGGGGGTTAGTCTATTCCTGTTAACGGAAGGCAGACAGCCCTCTATCTGTACATGTAATTCTTATGTCTGGGGGTTAGTCTCTTCCGGTTAACGGAAAGCAGACAGCCCTCTATCTGTACATGTAATTCTTATGTCCGGGGGTTAGTCTCTTCCGGTTAACGGAAAGCAGACAGCCCTCTATCTGTACATGTAATTCTTATGTCCGGGGGTTAGTCTATTCCGGTCAACGGAAAGCAGACAGCCCTCTATCTGTACATGTAATTCTTATGTCCGGGGGTTAGTCTCTTCCGGTTAACGGAAAGCAGACAGCCCTCTATCTGTACAAGTAATTCTTATGTCCGGGGGTTAGTCTATTCCGGTCAACGGAAGGCAGACAGCTCTCTATCTGTACATGAAAATGTATAGATAGCTAATAGTCTAATCAGTGTGACGTTTTATAAAGTTAACATTTTGATAATTTACATTCTTGAAAAATAGTTATACCTCATACTCATAAGATGACGCGTTGATCGCAGTTAGATAAACTCATTTTGAAAGACTTGAGATACACAAAGATAGTTAAGATATTTAAATAAAAATATAACTGATCATTTAACAACCAATATGAACTTTTAGCAAGTAAATACGTTTAAGTTGATTTTAAAAATGAGATAACAATACAGATAGCTCATAAATTTAACATTAACAACATGTTGCCGTGAGTGTAGAAGGCGGAGCACCTTTATCACACTTTAAATATGCTAGTCGGCAAAACGCAGACCTGCAGCCAACAAACGGCACGGCTTCTCCCAGTGGTTCAGTAGTACGTTTGCAGGCTTACGACACTAAAACCCAGGTTTTGATACCCTCTGTGGGCAGAAGAAAGAAGAATAAGGGACATTCTAGAATGGTGGTAAAGATTTAATTTTTGAAAAAAAAAAGTTAAATATTTGTTGAAACAAAAAATTGGGGTCAAAATATTTGTTGTGCTCGAATCGTGATTTATAACCATCAAAGTAGGCTCAATCGGACACTACACAAGTAATCAATTTGATTAGTGTCTGACTAGTGTAACTAGGGCTTAGGAGGGAGCCCGGCATGGCCAAGCGTGTTAAGGCATGCGACTCGTAATCTGAGGGTCGCGGGTTCGAATCCCTGTAGCGCCAAACATGCTCACACTTTCAGCCGTGGGGACGTTATAATGTGACGGTCAATCCCACTATTCGTTGGTAAAAGAGTAGCCCAAGAGTTGGCGGTGGGTGGTGATGACTAGCTGCCTTCCCTCTAGTCTTACACTGCTAAATTATGGACGGCTAGCACAGATAGCCCTCGAGTAGCTTTGTGCGAATTTCAAAAAAACAAAAAACAAACAAACAAACTCAGGAGTGTTCTGAGGTATTATATACAGACCTAATGTAACGATCAATTTATGAACTAACGATAGGCCATCTCAGGATACGTTAACTGTTCACGAGATAAACCTTCAAGATGATAGGCCATAAAACACAGGATCTCGACTGTCACTTAGCCTCTAAAGAGCTCAGAGAACGTGAAAAGGCTTTCGGACGAAGGCGAAATCTAAATCCGAGTTTGTGAATGGCTGAGACCGTGCGCGACCATAGCGGGGACAAAGAGAAGGTCAAGAGATCTCCATTATCCCACTCTATCACAGTTATTAGTTGCCGGATTAGACAGTATCGACCACAGCGGGCCTTTGTCATCTTGTTTAACGCGCCCGAAAAGTGTCCGATTTGGATGCGGGAACACCGCGGTTTTCTAGCAATGAGAGCGTGTTTCCACAATTCATCAAACACTCACGAACAAGTGTGTGGAAAATCGAAAAACTAAGATGACAGTAAAAAAAAAAGATACAGCCATTTGGATTACGTGATCTTTCTAGCTACGTGTACGAAAACATCGAGCGAGAGATTGCGTTAAAGAAATAATATAAGCGGATAACCTTAGAAAGGGGAAGAAAAACAAGCATACTGAAGTGGTTTCACACTGAAACACAAAAAGTTGTGTTTTACAACAATGTAAACAACATGTTTTACCAAAACAATGACGTGGTTTCACACTGAAACACAGAAAGTTGTGTTTTACAACAATGTAAACAACGTGTTTTACCAAAACAATGACGTGGTTTCACACTGAAACACAGAAAGTTGTGTTTTACTACAATGTAAACAACGTGTTTTACCAAAACAATGACGTGGTTTCACACTGAAACACAGAAAGTTGTGTTTTACTACAATGTAAACAACGTGTTTTACCAAAACAATGACGTGGTTTCACACTGAGAGATAGAAAATTTTTGTAGTGTTCTCTATATATGTATATAGCTGTTCATCCGTGTGGATAGTCACCCGTTCGTCCAGTCCAGTTTGATTTCTTATTCAACATATGTTTCAAACATAAACATAACAACATTTTGAATATTTAACTGAGTTAAATTTTGTTTATTAGTCGACCATCGAGTATGTTCACAGTTACAGCCATATAATGTGACTATCAATCTCACTTTTTGTTAGTCAACAGTAGCCCAAAATTTGTTGATTAGCTCACTTCCCTGTCATCGGTCAGTTACAATAATCAGTTACGACTAAGTCAGGGAGGCTTAGTGCATATAGCCCACGTGTGATGTTTTTATTATTATAAATCACGTCTAAGTCAGGGAGGCTCAGTGCATATAGCCCATCTGTGATGTGTTTATTATTATTAATCACGTCTAAGTCAGGGAGGCTTAGTGCATATAGCCCATGTGTGATGTGTTTATTATTATTAATCACGTCTAAGTCAGGGAGGCTTAGTGCATATAGCCAATGTGTGATGTTTTTATTATTATAAATCACGTCTAAGTCAGGGAGGCTCAGTGCATATAGCCCATCTGTGATGTGTTTATTATTATTAATCACGTCTAAGTCAGGGAGGCTTAGTGCATATAGCCCATGTGTGATGTGTTTATTATTATTAATCACGTCTAAGTCAGGGAGGCTTAGTGCATATAGCCCATGTGTGATGTTTTTATAATAATCAACCACGTGTACGTGAGGGAGGCTTAGTGCATATAGCCCACGTGTGATGTTTTTATAACAATTATTAACGTCTAAGTCAGGGAGGCTTAGAAAATATAGCCCATGTGTGATGTTTTTACGAATTTCGATTTTTGTGTGAAGCGTTTTCTGTGTGTCAGTTTATTGACTGAATAATATTTTCAACTGCTAACAAAACTCTGTGGTTTCAAGTGGATGTAAAACAGGTCTACACACTCTGTTCCATCAGTCTCAGTCTCTGATGAAATATTCCTTTTTCAAAAGCTGTCGAGTTCCAAATGACTCTTCTAGTGAAGGGGAAGAAAAGTATGCGATACGCAGACTCTTACTGACAAGTGGTCATCTTTGTGAATACTGGAAGAGTCCGTTTGTTTGTTGTTCAGCTTAAAGTTACACGATGGGCAATGTGTGCTGTGCTCACAATAGTTTAGAAGTCCGCATGCCTTCTATCGCTTTTGTGATGTAACCAGAAAGTGATTTTAAATGGAGTTCATATGTTACTCAACTGACAATTGTACCAACTACCACAGTTGAAAATCTGTTATTATTTGACCGAAACTCGATCTCTGATTCGATAATTTATGTCTGGAGTCGCCTACCAAAATGTTGTATCATAAGTCTGATAAACCTTCATAAGTTACAGCTTTGTCTAACTTGTATCATTTAAAAAAAAATGACAAGTGTGTTCTATGTGTGTATCAGTAGTTACAAGTGTATTCTATGTGTGTATCAATAGTGACAAGTGTATTCTATGTGTGTATCAAAAATAACAAGTGTATTCCATGTGTGTATCAAAAGTAACAGGTGTATTCCATGTGTGTATCAAAAGTAACAAGTGTATTCTATGTGTGTATCAATAATAACAGGTGTATTCCATGTGTATATCAGTAGTTCCAAGTGTATTCTATGTGTGTATCAACAAAGACAAGTGTATTCCATGTGTGTATTAATAATAACAAGTGTATTCCATGTGTATCTCAGTAGTTCCAAATGTATGCTATGTGTGTATCAAGAATGATAAGTGTATTCTATGTGTGTATCAACAATGACAAATGTATTTTATGTGTCTATCAACAGTGACAAGTGTATTCTGTGTGTGTATAAATGATGACAAGTGTATTCCATGTGTGTATCAATACTAACAGGTGTATTCCATATGTATATCAGTAGTTCCAAGTGTATTCTATGTGGGTATCAACAATGACAAGTGTATTCTATGTGTGTATCAATAATGACAAGTGTTATCTAAGTGTGTATCAATAGTGACAAGTGTATTCTATGTGCATATCAGTAGTTACAAGTGTATTCCATGTATGTATCAACAATGACAAGTGTATTCTATGTGTTTATCAGTAGTTGCAAGTGTATTCTATGTGTGTATCAACAATAATAAGTGTATTCTATGTGTGTATCAGTAGTGACAATAGTATTCTATGTGTGTATCAATAATTACAAGTGTATTCCATGTGTATATCAGTAGTTACAAGTGTATTCTATGTGAGTATCAATAGTAACAAGTGTATTCTATGTGTATATCAGTAGTTACAAGTGTATTCCATGTGTGTATCAACAATGACAAGTGTATTCTATGTGTATATCAGTAGTTACATGTGTATTCTATGTGTGTATCAACAATGACAAGTGTATTCTATGTGTGTATCAGTAGTTACATGTGTATTCTATGTGTGTATCAACAATAACAAGTGTATTCTATGTGTGTATCAGTAGTGACAATAGTATTCTGTGTGTGTATCAACAATAACAAGTGTATTCCATATGTGTATCAATAGTGACAAGCGTATTCTATGTGTGTATCAGTAGTTACAAGTGTATTCCATGTGTGTATCAGTAGTGACAATAGTATTCTATGTGTGTATCAACAATAACAAGTGTATTCCATATGTGTATCAATAGTGACAAGCGTATTCTATGTGTGTATTAATCGTGAGAAGTGTATTCTATGTGTATATCAGCAGTTACAAGTGTATTCCATGTGTGTATCAACAGTGACAAGTGTATTCTATGTGTGTATCAATAGTAACAAGTGTATTCCATGTGTATATCAGTAGTTCCAAGTGTGTGCTATGTGTGTATCAATAATTACAAGTGTATTCTATGTGTATATCAGTAGTTAAAAGTGTATTCCATGTGTGTATCAGTAGTGACAATAGTATTCTATGTGTGTATCAACAATAACAAGTGTATTCCATATGTGTATCAATAGTGACAAGCGTATTCTATGTGTGTATTAATCGTGAGAAGTGTATTCTATGTGTCTCTCAGTAGCTACAAGTGTATTCTATGTGTGTATCAGTAGCTACAAGTGTATTCTATGTGTGTATCAATAGTGACAAGTGCATCTATGTGTGTATTAATAATGACAAGTGTATTCTATGTATGTATCAATAATGACAAGTGTATTCTATGTGTGTATCAATAATGACAAGTGTATTCTATGTGTATCAATAATGACAAGTGTATTCTATGTGTGTATCAATAATGACAAGTGTATTCTATGTGTGTATCAATAATGACAAGTGTATTCTATGTATGTATCAATAAACTAATTCAATTTAATTTTCTTTTTCATTCTTGCGAGTATTATCCTAAACGATTGCTTAAATCTAATTACTGATTACTTACAACTAATTAATTTACATCCTACGAGGACAATGTGTAGTCAGTAATGAACATATAATAATAATGGTAAGTAATTATTGTTGAGTGTACTATGTTCTGTCATATGTCTACTATTATATGAATAATAATAATATGTGAACAATTGAGCCTAACTTATTATATAAATGATAATAATATGTTAACAATTAGGCCTAACTTATTATATAAATAATAATAATATGTTAACAATTAGGCTTAACTTACTACATAAATAATAATATGTTAACAATTAGGCCTAATTTTTTTATATAAATATTAATAATATGTTAACAATTAGACCTAACTTATTGTATAAATAATAATATGTTAACAATTAGGCCTAACTTATTATATAAATAATAATAATATGTTAACAATTAGGCCTAACATATTATATAAATAATAATAATATGTTAACAATTTGGCCTAACTTATTATATAAATAATAATAATATGTTTACAACTAGGCCTAACTTATTATATAAATATTTTGTTTTGCTTGTTTGTTTTGGAATTTCGCACAAAGCTACTCGAGGGCTATCTGTGCTAGCCGTCCCTAATGTAGCAGTGTAAGACTAGAGGGAAGGCAGCTAGTCATTACCACCCACCGCCAACTCAGTCTGACTCTTGGGCTACTCTTTTACCAACGAATAGTGGGATTGACCGCAACATTATACACCCCCACGGCAGGGAGGGCGAGCATGTTTAGCGCGACGTGGGCGCGAACTCGCGACCCTCGGATTGCGAGTCACACGCCTTACGCGCTTGGCCATGCCGGGCCTATATAAATAATAATAATATGTTTACAATTAGGCCTAACTTATTATATAAATAATAATAATGTTTACAATTAGTCCTTGTCGTGTGGACGATTTTACTTGAAAATATTGACATTATTTTGATATTGTTGCTAAATAGCAAGCCTCTGTAACCGAGTTGTGTTTTCACATTCATTGTAATAGTTTTATTCTACGTTGAATCTGTAAACTTGTACAAAACCTGGATGTTTAACAAAGAAATATGTAAATAAATATAATTATTCAACTGTTTAACCTGTATTTATTATTTATAGTTCTCTAGGTGAGCTAATCATTCAACTGTTTTACTTGTATTTATTATTTATAATTATATAAATGAGTTAATTATTCAACTGTTTTACCTGTATTTATTATTTATAATTCTATAAATCAGTATTTATTATATCTAGTTCTCTAGGTGAGTTCATCATTCAACTGTTCTTCCTGTATTTATTATCAGTTGTCACGATCGAAACATTCAAGTCTGAATCCAGTAGATTTCTATTTTGAACTTCGGTTTCTCTGTATTCTTTGATTGTTGCGACTACAACAGGTGGTTTTCACCCTTGCACAATGCAAAATAAACATCAGATAAGTGATACAAGGATGACAGCATTCGAATGTGGATGTTTGTATTATATAAGATTCTCTGGTCGTCATAGCAACAGCTTTGTCGTGTAAGGATGATAGAGAAACACATTTTTGTAAGACTCAATAAAGGGGTTGTTGCCTCATCAATTGTCCCTGTCAGATATACATTATACAATTGCCAGGTGTTTTAACACCAGGTAGAAGCATATATCTCACAGATCGCCACTTTTATTGGAAGCTATTTTTATCGGTCAACAATGAACTTCGACACACTTGTTAGAGTTGAACAGCTGTCCGAGCGCGTGACAGCCTCAGTTAACGCTATGCTGAATACGAGTGAAGTTACGAGTCTCTAAATTATTGTTTAGATTTAATAAACAAACAGTGTTATCCAGCTTTACAACGTGTCTTCATTAGAGACTGAAAACTGTGTGATACAATGTTGACAAATTAATCGGCAGCTAACCGTTTTCGAAACTGTTCTTGCATTGTTTATAACTAAGCCTCCCACTCAGTCCTCTTGCTTTAAAAAATAAAAAAAAACTTGCGTTTCGTGAGATTAGAGAAAAGACAAGTAAAAAAACACGAAGAATAAATATGAAGTCCCAAATGGACTTTTTCCACACAATAATTACCCTTTTACGAAGTCCCAACTGGACTTTGTCCACATAATAATTTCCCCTTTACGAAGTCACAATTGGACCTTGTCCACATAATAATTTCCCCTTTGACCTTCAGGGTAACTTTCTGTTGTTATTTATTTTTTTTATATTAAAAACATCTCCCCTCGAAAAACGAAAGAAAAAAATTCGATAAAGTTCAGTATGTGTCCACACACGCTTATTTATAGAGTTAATTTCCACGATGAGTGTTTCGGATGAATCGTGTTAACATTTTTGACGTAATATCTTTTGTAACATAACACATTAAATATGTTGTGTTTCTATATATCTACTGTGTTTCTTTTCAAAATGCTAACATCTTCATAAAAGGTGGATGAAGAGGTTTATTCAAATAACGAATAGCCATTTGATAAAGTCGTTCTTTTATTAGTCTTTGCTTAGGGTGTAATTCATACAGCATAATTTATAGCTGTTCACATTCACGCTCGTTAGATAAGGGAACACACGTGCTGCACGCCAGGTAAGTTAGCTAAATATTGATGCACCAAACTTGGTTTAGAACGGTATTCTTATTTCGTACAGCTACCATGCTCGACAAACAAACCAGTGTTCATAATTAACATACCAACGCTGTCTCGAGGGTCCAATATCACAGCGATTTAAAGCAAATCAACTGGTTCTTTTGTTCTCGTCCCATAGAGACCATATAGAACTACTTAGATCTGTATAATGACAATATCTGGTCATCCTACCACTACACGATACACGTTTGTTGGACGAAATTCAATAAACATTCGTTAATTAACACACGAAATAGAACTCTGGTACTCACATGAAAGACAAAACGTGAATACCTTGAATTATTTTAATCATACAACGAAGGACAACATCTTAATTCTATATGTCATGTTGAACAACACCTATATTATCATTCTACATGTCATGTTGAACAATATTTATATTATCATTCTACATGTCATGTTAAACAATATCTATATTATCATTCTACATGTCATGTTGAACAATATCTATATTATCATTCTACATGTCATGTTGAACAATATCTATATTATCATTCTACATGTCATGTTGAACAATATCTATATTATCATTCTACATGTCATGTTGAACAATATCTATATTATCATTCTACATGTCATGTTGAACAATATTTATATTATCATTCTACATGTCATGTTGAACAATATCTGTATTATCATTCTAATAAGAACTTAACTGTTCTGAACCGAATATACAGAACACTAATGATCTGAACTACTATAAGAACTTAACATTTCTGATCCGACATATCATGTATATAAAACTAAAGTGATCTATAGAAAGGTAAGAACTTAACATTTTTGATCCGACATATTATGTCCACTCAACAAAATTAAGATAAGATACAATAACATGCTAAAACAACATTCAATGTCCAGTGAATAGAACTAACATGAGAACCCAGAATGTCCTTAAACGTGATGTCATGTCCACTGAACAAAACTGTCATAAGTGCTGCTGATTCTCACTAATACAGTTTTAAAAACTTGTCTGTTTTAAATCATTGAAATTTGTATTTGTTAATCCTATAAGTAAACGTAGCTTCAAAGTACTCTGGCCCGTAAAAAATAAACAACTGTAGGAACCAGATGAAAACATATCTGCGCAACTCGAGACTTTCAACGATACTTGTGTATTTTAATCTGCTGAATATGGTCGTTCCGTTCTCTAATCCTTAAAAATAAGTGTACACAATGTCAGATATAGCCGAGTGAGTGTGACGTTCGAGAATAAAAGAGTTGAATTGTAAGATAAATATCAAACCGTATCTATAAGGACATACAAACGGTAGAGAAGTCACAAGGTAAGGGTTCGGTTTGGACAATAAAGACTCCATTCTTTGTCATATTTAATCCTCTTTCCAAACGTTCCTTAGACTTTCCTCCATAAACTGTGGAAAGAGTCCAACAAAATAACTTTTCCTTACACAGTGACGACGAACACTTCTAGTGGTAGATTTCGTTTGGAGTTGAACCACAAAAAGTCAAGTCGTTCATCGCTCTGTAATCGGATTTTCTCTCGGCCACTTCTGGTGATCTCTAGTTTTCCGCATCGCTGGTTCTCTAAACAAGAGTGAAGTTACCAGAAGGTTCTATGTCATGAGATCTTTTCTAATCTTTTACATTTATTTAGTCTCGAGTCAACACCCCAAGTTGATGGTGAAACCACCTGGCAGCATATAATCTATGTAACACAGCTGCTTCCAAATACATATATATATTCACTTGATCTTCTGACAAAACTGGCCGTATCTCAAGTTCCAGTCACTAGCATTGGCAGGACCCACTTACCAAAATAATAAAACAAGGAATATCACACGTTTACTTATAGAACACTCTAAAACACATACATAGCATGAACAGAGGCACGGATAGATATGTTTATATTGCATACAATGTACTGCATTGTATCATCATTGTTGTGATAATTATACCACAATACCTATACACATCTTTATTAGATTAACTAAACACTGCACTACGTTACCTTTATGATATACTAATAATTATACCACAATACCTATATACATATTTATTAGATTAACTAAACACTACACTACGTTACCTTTATGATATACTAATAATTATACCACAATACCTATATACATCTTTATTAGATTAACTATACACTGCACTACGTTACCTTTATGATATACTAATAATTATACCACAATACCTATATACATCTTTATTAGATTAACTATACACTGCACTACGTTACCTTTATGATATACCAATAATTATACCACAATACCTATATACATCTTTATTAGATTAACTATACACTGCACTACGTTACCTTTATGATATACCAATAATTATACCACAATACCTATACACATCTTTATTAGATTAACTATACACTACACTACGTTACCTTTATGATATACTAATAATTATACCACAATACCTATATACATCTTATTAGATTAACTATACACTGCACTACGTTACCTTTATGATATACCAATAATTATACCACAATACCTATATACATCTTTATTAGATTAACTATACACTACACTACGTTACCTTTATGATATACTAATAATTATACCACAATACCTATATACATCTTTATTAGATTAACTATACACTACACTACGTTACCTTTATGATATACTAATAATTATACCACAATACCTATATACATCTTTATTAGATTAACTATACACTACACTACGTTACCTTTATGATATACTAATAATTATACCACAATACCTATATACATCTTTATTAGATTAACTATACACTGCACTACGTTACCTTTATGATATACCAATAATTATACCACAATACCTATATACATATTTATTAGATTAACTAAACACTACACTACGTTACCTTTATGATATACTAATAATTATACCACAATACCTATACACATCTTTATTAGATTAACTATACACTACACTACGTTACCTTTATGATATACTAATAATTATACCACAATACCTATATACATCTTTATTAGATTAACTATACACTGCACTACGTTACCTTTATGATATACTAATAATTATACCACAATACCTATATACATCTTTATTAGATTAACTATACACTGCACTACGTTACCTTTATGATATACTAATAATTATACCACAATACCTATATACATCTTTATTAGATTAACTATACACTGCACTACGTTACCTTTATGATATACCAATAATTATACCACAATACCTATATACATCTTTATTAGATTAACTATACACTGCACTACGTTACCTTTATGATATACTAATAATTATACCACAATACCTATATACATCTTTATTAGATTAACTATACACTACACTACGTTACCTTTATGATATACTAATAATTATACCACAATACCTATATACATCTTTATTAGATTAACTATACACTGCACTACGTTACCTTTATGATATACTAATAATTATACCACAATACCTATATACATCTTTATTAGATTAACTATACACTACACTACGTTACCTTTATGATATACTAATAATTATACCACAATACCTATATACATCTTTATTAGATTAACTATACACTGCACTACGTTACCTTTATGATATACTAATAATTATACCACAATACCTATATACATCTTTATTAGATTAACTATACACTACACTACGTTACCTTTATGATAAACTAATAATTATACCACAATACCTATATACATCTTTATTAGATTAACTATACACTGCACTACGTTACCTTTATGATATAGTAATAATTATACCACAATACCTATACACATCTTTATTAGATTAACTATACACTGCACTACGTTACCTTTATGATATACTAATAATTATACCACAATACCTATACACATCTTTATTAGATTAACTATACACTACACTACGTTACCTTTATGATATACTAATAATTATACCACAATACCTATACACATCTTTATTAGATTAACTAAACACTGCACTACGTTACCTTTATGATATACTAATAATTATACCACAATACCTATATACATCTTTATTAGATTAACTATACACTACACTACGTTACCTTTATGATATACTAATAATTATACCACAATACCTATATACATCTTTATTAGATTAACTATACACTACACTACGTTACCTTTATGATATACTAATAATTATACCACAATACCTATACACATCTTTATTAGATTAACTATACACTACACTACGTTACCTTTATGATATACCAATAATTATACCACAATACATATATAATCAACACTGTTATCATCTACGTTGTTGCAATCTGTTTTATTTCTATAAATTACCTCAACGGTATTCTTAATCGAATGTTGTTATTTATTATCCCTTGCTTCAGGTCGTACTTGTATAATTTATAATCCCTTATTCAGCATGTTATGTTGTTAGGCTAGACACAACCAAATACTTCCATTACAAGAATGTTAATATCAGGGACACTCGTCTGGTAGCAGCAGACTTCGTCATTACAAATAAGTAGCCATCTTAAGAGAGAAACGTGCACTCGTACCATTTTCTTAACCTAATGTTTTTCAAAAGGACTTCATGTACCCACCTTCGAAGATTGACACCTGCCGTCTTTTAACCAACACAATTTTCGGACCCCTGTGTCTCGAATCAGCTGCATAACGCGTAATACTAATTTTTTGTTACTAACGTTCACACAGCCAATCACGAGCGACCCTTGCTAAGATAATTCTGCCATTAACTCTGGTCTTATTGGTATAACTTGCCACTGGGCCACGCCTTCGGGCTCCGATCGACCCGCATCCCAAGCCACAAAGCCATATCTTAAGTTACCATATCGGGAATGGTTGTAAGTTGCCCAATCTGTGCTAAAAGCTCTGTTTACTTTCCTGTTAGCCCCGCGACACGCTAGAGTGACTCCAACAGGCGCAATATTGGTCTACCGTTAATCAGCTGAAAGTAAGGATTAGCGTCAAATGGCGGAGATCTAAAGCGGGCTCGTTCTCTCCTCTAACCCTTCGAACGTTACAAAATTGGTTCGAATCGTATTTTTCATTTATGAAGAGAACGCTTAATTTAGGTTGAAGTTCCTGTAATGTTTTCTCGAGGATTAGAATCGACTACGAGTGGTTCATCTCTCTCCGAAAAACCAAATTATGAGGAAAACCCTACAGTTAGAGAGAGAGTGAGCGTAGGCCACTTCTCCACACGTTCGGCTGAAGACGACTCGCCGAAAATGGCGTGCGTTATCTCCCGCAACGAACCTGGTATTCCGACCACTTCATTCTTAATACGTGACATTCTCGGACACGCGACACAGCCAGCGCAGCCGTCACAATCCGGTTCGGGTGTTCCTGTTGATGATGAGGACAAAAGTAAAATGGAAGGTAAAGCTTTAGTTCCACGTCGTTGGTCATTTTTGTTGTCCTAACCCTAAAAATCACCACAAAATTTAATCGCCTGGAACAAAAAGCAGTAAAACACCACAAAGCTAACTAATACACTCACAGATGAATTATTAGAACACCATTTAAAACAAAACCACTAGAGATGCAATTTTATGTCGAGAATTAACCCGGAAAAATCGACTTTAAAAATCCACAAAACATTTCAGGTAAAACCACTTACTGTTACAACAAAAAGTATTTGTCACCAATGTTAATATCACCATGTATTTAGGAATGTTTAGTACATGATATGAAAGAAAAATTAAACTGTGTTAAATGTTTCCTGAAGTCATTCTTACAAAATAGAACTAAAGCTATTACAAAGTGTTAAATATTACCTAAAGTCATTCTTATAAAATAGAACTAAAGCTATTACAAAGTGTGTTAAATATTACCTGAACTCATTCTTATAAAATAGAACTAAACTTATAACAAAGTGTGTTAAATGTTACCTAAAGTCATTCTTATAAAATAGAACTAAAGCTATTACAAAGTGTGTTAAATATTACCTAAAGTCATTCTTATAAAATAGAACTAAACTTATAACAAAGTGTGTTAAATGTTACCTAAAGTCATTCTTATAAAATAGAACTAAAGCTATTACAAAGTGTGTTAAATATTACCTGAACTCATTCTTATAAAATAGAACTAAACTTATAACAAAGTGTGTTAAATGTTACCTAAAGTCATTCTTATAAAATAGAACTAAAGCTATTACAAAGTGTGTTAAATATTACCTAAAGTCATTTTTATAAAATAGAACTAAACTTATAACAAAGTGTGTTAAATGTTACCTAAAGTCATTCTTATAAAATAAAACTAAACTTATAACAAAATGTGTTAAATATTACCTAAAGTCATTCTTATAAAATAGAACTAAAGCTATCACAAAGTGTGTTAAATATTACCCAAAGTCATTCTTATAAAATAGAACTAAAGCTATTACAAAGTGTGTTAAATGTTACCTAAAGTCATTCTTATAAAATAGAACTAAAGCTATCACAAAGTGTTAAATATTACCTGAAGTCATTCTTATAAAATAGAACTAAAGCTATTACAAAGTGTGTTAAATATTACCTAAAGTCATTCTTATAAAATAGAACTAAACTTATAACAAAGTGTGTTAAATGTTACCTAAAGTCATTCTTATAAAATATAACTAAACTTATAACAAAGTGTGTTAAATGTTACCTAAAGTCATTTTTATAAAATAGAACTAAAGCTATCACAAAGTGTGTTAAATATTACCTAAAGTCATTCTTATAAAATAGAACTAAAGCTATCACAAAGTGTGTTAAATATTACCTAAAGTCATTCTTTTAAAATAGTAGGCCCGGCATGGCCAAGCGTCTTAAGGCGTACGACTCGTAATCTGAGGGTCGCGGGTTTGCATCCCCGTCGCGCCAAATATGCTCGCCCTTTCAGTCGTGGGGGCGTTATAATGGTACGGTCAATCCCACTATTTGTTAGTAAAATAGTATTCCCAGAGTTGGCGGTGGGTGGTGATAACTAGCTGCCTTCCCTCCAGACTTACACTTATAAATTAGAGACGGCTAGCACAGATAGCCCTCGAGTAGCTTTGTGCGAAATTCAAATAAACAAACAAACAATATAAAATAGAACTAAACCTACAACAAAGTATGTTAAGTGTTAGCCAAAGTCATTCTTATAAAATAGAACTAAAGCTATAACAAAGTGTGTTAAATGTTAGCCAAAGTCATTCTTATAAAATAGAACTAAAGCTATAACAAAGTGTGTTAAGTGTTAGCCAAAGTCATTCTTATAAAATAGAACTAAAGCTATAATAAAGTATGTGAATTGATATGAAAAAAGTTTTACCTTATTTTAATAAAATGAAAACTAAAATAAACCAAATACAATGAAAGTTATAAATGTTATTTTCAAAATAAAATTATAAGTACCTGAAGATATCAAGGGCTAACTAAAGGTATTGTGTTAATAAAACTCAAAACAGTATCAAGATATGTTATTTAAAGAAAAATAAATGTATAAGAAAAGTTAAATAAAGACATTTAAAGAAACAACAACAGTGAAGAAAGCTTCCAGAAAGAAAGAGAAATACCTGAATTTAAAATCATTCATCTTTGTAGTTTAAAGTTATGTCTCAAACGTTTAAAAACCTATTTCAACAAGACCCCGAATATGATTCTGAAACACTTCCTTTGGAATTCAGGGGCAGATGTTATCTTCTCTCGGGTGCACGTAAAGGTAGAAGAAACTCAAAGAAAGACAAAAGAAAAGTAACATTTTAAGATTAGATGTTGCATCCCTGCAGCTCAGATGAAAGGTTTTTAAGTAAAATAAACTTATTTCAACGCAAATAAAACAATGCTTTGATTGAAACTTGAATAACAACAATCTTCAAGAAAAATCAACTCGGTGACGTCATGACTACTACTAATAACGTTATTATTTTATATCTCGTAGCGACACGTAATTACAGTTATTTTTACTCTACTATAAGTTACTATGAATGTTTTATTGTACGACCGGATCTCGTCGTCTCCTGTGTCATACAGGTATATCTACTCTACTATAAGTTACTATGATTGTTTTATTGTACGACCGGATCTCGTCATCCACTGTGTCATACAGTTATTTCTACTCTACTATAAGTTACTATGAATGTTTTATTGTACGACCGGATCTCGTCATCTCCTGTGTCATACAGTTATTTCTACTCTACTATTAGTTACTATGAATGTTTATTCTACGACCGGATCTCGTGAATTAAATACTACGAACGAAACTCGTTTCATTACTCGTCACGAGAAGCAGCTTATAAACTGATGTCTTAGTTTATTTATTTATATCCCATGCTTGATGACGTCATGAAAAATAAAACAAGACATTCTATTTATTCAGTACATAATTCGGTAGATAATTCAGTACACAATGTTTCTTATCAGAATGTTGGATGACAACTCTTTCTTTACTAATCACTAAAGGTTAGAAACGTATAACTGTGCTACTCTTTCCAGAATCTAAAGTTCAGATCTTACACGAAGAACATTTTACTACAATTCATGTTAATGGAGACAGACCTGTCAGAGAAAACAGGTGTAGTCACCAGCCTACGTCACTTGAGGACAAATACTTGACACCTTGCCCGATATATTGTGCTCGTGAAAGCCCCTGGTCAGTTAACGACTTTTTGATGAGACTGCTAGTTCATTAAGTTGACAGTTATATTGACCACTGGACATCTCCCTTACAAAACCAAGGTTACGAAGAAGAACGAGTGGACTGCAATCGTGATACAAACAAACAAAACAATCTCGACTGATAACACAGTAATTACTTACATTCATTGAAGTTTGTAAGATTATCATGGCTGATTTACTCATGGTGATCTGAAATACTTTTTTAAAATAAAATTGAGTATATTTACCTTTATCGACAATACAGTTAAAAATACTCATTAAAACAGTAACATTTAATCTTCAAAGATAACCGTCTTTACAAGTTGTTGCTGATAGTGACGAAACCTATGACGAACTTAGTATCGTAACTTTAGTTTCACACATGTTATAGAAACTAAACTATACATAAAACAACGTTAACAGAAGAAAACAATGCCTATCTTGTGTTATAATAGATACATTAAGGTGTTGTTATTCTAGTTTTACAGATGTTATAGAAACTAAACTGTATATAAAACAACGCTAATAGAAGAAAACTATTTATCTTGTATTTTAGTAGATACATTAAGGGTGTGTAATCCTAGTTTTACAGATGTTATAGAAACTAAACTGCAGATAAAACGACGCTAACAGAAGGACGCAATATCTATCTTGTGTTGTTGCAGGTACATTAAGGTGTTGTAATTCTAGTTTTACAGATGTTATAGGAACTAAACTGTAGATAAAATAACGCTAACTGAAGGAGATAATATGTATATGTGTTGTGGTAGATAGGGTAAGGTGTTGTTATTATAGTTTTAACATATGTAAGAGAAATTATATTGTAGCGAAAACAACAGTAACAAAAGAAAACAATATATATCATGTGTTGTAGTTGTTACACTAAGGTGCTGTAATTCTAGTTTTACAGACGTTATAGAAACTAAAATAAGATTAAAGAACGTTAACTGAAGAAGACAATCTGTCTTGTGTTGTAATTTTTGTGTTTGGGATCTAAACTGTAGATTAAATTCCGATAACTCACATGATTCAGTGACACACTTTCTTTTCTGAGTCATACTAAGGACATCATGATGTTATAAGTGTCACTTATATTATGTTTGGTTTTGACACTTGATAATAGCCTTGACGGAACCGATGGTAAGGTTTATCATTTCTGTCTACACGCATGGTCTACCACGGGTGTCGAAACCCTGTGTTCAGCTTCGTGGTCTTCTAAAGTTAACACTGAGTTGATTGCGGAAGCTTGATAAGTGATATATTATTAATAACAGTTAAAGGTATGTGTTGAAATCTACTGTAAAAAGTAAAGTTCACGTGTTACCGAAACAATACCACAGAATAACTATGAACGTGAATTTCTTGTTCTGGTGGGACCTGCGGCGAGATCTGACATTTTTGTTTTACACGAATATTTCTTACCGAATCCTGCTGGTCGGGAAAGATATGCTCAGGGCAGCGTTGTGTAGTCTTTTAATGGGGTTGGCATAAACGAAGTCCCCAGCGACCTGACCTGAGAAATACGGCGTCAGATGTTGAGCCACTAAGTGTCGCCACATTTAGGAGTTTTTCGCCTAGATAGCCGCAGTTCCAGCGATTTCCTATAGTAGAGAACTTTGTCTACACAACGTAAGTTACGTCGAAACACATTTTTAGTGTTTGTTATCATTTGATAAAGTGTAAGTAAGATCAGTTCTGTAGACCGTGTTTAGTAAATTTATAACGTGTATAAACCAAGAACCGTAGACTGTGTTCAGTGAACTGGAAGATCTTATAACGTGTCTAAACCAAGAACCGTAGACTGTGTTTAGTAAACTAAAAGATCTTATAACGTGTATAAACCAAGAACCGTAGACTGTATTTAGTAAACAAGAAGATCTTATAACGTGTCTAAACCAAGAACTTTAGACTGTGTTTAGTAAACAAGATCTTATAACGTGTCTAAACCAACAACCGTTGACTGTGTTTAGTAAACAAGAAGATCTTATAACGTGTCTAAACCAACAACCGTAGACTGTATTTAGTAAACAAGAAGATCTTATAACGTGTCTAAACCAACAACCGTAGACTGTATTTAGTAAACAAGATCTTATAACATGTCTAAACCAACAACCGTAGACTGTATTTAGTAAACAAGATCTTATAACGTGTCTAAACCAACAACCGTTGACTGTGTTTAGTAAACAAGATCTTATAACGTGTCTAAACCAACAACCGTAGACTGTATTTAGTAAACAAGATCTTATAACGTGTCTAAACCAAGAACTTTAGACTGTGTTTAGTGAACTAGATGAGCTTATAACGTGTCTAAACCAACAACCGTAGGCAGTGTTTAGTAAACTAGAAGATCTTATAACGTGTCTAAACCAACAACCGTAGACTGTATTTAGTAAACAAGAAGATCTTATAACGTGTCTAAACCAACAACCGTAGACTGTATTTAGTAAACAAGATCTTATAACGTGTCTAAACCAACAACCGTTGACTGTGTTTAGTAAACAAGATCTTATAACGTGTCTAAACCAGGAACCTTAGACTGTGTTTAGTAAACTAGAAGATCTTATAACGTGTATAAACCGACAACCGTAGGCAGTGTTTAGTAAACTAGAAGATCTTATAACGTGTCTAAACCAACAACCGTAAACTGTGTTTGGTAAACTAGAAGATCTTATAACGTGTATAAATCGAGAACCGTAGACTGTGTTTATTAAACTAGAAGATGTTAGTGTCTGAACCAAGAACCGTAGATTGTGTTTAGTAAACTGGAAGATCTTATAACGTGTCTGAACCAAAAACCGTAGGCTGTGTTTAGTGAACTAGATGAGCTTATAACGTGTCTAAACGAACAACCGTAGACTGTGTTTAGTAAACTGGAAGATCTTATAACGTGTATAAACCAAGAACCGTTGACTGTGTTTAGTGAACTGGAAGATCTTATAACGTGTCTAAACCAAGAACCGTAGACTGTGTTTAGTAAACTGGAAGATCTTATAACGTGTCTGAACCAAGAACCGTAGGCTGTGTTTAGTGAACTGGAAGATCTTATAACGTGTCTAAACCAAGAACCGTAGACCGTGTTTAGTAAACTGGAATATCTTATAACGTGTATAAACCAAGAACCATTGACTGTGTTTAGTAAACTAGAAGATCTTATAACGTGTCTGAACCAAGAACCGTAGACTGTGTTTAGTGAACTAGATGAGCTTATAACGTGTCTAAACCAGCAACCGTAGACTGTTTTTAGTAAACTGGAAGATCTTATAACGTTTATAAACCAAGAACCGTTGACTGTATTTAGTAAACAAGATCTTATAACGTGTCTAAACCAACAACCGTTGACTGTGTTTAGTAAACAAGATCTTATAACGTGTCTAAACCAGGAACCTTAGACTGTGTTTAGTAAACTAGAAGATCTTATAACGTGTATAAACCGACAACCGTAGGCAGTGTTTAGTAAACTAGAAGATCTTATAACGTGTCTAAACCAACAACCGTAAACTGTGTTTGGTAAACTAGAAGATCTTATAACGTGTATAAATCGAGAACCGTAGACTGTGTTTATTAAACTAGAAGATGTTAGTGTCTGAACCAAGAACCGTAGATTGTGTTTAGTAAACTGGAAGATCTTATAACGTGTCTGAACCAAAAACCGTAGGCTGTGTTTAGTGAACTAGATGAGCTTATAACGTGTCTAAACGAACAACCGTAGACTGTGTTTAGTAAACTGGAAGATCTTATAACGTGTCTAAACCAAGAACCGTAGACTGTGTTTAGTAAACTGGAAGATCTTATAACGTGTCTAAACCAAGAACCGTAGACTGTGTTTAGTAAACTGGAAGATCTTATAACGTGTCTGAACCAAGAACCGTAGGCTGTGTTTAGTGAACTGGAAGATCTTATAACGTGTCTAAACCAAGAACCGTAGACCGTGTTTAGTAAACTGGAAGATCTTATAACGTGTATAAACCAAGAACCATTGACTGTGTTTAGTAAACTAGAAGATCTTATAACGTGTCTGAACCAAGAACCGTAGACTGTGTTTAGTGAACTAGATGAGCTTATAACGTGTCTAAACCAGCAACCGTAGACTGTTTTTAGTAAACTGGAAGATCTTATAACGTTTATAAACCAAGAACCGTTGACTGTGTTTAGTAAACAAGAAGATCTTATAACATGTCTAAACCAAGAACCGTAGGCTGTGTTTAGTGAACAAGAAGAACTTATAACGTGTCTAAACCAACAACCGTAGACCGTGTTTAGTAAACTGGAAGATCTTGTAACGTGTATAAACCAAGAACCGTAGACTGTATTTAGTAAACTGGAAGATCTTATAACGTTTATAAACCAGCAACCGTAGACTGTTTTTAGTAAACTGGAAGATCTTATAACGTTTATAAACCAAGAACCGTTGACTGTGTTTAGTAAACAAGAAGATCTTATAACATGTCTAAACCAAGAACCGTAGGCTGTGTTTAGTGAACAAGAAGAACTTATAACGTGTCTAAACCAACAACCGTAGACCGTGTTTAGTAAACTGGAAGATCTTGTAACGTGTATAAACCAAGAACCGTTGACTGTGTTTAGTAAACTAGAAGATCTTATAACGTGTATAAACCAAGAACCGTAGACTGTATTTAGTAAACTGGAAGATCTTATAACGTTTATAAACCAAGAACTGTTGACTGTGTTTAGTAAACAAGAAGATCTTATAACATGTCTAAACCAAGAACCGTAGGCTGTGTTTAGTGAACAAGAAGAACTTATAACGTGTCTAAACCAACAACCGTAGACCGTGTTTAGTAAACTGGAAGATCTTGTAACGTGTATAAACCAAGAACCGTTGACTGTGTTTAGTAAACTAGAAGATCTTATAACGTGTATAAACCAAGAACCGTAGACTGTATTTAGTAAACTGGAAGATCTTATAACGTTTATAAACCAGCAACCGTAGACTGTTTTTAGTAAACTGGAAGATCTTATAACGTTTATAAACCAAGAACCGTTGACTGTGTTTAGTAAACAAGAAGATCTTATAACATGTCTAAACCAAGAACCGTAGGCTGTGTTTAGTGAACAAGAAGAACTTATAACGTGTCTAAACCAACAACCGTAGACCGTGTTTAGTAAACTGGAAGATCTTGTAACGTGTATAAACCAAGAACCGTTGACTGTGTTTAGTAAACTAGAAGATCTTATAACGTGTATAAACCAAGAACCGTAGACTGTATTTAGTAAACTGGAAGATCTTATAACGTGTGTAAACCAAGAACCGTAGACTGTGTTTAGTAAACTAGAAGATTTAAAACCGTGTCTGAACCAGCAATGTTAAGTTGAATGATACGCTGGCACTTTATGGTGATAAATAAAGTCTTATGACACATGAAATTATTTGAATAAAACAGTCTCGATATCTTGGTTATTCGGTATTGGTAATGGTATAAACACATTGATTCACTGTGTATAAGGTATGAGTAACTTTGTATACGGTGCTGCTGAGTTGTGTATACGATATTAGTATTATGTTAATGGTGTCGACACATTTTTGTAAGGCTTAAGTATTAAACGAATAGCACGCGCTGTTTCAATATATTTCTATTGGTTTACAAGATATTCGTCTTGATTGTTTCCAGATCTGAAAGACGAAGTTCACAGTATAAACCTAAAGGGAAAGAAACCAAGAAAGGCGCGAACAGCTTTCACAGACCACCAGCTTCAGGTAAGGAAAGATTGTAATACTTTATGGTATACCTCGGGTAAGTCATCCCAGACCACCAGCTTCAGGTAGGGAGAGATTGTAATACTTTATAGTATACCTCGGGTAAGTCATCCCAGACCACCAGCTTCAGGTAGGGAGATATTGTAATACTTTATGGTATACCTCAGGTAAGTCATCCCAGACCACCAGCTTTAGGTAGGGAGAGATTGTAATACTTTATAGTATACCTCAGGTAAGTCATCCCAGACCACCAGCTTCAGGTAGGGAGAGATTGTAATACTTTATGGGATACCTCAGGTAAGTCATCCCAGACCACCAGCTTCAGGTAGGGAGAGATTGTAATACTTTATA
Source organism: Carcinoscorpius rotundicauda (assembly GCA_011833715.1). NCBI lineage: Eukaryota > Metazoa > Arthropoda > Merostomata > Xiphosura > Limulidae > Carcinoscorpius > Carcinoscorpius rotundicauda. The sequence continues at coordinate 93,643,251 of CM022399.1, forward strand.
GTATACCTCAGGTAAGTCATGCCAGACCACCAGCTTCAGGTAGGGAGAGATTGTGATACTTTATGGGATACCTCAGGTAAGTCATCCCAGACCACCAGCTTCAGGTAGGGAGAGATTGCAATACTTTATGGGATACCTCAGGTAAGTCATCCCAGACCACCAGCTTCAGGTAGGGAGAGATTGTAATACTTTATGGTATACCTCGGGTAAGTCCTGCCCCATGTTTCTTACGTCTTTCTCAGCTAAGTGACGAGATGTTCCTGAAAAATTTAATCTAAATTCGACTGTTGTTTTTAACGAGGAAGTCTGTGAACAAATTGTTCCACAATTACTAGAATATCTTAAACTTTTCAGTCCGGTTTACTATTTATTTCATCAGTAATTTCATGATAAAAACTGAAACTGTCTTTAGACATGCCTAACGTTGAACAATCCGACAAAACAAGCGAAAAGTTTCTCGCATTCCTTTGGTATGTTTTACTTTTTATTCGTTTTTTTATTTCAGACTTTAGAGAAAAGCTTCGAAAGACAAAAATACCTGAGCGTCCAAGATCGCATGGAGCTAGCTGCCAAACTAAACCTAACGGATACCCAAGTGAAGACATGGTACCAAAACAGAAGGTAAGACGTTAGTTTGTGAAACTAGATGTTTAGTGATGTTGTGTGAACATGTAGAATATTCTACATTTATTGTGTTATCATATCCACTGATACACTACACAAATAACACATCTAGTACGTCATGATATCCACTGATATACTACACAAATAACACATCTAGTACGTTATGATATCCACTGATATACTACACAAATAACACATCTAGTACGTTATGATATCCACTAATATACTACACAAATAACACATATAGTACGTTATGATATCCACTGATATACTACACAAATAACACATCTAGTACGTTATGATATCCACTGATATACTACAGAAATAACACATTTAGTACGTTATGATATCCGGTGATATACTACACAAATAACACATTTAGTACGTTATGATATCCACTGATATACTACACAAATAACACATCTAGTACGTTATGATATCCACTGATATACTACAGAAATAACACATTTAGTACGTTATGATATCCGGTGATATACTACACAAATAACACATTTAGTACGTTATGATATCCACTCATATACTACACAAATAACACATCTAATAAGTTATGATATCCGGTGATACACTACACAAGTAACACATTTAGTACGTTATGATATCCACTAATATACTACACAAATAACACATCTAGTACGTTAAGATATCCACTGATATACTACACAAATAACACATTTAGTACGTTATGATATCCACTGATATACTACACAAATAACACATCTAGTACGTTATGATATCCACTGATATACTACACAAATAACACATTTAGTACGTTATGATATCCACTAATATACTACACAAGTAACACATCTAGTACGTTATGATATCCACTGATATACTACACAAATAACACATTTAGCACGTTATGATATCCACTGATATACTACACAAATAACACATCTAGTACGTTATGATATCCACTGATATACTACACAAATAACACATTTAGTACGTTATGATATCCACTAATATACTACACAAATAACACATCTAATAAGTTATGATATCCGGTGATACACTACACAAGTAACACATCTAGTACGTTATGATATCCAATGATATATGTACCATTTACATACTCTTTAACTAGCTATTTAAGCTTTAAGGTATATTTATTTGTTTTATACCATAATTAACCGACAAGAGTGTTGTCACATGGTTCGTTAACAGCTACATTAACCAGATCTCAGTAGCTATCTCCACGTGACGCGACTCTTACCATCACGAGACTTCACGTCCGCAGGGCAGGTACCATCTCTCGTGAGAAGACAATTATTTTTTTCAATAAGGGAAAGATAGTTTTGTTTTGTTTTATCGTCACAAAAATATATATCGAATGATTACAACAGAGCTTTTGGTCCCGAAACTTGTAGATAAAAGTCTACAGGTGTGTATTTTAATAAGCCCACACGTTACTTAGGTTTAACAAAGCTGAATCAAAGTTAAGCAAGTTTTTAACTTTCTGTCACTGAATGTTTTTTCTGCCATATTTTCCACCACGCAACACCTAGAGAAATAAAATATTATGACTACACAATTATGTGGTAAGCACATCACTCACCCAGTCTGACTCTTGGGCTACTCTTTTACCAACGAAAAGTGGAATAGACTGTAACATTATAACGACCTCACAGCTGGGATGGCGAGCATGTTTGGCGCGACGCGGGCGCGAACCCGCGACCCTCGGATTACAAGTCGCGCGCCTTACGCGCTTGGCCATGCCGGGCCCGCGCAGGATGTGAACGTGGTAGTTTTCTGACCATGAAAAGTAGTGTTTATAGACGTCAGGTGTAGAAATGACTATAATGAACCTTGATGTTTCCACGGTGTCGAGAGGTGTTAACCTGACCCACCCATCCATGTTACAGTATCATTGTACTATGATTTACTGTAGAACAAGTTGGAATAATTAGAAAATCGAAATAATGACTTATTTACGTTTTTATTTATGATTAATATCATAAAAGACAAGTTATGGTGTGCTCTTAAATACAAACGTTATCTCGGCCTCACGAGGTTAGGACGCTGGACTCGTAATTTCAGGGCCGATGGTTTGAATCCCCATCGTCGAACTATTTGGGCCTTTCAGTCGTCGAGACGTTATAATGTGACTACCTGTTCCGCCATTCGTTGATAGAAAAGAAGCCCAAAGTCGGAGGTTAGAGCTGTATTTCCTCTAGTCTGTCAGTTTTAAGTTAGAATGGTTAATACAGATAAGCTTTGTGTAGTTAATTATACTCAACTGGAGAGGCTGATTATTAAACACCATATCCGGATAGCGTTTCGTTAATCTTTCGAGATTTTGCCAACCGTGATATATGTTCACACGGATTAAATATACCACAAGAGTAATGAATGAAACGGACTTGTATTCAAATATATCAGTATTTCATATTGTATTTGTGAGTCAAATAAGAGAACTTAGTGAGAATAATACGATAAAACAATACGCAACCGAAGAACAAACGAACGAGTGTAACACGTTGAGACGAAAAACATTTTTTGACAAAAAGACAGTTTATATACAGGTGATATTGTTTAGGTTTATCGATATTTTATAACCAATCGTACTGGTGTAGAGAACTAACTGCACTGACGATAAATATGAATTTTATTGGTCAATTAAAACGTTATATCTGACGAGTTCTGTTTGATGTCGAGCCGCCCATGGACCAGAGCAAGGCGGGTGGCGAGCCGCACGACAGTAAATGACTCGGTTGCGTGATACGTGTACACCGGAATCTTAACAAAACAGGAGGGCTGAAGACAATAATTAAAGATTTCGTATGATCCGCCCCTGAAACACTTACTATAACAAACAAATGTCATTTTTTTTATCTACATCTAAACATTCCGTAGCGGCGGGATCAGACACGTGAAACTGATGAGTTTGTTAGGCCTCCTAGCGGAAGGGCTACCTGTTTTATGTTATTGTGTACAAGCTACGACTGTGGTCCAAAAACAGTTCCAGGAAGAGACAGAAAAAAAATTATAAAGACGATAGGTTATCAATTACCATGGTAAAATAAGACTTGTTTTTAGAGGAACCTAGCCCATAAGATTAGTCCAAGTTTCCAGGTAGTTGACTCGAAGTGCATTCAGCTAAGATCTTATGACAATAGATAACTGATGTTACAAGTAAATTAATAAATGAAATACTGGCCCACGGTAGTTTTTTGACAGTGCACTATATTTTGTTTCTTATCGTGATATGTTAATGTTATATGAATTATTCGTTACGTAGAATTGAAATGAAACCAGTAACATCTTAAACTTAAAACAGTTTTATTGGATTTCATATACATGTCTTGTTTTCATGTAATTAACTCAGCTTTCAGTTCAGTCTCATGTTAGAAATTACGCATTTTGATAAAGTGGGGAACAAGACGTAACTTTAGTTTGTTGTAGATTAGTAACACGTGCTTAATAACATTATGTCACATTTCAGTTTGTTGTAGAATAGTAACACGTGCTTAATAACATTATGTCACAGTTTGTTGTAGAATAGTAACACGTGCTTAATAACATTATGTCACAGTTTGTTGTAGAATAGTAACACGTGCTTAATAACATTATGTCACAGTTTGTTGTGGAATAGTAACACGTGCTTAATAACATTATGTCACAGTTTGTTGTAGAATAGTAACACGTGCTTAATAACATTATGTCACAGTTTGTTGTGGAATATCAACACGTGCTTAATAACATTATGTCACAGTTTGTTGTAGAATATCAACACGTGCTTAATAACATTATGTCACAGTTTGTTGTGGAATACTAACACGTGCTTAATAACATTATGTCACAGTTTGTTGTAGAATATCAACACGTGCTTAATAACATTATGTAACAGTTTGTTGTAGAATAGTAACACGTGCTTAATAACATTATGTCACAGTTTGTTGTAGAATATCAACACGTGCTTAATAACATTATGTCACAGTTTGTTGTAGAATATCAACACGTGCTTAATAACATTATGTCACAGTTTGTTGTGGAATACTAACACGTGCTTAATAACATTATGTCACAGTTTGTTGTAGAATATCAACACGTGCTTAATAACATTATGTAACAGTTTGTTGTGGAATAGTAACACGTGCTTAATAACATTATGTCACAGTTTGTTGTAGAATATCAACACGTGCTTAATAACGTTATGTCACAGTTTGTTGTAGAATATCAACACGTGCTTAATAACGTTATGTCAGATTTTAGTTTGTTGTAGAAGAAAACCTCAAGTTTCTTTCTTTCAGACAGTGTAACCACTGTTTAGCTGACGATATCAATCAATGTAACCATTGTCCAGCTGACGATATTAAACATTTTAACCACAGCTTAGCTGACGATATCAGACATGTAACCACTATTCAGCTGACGATATCAGACAGTGTAACCGTTTAGCTGACGAAATCAGACATGTAACCACAACTCAGCTGACGATATCAGACAGTGAAGTCTAAAACCTACATAACAACAAACCCTGTAATTCAGGGTTAGATACCTGTCATTATGTTTCTTATAACTATTATTACTTTCTTTTCAGGACCAAGTGGAAACGTCAAACCGCTGTTGGACTGGAGCTTTTGGCTGAGGCCGGTAACTATGCAGCTGTCCAAAGAATGCTCCAGACGTCTCCTTACTGGGTAGCACACTACGCCAGCCTCTCTGGACACCCTTCACTTGGCTACGCTGCCAATTTGAACTATCAGTACCGCCAGGTAGCAGCAGCGGCTATTCAGAGACCAGTGTATTCCAGCGGAGTGTTTAATGCTACTGCTGCGACACCTGGAGGAAACATTTCGCCTGCGGATTATTTTGGGGGTGTTAATCGTACATGACTGCGTATCAAGTGAATTTGTTATGTTACAGTTATCGTTACGAAAATCTGTTAGTTGGAGAGCACAGGTGGATGGTTAAGCTCATCTAATGAGGTGGTGAATTATTTGAAGTCAGGCCAGTTCCTATCGAACATCACACTTCGTAAACTGTTCTACATTTGTCTCTCGAAGGTTATCGCTTGGGAAACCGACCACAACTTGTGTTTACAGTGTAAAGTGAGTTAAGAGGAACAGCGAGCTTGTCGAAACGTTTCCGAAACGTAAAAACCAAAGTGCTGAGTAAAAAAAACAAACAAACATAATGTGGAGATCGTTCTTATCTGTACTCCGAGCACGAACAAAGTTTTACTTCCTGTTTTAGCACATTATTTGTTCAGACGTTTAATGCGATTGGACAAAATCCATTGGAAGTGTTAACACCCATTGTTTCTTTAAGAATTATATATATAAGATAAAAATGTGCCATCTGTTAAACTTACTTTTGTGACTTTTGAATATGAAGTAAACCTATGTAATTACTTTTAAAATGGTCTTTCATAATTCATCTGTACTATAATCCTAAACTCGAATAAGTATCACGAGACAAATATTTTTTTAAAAAAATACGAAAAACAACTTTTTCAGTGTGAACAAAAACGATACACAAACACCGCGGACGAAATGTTCAAGTTAACCGTAGAAAGTATCAAACAAAACCACGAACGTGGATTTTGAAACATTTTCCACGTAAACAGTTTTAGATTGTACAGTTTTCATGGCATAAATCATGTCCGTAAAGAAGCTAGGAATGCCTCAGCAACGTCGCTGACGACAGCAAACCATCGTTTCGGTATTCCTTTGGTGGTTGCCGCTTCTTTAAAAAGCCAAGCTGAGTGATGTCTCGTGCACCGGACGACTAGGTTCGGAACACGTCAAATCTGACGTTTATTCATTTTGTCTGGTCCAATTAACGGCAACCAGAAGATGAATAGACCAATTAACTACTCGTATTTCTGTAAATGATATTTGAACAATTGGCTTCAGTTCTCGGAAAAGGTTAAAGCCACGATTAACGGTCCACATTCGGCTCTGTGCAAATTTTGGGGAGAATTGGATAATAAGCTCAGTGCAAACAAACGTTATTAACATGAAACATTTAACTGCAGTGAAAGTCTTTATTTTGATCGCATTAGTACACAGTAGTTGATACAACTTTTGAATTGCAGTTAAGGACTTTATTTTGATCACAGTAATAGACAGTAGTTGATACAACTTTTGATACAACGGCACTCATTGTAACGTCCTTTCTATTTATGGTTATTTTAGGTCTTAAACTGGTGTGCTAGGTTAGGCTAGACTATATTAGGTTAAATAATTTTTAAGTCGGCTGCTTGATTTACAACAGTGATTAATTATAGGAGGCGCTGCTGCTTCAAAACCATTTAACTGATATTACAAATACTGCAATAAAAACCAATGTTAAAATTTACGGACATTTTAAAACTGAATAAGTAAATATCGTAAGAAAATATTTATTATTATGTGTCTGTAGAACTGTCAAATGTACGGCCTAAAGTTTTTGTACCTTTTCTTTCGAACAATGAATGCCTCATGCCTGTCACGTGATGAGAAGTAATAAACCGTGAATGATTTATTTACGAAGAAATGACTTCGGTAATAAACAATGAAATTCTTTGTTTGGGGGTTAACATTGGTTTACTGACGAACAGAAACAAAGAAAAATTGAATTCTAATAGAATACTGGACGAAGCGGCGAAGTATTTCTGTAATTGTACTCGTAAGAGACTGGACACCCTTTTCACACAGATGTGGTTAATGTTACACAAAACTCTCTATTGTTATTATTGTCATAAGGTAAGGTTATGCTTTCTCTAAGTTCATGCGTCAAAAACAACGTATACATTACTCATTACTTATAATATTATTTACATAATTTAGAGTAAAAAGTAATTTGTTTCTTTGATAGTTTTTAAGCACAACGGGCTAGCTCTGCTGTGTTCAGCACGGGTATCGAAACTCAGATTTTAGCGTTATGAGAAAAAGAATAAATAAGTGAAAAATATATTTTATAATTTTCTGTTAATTTATATAAAAATAACACACTAGTTTATATAACAATAACACAATAGTCTGTTCCATTCATGATGTTAGAAAAACACGTATGTTTAAGAAGTCTTGATAAAAATTCAATAAAACATATAACCCGAACGTTTTCGAAAGATGGACCTTTCTTCTACAGGGGGGCCCGGCATAGCGAAGTGATGAAGGCATTCGACTCATAATCCCATGGTCGCGGATTGGAATCCCCGTCACTCCAAAAATGCTCGCCCTTTTAACCGTGGGGGCTTTATAATGGTTACGATCAATCCCTCTATTCGTTGGTAAAAAATTAGCCCAAGAGTTGGCGGTGGGTGGTGAGGACTATATGCCTTTTCTCTAGTCTTACACTGCTAAATTAGGGACGGCTAGTGTAAAGAGCCCTCGTGTAGCTGTGCGCGAAATTCAAAACCAACGAACAGTCTTCTGCAGGGGTAAACTGAGGTTTAACATTCTTGAAGACGTGTACATTATACTTAATGTTTTCGGTCACTTTACAAACAAAAAGACGTTATGACAGAAGTTCTTTGGGAAACATGGCTACTAGCTTTCACCGATTATTGTGGCCAACAGAAGAGTGTTATGGAATGGGTCAGGTGCACATTATTTGAACTAGCTATAATGAATACAAGATATTGGACTGGTAACAATATGACACCAACTTCAATGTTCACACAGAGCTGGTTTGTAAGTTTATTAATAGCAAAATAAGAAAGTAATTATCCTTCTGTACCACATTATACCACAATACACTGTACCATATTATACTATAATAATGTACCACATTATACTATAATACACTGTACCACATTATACCACAATACACTGTACCATATTATACTATAATACTGTACCACATTATACTATAATACACTGTACCACATTATACTATAATACACTGTACCATATTATACTATAATACACTGCACCACATTATACTATAATACACTGTACCACATTATAGTATAATACACTGTACCACATTATATTATAATACACTGTACCACATTATAGTATAATACACTGTACCACATTATACTATAACACACTGTACCACATTATACTATAATACACTGTACCATATTATACTATAATACACTGTACCACATTATACTATAATACACTGTACCACATTATACTATAATACACTGTACCACATTATACTATAATACATTGCACCACATTATACTATAACACACTGTACCACATTATACTATAATACACTGTACTACATTATACTATAATACACTGCACCACATGATACTATAATACACTGTACCACAATATACTATAATACACTGTACCACATAATAGTATAATACACTGTACCACATTATACTATAACACACTGTACCACATTATACTATAATACACTGTACCATATTATACTATAATACACTGTACCACATTATAGTATAATACACTGTACCACATTATACTATAACACACTGTACCACATTATACTATAATACATTGTACCATATTATACTAAAATACACTGTACCACATTATATTATAATACATTGTACCATATTATATTATAATACATTGTACCATATTATATTATAATACATTGTACCATATTATACTATAATGTGTTATTCTGTATTCTTCTGTACCACAATATATTATATTACACTGTTGTGTTTACAGTATGTTTTGTGTTATAGATTCTAGCGTACATTTTTACAATATATATTCTGTGACACTGTAATGTGATACTGTAGTGACGTACAGTTTTATACTATGTTATCCCGTATGTTATACGGTAGAATATCCACCATAGAATTGTTTTATACATTAGACCACGAAAACTACAGATATTTCCACTATGTATGAATACTAAACGAAAACGTAGGTATTATTTACAACGGTTAGTTACGTATATTTGATTTTTGTCGCTTTCGCATTTTAATATGGACTGTTTTTCTTTGTGTTAACAGTATTCATAATATAATACGAATCTAGCATAACCATCATTTTTCCAGCGTGATGACCAAATTCATCTACTACAATAATCGCATTTTTAGTCGTGTTTCAGATTTTGGTGATTCACGTGCGTCTCACGAGCCGCTAAAAACATCGTCCTTTTATGTCAGCGTTCATCGTAAATTCGTCCATTTACTTAAATGTCCTACTAATGGTGTTGAATTACCATAACCTAATCTCTAGTTTGAAGCGTTATTTCGTCATGAGGCAGGTGCACTCCCCACTAAGTAGGGGAAAGTGGCACACAGAAGGCGAGCAACTATTATGCTATTTATTTATAGTGGAAAGTGCTTATATTGGATAAGTTTATCATAACGAGTCTAATTAAGTATTACCACGTGGCTGTACACGACAAGCCTACGGGAGCAGCAGACGTACAGAAGTAATCATTTCGTAGCTTCCTGCCCTAATTCTAAAGGGGATAAATATATCTTTCTTACATATATAGCACGACATTAAATAGTTAAATATTCTTAATGGGTCTATATTTGTAAGTTATCTCTGTTATCTTAACTTCATTCAATTGTGTTCCTTTGAGAAAGACTGGTGTTAATTGGCTCATTTCTAAGTAAAGAAATACAACACTGTACAACATAAAATACATAACACTGTACAATACAACACTATACTACACTGTACTACATTATACTCTACTGTACTATATTGCACTACAATATACTACAACTTACTGTACTATACTGCACTGTACAACACTGTACTACAATATACTGCACTGTATAACACTGTACTACAATATACTACAACGTACAATACTATACTGCACTGTACAATACTGTACTACAATATACTACAACGTACAATACTATACTGCACTGTACAACACTGTACTGCAATATACTACAACATACTACACTATACTGCACTGTACAACCCTGTACTACAATATACTACAACGTACAATACTATACTGCACTGTACAACACTGTACTACAATATACTAAAACATACTACACTATACTGCACTGTACAACATTGTACTACAATATACTATAATGTACTACACTATACTGCACTGTACAACACTGCTCTACAATATACTAGAACGTACAATACCATACTGCACTGTACAACACTACTACAACATATTACAACATACTGTACTATACTGCACTGTACAACACTGTACTACAATATACTACAATGTAATGTACTATATTGCACTGTACAACACTGTACTACAATATACTACAACGTTAAATACTATACTGCACTGTACAACACTGTACTATAATATACTACAACATACTACACTATACTGCACTGTACAACACTGTATTAGAATATACTACAACGTACAATACTATACTGCACTGTACAACACTGTACTATAATATACTACAACATACCACACTATACTGCATTGTACAACACTGTACTACAATATACTACAACGTACAATACTATACTGCACTGTACAACACTGTACTGCAATATACTACAACATACAACACTATACTGCACTGTACAACCCTGTACTACAATATACTACAACGTACAATACTATACTGCACTGTACAACACTGTACTACAATATACTAAAACATACTACACTATACTGCACTGTACAACATTGCACTACAATATACTACAACGTACAATACTATACTGCACTGTACAACACTGTATTACAATATATTACAACATACTACACTATACTGCACTGTACAACATTGTACTATAATATACTACAACATACCACACTATACTGCATTGTACAACACTGTACTACAATATACTACAACATACTGTACTATACTGCACTGTACAACACTGTACTACAATATACTACAACGTAAAGTACTATACTGCACTGTACAATACTATACTACAATATACTACAACATACTACACTATACTGCACTGTACTGCAATATACTACAACGTACAATACTATACTGGACTGTACAACACTGTACTGCAATATACTACAACGTTAAATACTATACTGCACTGTACAATACTGTACTATAATATACTACAACATACTACACTATACTGCACTGTACAACATTGTACTACAATATACTATAATGTACTACACTATACTGCTCTGTACAACACTGTACTACAATATACTAGAACGTACAATACTATACTGCATTGTACAACACTGTACTATAATAAATACAACATACTACACTATACTGCACTGTACAACATTGTACTACAATATACTATAATGTACTACACTATACTGCACTGTACAACACTGCTCTACAATATACTAGAACGTACAATACCATAATGCACTGTACAACACTACTACAACATATTACAACATACTGTACTATACTGCACTGTACAACACTGTACTACAATATACTACAATGTAATGTACTATATTGCACTGTACAACACTGTACTACAATATACTACAACGTTAAATACTATACTGCACTGTACAACACTGTACTATAATATATTACAACATACTACACTATACTGCACTGTACAACACTGTATTAGAATATACTACAACGTACAATACTATACTGCACTGTACAACACTGTATTACAATATACTACAACGTAATATTCTATATATACTGCACTGTACAACACTGTACTATAATATACTACAACGTAATATACTATACTGAACTGTACAACACTGTACTATAATATACTACAACGTAATATACTTTTCCTAACTGTACAATACTGTACTATAATATACTGCAACATACTACACTGTACTACAATATACTGCACTGTATACTAAACAATGTTGAATTTTCAGTTTGGACATGAGGGTAAAACTTTTGTTATAAAAACAGAAATAAACAATTTACTGTATAAAGACAGCGAGTTAACCAGTTTTTTTATGAAGTAGTCAAATTTCAAGAGGTTAAAAGTAACATTCGCATCCTGAAGAAGTCTGATTTTAGTTAACTTACCTTTCATAACAGCTGTAAAATAAAAAAATGGCACCTGAAGTAAATACAATGGTAACAGAATAGTTTTTATACATACAATAAACACCAGAATAGTTTTCATACATACTGTAGAAACCATAATAATTTTGTATACACAATAGAAACCAGAATAGTTTTCATACATACATTAAACACCAGAATAGTTTTCATACATACAGTAGAAACCAGAATAATTTATTTATACAATAGAAACCAGAATAGTTTTCATACATAAATAAAAGCCAGAATAATTTTTATATATACAATAGAATAATTGATTTATTTTGCATTTTATCTGTAAAAATATGTGATGCTTATTAAATGCTAACATATTTTAGACCCTCCTCTATTGGTGTTTAAAAAAATTAGACACTTGTGGACCGTATTTATTTATTTATTTGTTTATATATGACTTTTCCCACTGTATTCCTTTTATTTCAAATTAAAGTTTGGAGTTACGTTCTGAGGTCCTTTTTACAGATTAAATTCACTGTGTTAATCGATAAGATACGGAGGTACTTTGAAAACACACAGCATTAGCACCTGGAGTCATCTTCCAAAAAACATATTACTCTGAAAACGTCGTTACCAGGACAACTTTAGCACCTGAAGTCATCTTCCAAAAAACATATTACTCTGAAAAAGTCGTTACCAGGACAACTTTAGCATCTGGAGTCATCTTCCAAAAAACTTATTACTCTGAAAAAGTCGTTACCAGGACAACTTTAGCATCTGGAGTCATCTTCCAAAAAACATATTACTCTAAAAAAGTCGTTACCAGGACAACTTTAGCACCTGGAGTCATCTTCCAAAAAACATATTACTCTGAAAACGTCGTTACCAGGACAACTTTAGCATCTGGAGCCATCTTCCAAAAAACTTATTACTCTGAAAAAGTTGTTACCAGGACAACTTTAGCACCTGGAGTCATCTTCCAAAAAACATATTACTCTGAAGAAGTCGTTACCAGGACAACGTTAGCACCTGGAGTCATCTTCCAAAAAATATATTACTCTGAAAAAGTCGTTACCAGGACAACTTTAGCACCTGGAGTCATCTTCCAAAAAACATATTACTCTGAAAAAGTCGTTACCAGGACAACTTTAGCATCTGGAGTCATCTTCCAAAAAATATATTACTCTAAAAAAGTCGTTACCAGGACAACTTTAGCATCTGGAGTCATCTTCCAAAACACATATTACTCTGAAAAAGTCGTTACCAGGACAACTTTAGCATCTGGAGCCATCTTCCAAAAAACATATTACTCTGAAAAAGTCGTTACCAGGACAACTTTAGCATCTGGAGCCATCTTCCAAAAACATATTACTCTGAAAAAGTCGTTACCAGGACAACTTTAGCATCTGGAGTCATCTTCCAAAAACATATTACTCTGAAAACGTCGTTACCAGGACAACTTTAGCACCTGGAGTCATCTTCCAAAAAACATATTACTCTGAAAAAGTCGTTACCAGGACAACTTTAGCACCTGGAGTCATCTTCCAAAAAACATATTACTCTGAAAAAGTCGTTACCAGGACAACTTTAGCACCTGGAGTCATCTTCCAAAAAACATATTACTCTGAAGAAGTCGTTACCAGGACAACGTTAGCACCTGGAGTCATCTTCCAAAAAATATATTACTCTGAAAAAGTCGTTTCCAGGACAACTTTAGCACCTGGAGTCATCTTCCAAAAAACATATTACTCTGAAAAAGTCGTTACCAGGACAACTTTAGCATCTGGAGTCATCTTCCAAAAAATATATTACTCTAAAAAAGTCGTTACCAGGACAACTTTAGCATCTGGAGTCATCTTCCAAAACACATATTACTCTGAAAAAGTCGTTACCAGGACAACTTTAGCATCTGGAGCCATCTTCCAAAAAACATATTACTCTAAAAAAGTCGTTACCAGGATAACTTTAGCATCTGGAGCCATCTTCCAAAAAACATATTACTCTGAAAAAGTCGTTACCAGGACAACTTTAGCACCTGGAGTCATCTTCCAAAAAACATATTACTCTGAAGAAGTCGTTACCAGGACAACGTTAGCACCTGGAGTCATCTTCCAAAAAATATATTACTCTGAAAAAGTCGTTTCCAGGACAACTTTAGCACCTGGAGTCATCTTCCAAAAAACATATTACTCTGAAAAAGTCGTTACCAGGACAACTTTAGCATCTGGAGTCATCTTCCAAAAAATATATTACTCTAAAAAAGTCGTTACCAGGACAACTTTAGCATCTGGAGTCATCTTCCAAAACACATATTACTCTGAAAAAGTCGTTACCAGGACAACTTTAGCATCTGGAGCCATCTTCCAAAAAACATATTACTCTAAAAAAGTCGTTACCAGGACAACTTTAGCATCTGGAGCCATCTTCCAAAAAACATATTACTCTGAAAAAGTCGTTACCAGGACAACTTTAGCATCTGGAGTCATCTTCCAAAAAACATATTACTCTGAAAACGTCGTTACCAGGACAACTTTAGCACCTGGAGTCATCTTCCAAAAAACATATTACTCTGAAAAAGTCGTTACCAGGACAACTTTAGCATCTGGAGTCATCTTCCAAAAAACATATTACTCTGAAAAAGTCGTTACCAGGACAACTTTAGCACCTGGAGTCATCTTCCAAAAAACATATTACTCTGAAAACGTCGTTACCAGGACAACTTTAGCACCTGGAGTCATCTTCCAAAAAACATATTACTCTGAAAAAGTCGTTACCAGGACAACTTTAGCATCTGGAGTCATCTTCCAAAAAACTTATTACTCTGAAAAAGTCGTTACCAGGACAACTTTAGCATCTGGAGTCATCTTCCAAAAAACATATTACTCTGAAAAAGTCGTTACCAGGACAACTTTAGCACCTGGAGTCATCTTCCAGAAAACATAATCCTATAAAAGAGTCCTTATCAGGACAACTTTAGCACCTGGAGTCATCTTCCAGAAAACATAATCCTATCAAAGAGTCCTTATCAGGACAACTTCAGCACCTGGAGTCATTTTCCAGAAAACATAATCCTATAAAAGAGTCCTTATCAGGACAACTTTAGCACCTGGAGTCATCTTCCAGAAAACATAATCCTATCAAAGAGTCCTTATCAGGACAACTTCAGCACCTGGAGTCATTTTCCAGAAAACATAATCCTATAAAAGAGTCCTTATCAGGACAACTTTAGCACCTGGAGTCATCTTTCAGAAAATATACTGAAGGAGTAATTATCAAGACAACTTCGGTACCTGGAGTTATTTTCTAGAAAACATACTCCAATCAAAGAGTCCTTACCAGGACAACATTAGTGTCTGGAGTCATCTTTTAGAAAACATACCACTCTCAAACATTCATTATGAAGACTCCAGTGACATCTTGAGTCCATTTAATGAAGTCCATCAAATGTTCAGGTTAGTTGCTACGTCACTCCAAGTGTTATTGGTCCACTAGAAGTGTCATAAGGGCTGTTTTCTATTTTAAAGTAATCTGTTTATTCACAATATCATGATCAACCATTCCAGTCTTGGAACAGACCCACGTTACTTGTTTGTGTTCAGGAGTCTTAGAAACTGTGTTACTAATGAGAAACAATTACACATACATTTCCAGATTTCAGAAACTCGTTGTGAATTTCGCTGTGATTGGACGGTTTCCTTGAAACTTCACAAGAATGAAACAAGCAACAAAATGTGTCATCCAAAATTCATTCGTGTTCAGAGATCTTAAACTAGTTTGAATAACTGAGATATAAACTTATAACCACGTGTTGAACAATCGATTTTTTACTTCAGTTTACATAATTATCTTCTACCCAATAATTAGCTTGCATTCTGTGCCTATCTAAAAGGTCTAACGTTTGGCTAAAGAATTTTAGAAAAATATGTAACAAACAGAATGAAATGTCTTTAGATACTGTACAAAGAAGTCTATATCCGGGTGTAGTTAGTGTCTAGTGATTGTGTAACAGATGTATATAAAGACTAGGCTATATTGTAGTGATGATGTAGTTAGTGTCTACAGTCTTGGTTAATGTATTGTTGATGTAGTTAGTGTCTACAGTCTGGGTTAATGTATTGTTGATGTAGTTAGTGTCTACAGTCTTGGTTAATGTATTGTTGATGTAGTTAGTGTCTACAGTCCGGGTTAAAGTATTGTTGATGTAGTTAGTGTCCACAGTCTTGGTTAATGTATTGTTGATGTAGTTAGTGTCCACAGTCTTGGTTAATGTATTGTTGATGTAGTTAGTGTCTACAGTCTGGGTTAAAGTATTGTTGATGTAGTTAGTGTCCACAGTCTGGGTTAATGTATTGTTGATGTAGTTAGTGTCTACAGTCTTGGTTAAAGTATTGTTGATGTAGTTAGTGTCCACAGTCTTGGTTAATGTATTGTTGATGTAGTTAGTGTCTACAGTCTTGGTTAATGTATTGTTGTTGTAGTTAGTGTCCACAGTCTTGGTTAATGTATTGTTGATGTAGTTAGTGTCTACAGTCTTGGTTAATGTATTGTTGATGTAGTTAGTGTCTACAGTCATGGTTAATGTATTGTTGATGTAGTTAGTGTGTACAGTCTGGGTTAAAGTATTGTTGATGTAGTTAGTGTCCACAGTCTAGGTTAATGTATTGTTGATGGAGTTAGTGTCTACAGTCCGGGTTAAAGTATTGTTGATGTAGTTAGTGTCTACAGTCTTGGTTAATGTATTGTTGATGTAGTTAGTGTCTACAGTCTTGGTTAATGTATTGTGGATGTAGTTAGTGTCTACAGTCTGGGTTAAAGTATTGTTGATGTAGTTAGTGTCTACAGTCTTGGTTAATGTATTGTTGATGTAGTTAGTGTCTACAGTCTTGGTTAATGTATTGTTGATGTAGTTAGTGTCCACAGTCTTGGTTAATGTATTGTTGATGTAGTTAGTGTCTACAGTCTGGGTTAAAGTATTGTTGATGTAGTTAGTGTCTACAGTCTTGGTTAATGTATTGTTGATGTAGTTAGTGTCTACAGTCTTGGTTAATGTATTGTTGATGTAGTTAGTGTCTACAGTCTTGGTTAATGTATTGTTGATGTAGTTAGTGTCTACAGTCTGGGTTAAAGTATTGTTGATGTAGTTAGTGTCCACAGTCTTGGTTAATGTATTGTTGATGTAGTTAGTGTCCACAGTCTTGGTTAATGTATTGTTGATGTAGTTAGTGTCTACAGTCTGGGTTAAAGTATTGTTGATGTAGTTAGTGTCCACAGTCTAGGTTAATGTATTGTTGATGTAGTTAGTGTCTACAGTCTTGGTTAATGTATTGTTGATGTAGTTAGTGTCCACAGTCTAGGTTAATGTATTGTTGATGTAGTTAGTGTCTACAGTCTGGGTTAAAGTATTGTTGATGTAGTTAGTGTCCACAGTCTAGGTTAATGTATTGTTGATGTAGTTAGTGTCTACAGTCTGGGTTAAAGTATTGTTGATGTAGTTAGTGTCCACAGTCTTGGTTAATGTATTGTTGATGTAGTTAGTGTCTACAGTCTTGGTTAATGTATTGTTGTTGTAGTTAGTGTCCACAGTCTTGGTTAATGTATTGTTGATGTAGTTAGTGTCTACAGTCTTGGTTAATGTATTGTTGATGTAGTTAGTGTCCACAGTCTAGGTTAATGTATTGTTGATGTAGTTAGTGTCTACAGTCTTGGTTAATGTATTGTTGATGGAGTTAGTGTCTACAGTCCGGGTTAAAGTATTGTTGATTTAGTTAGTGTCCACAGTCTAGGTTAATGTATTGTTGATGGAGTTGTGTCTACAGTCTAGGTTAATGTATTGCTGATTGCGTTAGTGTCTACAGGCATGGTTAATGTATTGTTTTTAAATGGACAGTGTAAATTCGTTTATGATTTTTAACCGTTTGTTTTGAATTTCTAACTTTAATAGAACTGTAACACGGTTTAATACACAGGTCTTGATCTCAGGACATTAATGCTGCACTAACTCGACAAACTAGGACCTCTTGTGGTGTAAACTAAAAACACAATGATGCCGCACTTTGCCCAACCATGAGTTGGAATAAATCTCAGTTGTTCATTACCCAACATTTGATACGTAACATATTTATGTGCATAAAAATCAGAGCCGGCGGCCTCTAGCGGACATTACACGGTGATAAAGTGTAATTTTCTTGTCAAACGGGTGGTTTTGATTGTTTTAATTAGGAAAACTCCTGTGGAGACCAGGAACGCACATGCAATGTAAGGGATTACAAGAGCCCTTTTGGTGCCTTGAGAAGTGGATAAATGGCCGGTTATTATAATGTCATGAGTTGTTATCCTAATCTAATTAGGTTTCTAACAACCTTCACATACTCCAAAAAAGGCTTAACTCTTCCTTTAAGGGTCACAGTTCATTATATAATATATTTATTACATAATAGTTTCCAGTTATTATTAATTATGTCCTTATTTCATGATCATTACTTCTACAGTGACTGTTGGATAAACACTGTTTTCACTCCGCTCGTGACAACTCGTGATATCTGTAGCACTTTCTTTACTCTGAATTAACGTGTAAAACTCTACTTGTTTGATTTCTCCATGGAAACAAAACTTACTGGCGTCGTATCATCAAAGTGTATCTTTTGTTCAGAAATATAAAATAATTCGATTCATAAGTACAAAGAACTTGGTAAGTATTTCAAAAATCGTTTTTATCCAACATTTCAACTTTTCTTTGAAGAAACGTTGTGATTTGAATCCTTAACAGAGATACGGGGAAAATGTCTGTTACAACTGTAAAGAAATGGTAGTCAGAACTGTAGTCAGATACGGGGAAAATATCTGTTATAACTGTAAAGAAATGGTAGTCAGAACTTTAGTCAGATACGGGGAAAATATCTATTATAACTGTAAAGAAATGGTAGTTAGTCAGAACTTTAGTCAGATACGGGGAAAATGTCTGTTACAACTGTAAAGAAATGGTAGTCAGAACTGTAGTCAGATACGGGGAAAATATCTATTATAACTGTAAAGAAATGGTAGTCAGAACTGTAGTCAGATACGGGGAAAATATCTGTTATAACTGTAAAGAAATGGTAGTTAGTCAGAACTGTAGTCAGATACGGGGAAAATGTCTGTTACAACTGTAAAGAAATGGTAGTCAGAACTGTAGTCAGATACGGGGAAAATGTCTGTTACAACTGTAAAGAAATGGTAGTCAGAACTGTAGTCAGATACGGGAAAAATGTCTGTTACAACTGTAAAGAAATTGTAGTCAGAACTGTAGTCAGATACGGGGAAAATGTCTGTTACAACTGTAAAGAAATGGTAGTCAGAACTGTAGTCAGATACGGGGAAAATGTCTGTTACAACTGTAAAGAAATGGTAGTCAGAACTGTAGTCAGATACGGGGAAAATGTCTGTTACAACTGTAAAGAAATGGTAGTCAGAACTGTAGTCAGATACGGGAAAAATGTCTGTTACAACTGTAAAGAAATGGTAGTCAGAACTGTAGTCAGATACGGGAAAAATGTCTGTTACAACTGTAAAGAAATGGTAGTCAGAACTGTAGTCAGATACGGGGAAAATGTCTGTTACAACTGTAAAGAAATGGTAGTCAGAACTGTAGTCAGATACGGGGAAAATGTCTATTACAACTGTAAAGAAATGGTAGTCAGAACTTTAGTCAGAAACGGGGAAAATGTTTGTTACAACTGTAAAGAAATGGTAGTCAGAACTTTAGTCAGAAACGGGGAAAATGTTTGTTACAACTGTAAAGAAATGGTAGTCAGAATTTAGTCAGATACGGGAAAATGTTTGTTACAACTGTAAAGAAATGGTAGTCAGAACTTTAGTCAGATACGGGGAAAATGTCTATTACAACTGTAAAGAAATGGTAGTCAGAACTTTAGTCAGATACGGGGAAAATGTCTATTACAACTGTAAAGAAATGGTAGTCAGAACTTTAGTCAGAAACGGGGAAAATGTTTGTTACAACTGTAAAGAAATGGTAGTCAGAACTTTAGTCAGAAACGGGGAAAATGTCTATTACAACTGTAAAGAAATGGTAGTCAGAATTTAGTCAGATACGGGAAAATGTTTGTTACAACTGTAAAGAAATGGTAGTCAGAACTTTAGTCAGATACGGGGAAAATGTCTATTACAACTGTAAAGAAATGGTAGTCAGAACTTTAGTCAGAAACGGGGAAAATGTTTGTTACAACTGTAAAGAAATGGTAGTCAGAACTTTAGTCAGAAACGGGGAAAATGTTTGTTACAACTGTAAAGAAATGGTAGTCAGAATTTAGTCAGATACGGGAAAATGTTTGTTACAACTGTAAAGAAATGGTAGTCAGAACTGCACTGGAAGGAAAATATATTCTAATGTTTTTTCTGTTAAAACAAAAGTTCTATCAGAAACCACCACAAACCTTCATATACCTTTATAAAGTTATAACAAGGGTTTAACCAAGGAACATCAAAACCTTTATCGGCCGTTGTTAAGATTATAACTAATGTTCAATCCAGAAACATTAAAACCTTCATAGACACTTGTTGCGATTTTTATTGAGTTTAATCAAGAAACATCAAAACCTACATCGAACGTTATGAAGTTTTAACTAGTATTTAATGAAGAAACATCAAAACCTACATCGAACGTTATGAAGTTTTAACTAGTATTTAATCAAGAAACATCAAAACCTACATCGAACGTTATGAAGTTTTAACTAGTATTTAATAAAGAAACATCAAAACCTACATTAACCCTTGTTAAGTTTGTAACTTGCGTTTAGTCAAGAAACACAAAAACCTTTATAGACCGATGTTAAGATTGTAACTGATGTTTGATCAAGGAACATCAAAACCTGTATAGATCATTTGGTAGTTTATAACTAGGAGTTAATCAAGAAACATCAAAACCTGTATAGATCACTTGGTAGTTTATAACTAGGAGTTAATCAAGAAACATCAAAACCTGTATAGATCACTTGGTAGTTTATAACTAGGAGTTAATCAAGAAACATCAAAACCTGTATAGATCATTTGGTAGTTTATAACTAGGAGTTAATCAAGGAACATCAAAACCTGTATAGATCATTTGGTAGTTTATAACTAGGAGTTAATCAAGAAACATCAAAACCTGTATAGATCACTTGGTAGTTTATAACTAGGAGTTAATCAAGAAACATCAAAACCTGTATAGATCATTTGGTAGTTTATAACTAGGAGTTAATCAAGGAACATCAAAACCTGTATAGATCATTTGGTAGTTTATAACTAGGAGTTAATCAAGGAACATCAAAACCTGTATAGATCATTTGGTAGTTTATAACTAGGAGTTAATCAAGAAACATCAAAACCTGTATAGATCACTTGGTAGTTTATAACTAGGAGTTAATCAAGAAACATCAAAACCTGTATAGATCACTTGGTAGTTTATAACTAGGAGTTAATCAAGAAACATCAAAACCTGTATAGATCACTTGGTAGTTTATAACTAGGAGTTAATCAAGAAACATCAAAACCTGTATAGATCATTTGGTAGTTTATAACTAGGAGTTAATCAAGAAACATCAAAACCTGTATAGATCATTTGGTAGTTTATAACTAGGAGTTAATCAAGAAACATCAAAACCTGTATAGATCACTTGGTAGTTTATAACTAGGCTTTAGTCAAAAAACATCAAAACCTGTATAGATTACTTGATAGTTTATAATTTGGAGTTAATCAAGAAACATCAAACCCTTCATAGACCGTTGTTAAAATTACAAATAGGGTTTAACCAAAAAAACAACACAAACCTCATAGAATGTTGTTTAGATGTGTGTTTGATAAAAACACATAAAAACCCACATAGTTTGTCGTTAAAATTATAAGTAAAGTTCAATGAAGAACCATCAAACCCTTCATAGATCACTTGGTAGTTTATAACTTGGAGTTAATGAAGAACCATCAAACCCTTCATAGATCACTTGGTAGTTAATAACTAGGAGTTAATCAAGAAACATCAAAACCTGTATAGATCACTTGGTAGTTTATAACTAGGAGTTAATCAAGAAACATCAAAACCTGTATAGATCACTTGGTAGTTTATAACTAGGAGTTAATCAAGAAACATCAAAACCTGTATAGATCATTTGGTAGTTTATAACTAGGAGTTAATCAAGAAACATCAAAACCTGTATAGATCATTTGGTAGTTTATAACTAGGAGTTAATCAAGAAACATCAAAACCTGTATAGATCACTTGGTAGTTTATAACTAGGCTTTAGTCAAAAAACATCAAAACCTGTATAGATTACTTGATAGTTTATAATTTGGAGTTAATCAAGAAACATCAAACCCTTCATAGACCGTTGTTAAAATTACAAATAGGGTTTAACCAAAAAAACAACACAAACCTCATAGAATGTTGTTTAGATGTGTGTTTGATAAAAACACATAAAAACCCACATAGTTTGTCGTTAAAATTATAAGTAAAGTTCAATGAAGAACCATCAAACCCTTCATAGATCACTTGGTAGTTTATAACTTGGAGTTAATGAAGAACCATCAAACCCTTCATAGATCACTTGGTAGTTAATAACTTGGAGTTAATCAAGAACCATCAAACCCTTCATAGATCACTTGGTAGTTAATAACTTGTAATAATACATCCACTATAACATCATCGTTTGATAATTCAGAATTACCCATCAGCGTGTAAAGTTACAGTTACTTTCAGCTGAGTATAAAAAGTGAAAATCTTATTTATTTAAAGAACATTTTGTTTCTAAGTTTCTGCCACATCAGCCCTTCGAAACCATACAATACAACAATACCTAATTGTTAAATTACATGGTACCTAAATATTCCTAAATAGCACAGTACGACAATATTATGTTCCGAAATAACAAAATATTTAGTATGTATTCCTAAATAAGAAACTCCCACAAAATGTTTATTTCCAAAACAACATAGTACCACAATACACTATTCCTAAACAACATAGTACCACAATACACTATTCCTAAACAACATAGTACCACAATACACTATTCCTAAACAACATAGTACCACAATACACTATTCCTAAATAACATAGTACCACAATACACTATTCCTAAACAACATAGTACCACAATATACTATTCCTAAATAACACAGTACAATAATATTGTATTTCTAAATGACACGAGACTACAGTTTTGCTTTCCTAAGTAACAGTGTATTTTAGAACTTCTGGTATAGGTGTTAACACTTTTACTTATAAGATGGAGAGAAAACGTTTCGATCTTCATAGATCATCTTTAAGTTTTAAAAAAAAGATTGTCACATATTCAGATGGAGGTGAATATTTATCACAGATCCAGATGGAGGTGAATTTTTATCACAGATCCAGATGGAGGTGAAGGTTTATCACAGATCCAGATGGAAGTGAATGTTTATCACAGATCCAGATGGAGATGAATGTTTATCACAGATCCAGATGGAGGTGAATATTTATCACGGATCCAAATGGAAGTGAATGTTTATCACGGATCCAGATGGAGGCAAATGTTTATCACAGATCCAGATGGAGGTGAAGGTTTATCACAGATCCAGATGGAAGTGAATGTTTATCACAGATTTAGATGGAGGTGAAGGTTTATCCAGTTCCAGATGGAGGTGAATGTTTATCACAGATCCAGATGGAGGTGAATGTTTATCAAGATCCAGATGGAAGTGAATGTTTATCACAGATCCAGATGGAGGTGAAGGTTTATCCAGATCC
Organism: Carcinoscorpius rotundicauda; assembly: GCA_011833715.1. Lineage (NCBI taxonomy): Eukaryota > Metazoa > Arthropoda > Merostomata > Xiphosura > Limulidae > Carcinoscorpius > Carcinoscorpius rotundicauda. The sequence continues at coordinate 93,667,464 of CM022399.1, forward strand.
AGATGGAGATGAATATTTATCACGGATCCAAATGGAAGTGAATGTTTATCACAGATCCAGATGGAGGTGAACGTTTATCACAGATCCACGTGGATGTCGATTTGTCTCCAAACACTACGATTTAAAGTCACTGAAAAGACAAAAGAAAATTAAAACATTTTCATACAAGATGCGAGTTAAGTCGGAGTTTCACTCTTCCACCAAGAAACTCAACATGATTCACGTTTTTCCATTAAGTCGGAGTTTCACTCTTCCACCAAGAAACTCAACATGATTCACGTTTTTCCTTGTACGTTTAATAATTTGATAAGTTAATGAAAACAACTCAACACGTCAAATTGCAGACTTCTCTCTTAATTATACTCGTAGATTGATCTTTAAGACCTCATAGAATATCATGCAACACGTCTAATTGTTGACTTCTTTCTTAACAATACTCGTAGACCGATCTTTAAGACCTGGTGTAGACTCACAAAACACGTCTAATTGTTGACTTCTTTCTTAACAATACTCGTAGACCGATCTTTAAGACCTGGTGTAGACTCACAAAACACGTCTGATTGTTGACTTCTTTCTTAACAATACTCGTAGACCGATCTTTAAGACCTGGTGTTGTAGACTCACAAAACACGTCTGATTGTTGACTTCTTCTTAACAATACTCGTAGACCGATCTTTAAGACCTGGTGTAGACTCACAAAACACGTCTAATTGTTGACTTCTTTCTTAACAATACTCGTAGACCGATCTTTAAGACCTGGTGTAGACTCACAAAACACGTCTAATTGTTGACTTCTTTCTTAACAATACTCGTAGACTGATCTTTAAGACCTGGTGTAGACTCACAAAACACGTCTAATTGTTGACTTCTTTCTTAACAATACTCGTAGACCGATCTTTAAGACCTGGTGTAGACTCACAAAACACGTCTAATTGTTGACTTCTTTCTTAACAATACTCGTAGACTGATCTTTAAGACCTGGTAAAGACTCACAAAACACGTCTAATTGTTCACTTCTCTCTTAACAATACTTTTAGTTTGATCTTTAAGACATAGTGTAGACTCACGCAACACGTCTAATTGTTCACTTCTCTGTTATTTATTCTCGTACTCTGATATTAAGGACTTGATGGAGACTCACACAAAACGTCTAATAATTTGCTTCTCTCTTAATTATAGTCGTAGTTTGATATTTAAGACGTGGTAACAACTTACGCAACGCCTCTGAGTTTTTATTTTTCTTTTACTTACACTCTTACACTGACCTGTTGAAGACCCGCACGACACATCTTCTCTAATTGTTGACTTCTCTCTTAATTATAGTCGTGGTTTGATATTTAAGTCCTGGTGTGAACTCACGCAACACGTCTAATTTTTCACTTCTCTCTTAACAATACTTTTAGTTTGATCTTTAAGACCGAGTGAAAACTCACACAACACGTCTACTCGTTTACTTTTCCCTTAATTATACTCGTGGTCTGATTTGAATAGCCCCCAAAAAGAAGCCCGACATATCGGTGATTAACATCTCACAAATACTCCAAGCAGGAAGTTGTGTTAGGAGTTGTTTCACAACTTGTTGACCGCCGAGCTAGCTAAGTGTTATTAATTACTTGAATGTGAGTGAATATTCCAAATGTTATTTACTACCAAATTCTTGTTTCATAGCCCAATGTTTTCCACGTTTAACATGAAACATCTGTTTCATTACAAATTAATATCTCGATCGGCGACCAAACTGAGTAGATCAAATGCTGATATTATCATAAGCTACAAACGCTTCCACTCGGTGGGCGTCATCCAGTGTTACACTTGGGTTTCTCCTTTAATCGCACCACGCATTCTTCCTTCACATCTCGTCTTCATGAATTTTTCATCACGGCCTCTGTTTGCCAGCATATCGGAAGGAACGCACATTCGGCCGACTTTAGCATTCATATGCGCCCTAATGAAGCTTGAAAGGACGAGAGAAGACGGGCAGAAGCTAATAAAGGCGTAGTTAATAATTCATGACAGGACTAGAGCTACGAATCATCTCCTGTGGGTTTCTCTACTTCCTGAGTCTCGGACCAACAAACTCGACCTTCGATCAACCGTTAACTCTCGCTGCCGGCTCGTGTCGAGTCTACATAACACACTTCAAATTCAAATAAAATTTAAAACACGCGAGCTACTTTACAAGAACTGGGTACATTATTAAGTAAACGTGTCTCTCTGGGTTAAAGATATCTGTAAATTGTTGAACAAATAAACATATTAATGCTCAAACCACCCTTGAGATGGCAAAATCTTCCACGGGGAAAGAAAAACCACACACTATCGTTAGAAAATCGTTTTATTACGTTCTATATATATGTTGATAGAACACCTAACAGAACTTTGTCACTAGATCAAAATGGCGGTTAATATCGAAATTGTTATATCAATTTTATACCATAAGCGTTTTCGAAAACCTCAGATCTTTGTTCAGTATCGAAACCAAACACAGGATCTTAAACCTAATTTTTAATTTACCACAGCAAACAATAAGGTTCGAAATAGAATAACAGATGTTAAAGAAAACTTACAAGTTAGTTTGGGTAATGAAAGGTTTAAAAAAACTTACAAGTTAGTTTGGGTAATGAAAGGTTTAAAAAACTTACAAGTTAGTTTGGGTAATGAAAGGTTTAAAAACTTACAAGTTAGTTTGGGTAATGAAAGGTTTAAAAAAACTTACAAGTTAGTTTGGGTAATGAAAGGTTTAAAAAAACTTACAAGTTAGTTTGGAATATGGAATGTTTAAGAAAACTTATAAGTTAGTTTGTAATATGGAATGTTTAAGAAAACTTATAAGTTAGTTTTTAATATGGAATGTTTAAGAAAACTTATAAGTTAGTTTGTAATATGGAAGATTTAAAAAAACTTACAAGTTAGTTTGTAATATGAAAGATTTAAGAAAACTTACAAGAGAGTTTGTAATATGAAAGGTTTAAGGAAACTTACAAGAGAGTTTGTAATATGAAAGATTTAAGAAAACTTACAAGAGAGTTTGTAATGTGAAAGATTTAAGAAAACTTACAAGAGAGTTTGTAATATGAAAGGTTTAAGGAAACTTACAAGAGAGTTTGTAATATGAAAGGTCTAGGAAATTTTACAAGTTACTTCACTGTAAAAGCAACGAAAGCTTAACAAGTGACTGTTTATAATTCTGTTCACAGCAGTTTTATCACTACAATTTCAATATGGTAACAGCTCTTGTTGAGGTTACAACATGATATTTTCATTTCAGACAACCCATATCTCACCAGCGGATTGAAAATAATATAACTTCCAAGGAAACCATCCAACTGACAATCATCGTAGTAACAGAAATCACAACCAAGGTGAACATAAATACCACCATCGACAACAAGTAAACCTAACCATAGAATCAATCATCTTCGTCGCTAGTCAGAAATCACTACACGTAACATTTCGACGACAAAAACAGATGTTTCAAATCCCAGGATTTAGGTGATATGTGTTAAAAGACAGACATGGTGTTGTACACCATAAAAAACAGCATACAGCTAGAAAGTTTGAAATTTAAACAAAATACAAACCCGAAATTTTATTCGTAAACGTCTTAGTTGACGTTTAACACACGAATCTCACAGTTACTAACTAGTAAGTTAAACAAATTATCCTAACATTGCAAAAGCAGAAGCAATAAACACAAGGGTTTCGATACCTGTGACAGGCACAGTAAGGATACCCAATTATGTGACTTTGTTAATGAAAAAAATGGAATACGTTATCATGAAGCAAAACACATTCCACGGTTATCTCTCTTACAGATGTGTTCCACTGACATCCCTTTCTGACAGACGTGTTCCACTGTCATCCCTTTCTGACAGACGTGTTCCACTGTCATCCCTTTCTGACGGACGTGTTCAACTGTTATTTCTTTCTGACGGACGTTTTCAACTGTTATCTCTCTGACAGACGTGTTCTACTGTTCTCTCTCTGACAGACATGTTCTACTGTTATCTCTATGACAGCCGTGTTCTACTGTTCTCTCTCTGACAGATGTGTTCTACTGTTCTCTCTCTGACAGACGTGTTCCACTGTTATCTCTATGACAGCCGTGTTCTACTGTTATCCCTTTCTGACAGACATGTTTTATTGTTCTCTCTCTGTGACAGCCATATTTCATTGTTCACTGCCTCTCTCTCTAAGAGCTATTCTATTGTTATCTCTGACAGCTACATCTCCCTGTTCTCTCTCTGTGACAGCCATATTTCACTGTTCACTGTCTCTCTCTCTGACAGCTATATTCCTCTATATACAGAATAAACAATACAGTTAGTTCCTTTGTAACACAAGAATAGAATAAAAACAATGTTTATCAACAAATTGGGAAAAAATCAAGATAAAAGAACTTCTTTATTTCAAGAAAGCGACGTAAATCAAACCAGCGCTCTCTGTTAGGACCAAGGATCGAATACCAAGCAATCACATCAAAATAGATCTTGTCTAAAACCGGCAGCAACCTAGCAGGCTGAATACAAATTAATATCTTATGTGGTATTTAACACTTAATAGTGGTATAAACTAATTATCAGCGTCACTGATATCCGACTGTCGTGACGTCACCGGAAGTACTTAAAGGTTGTAATATTGTAAACTTATTGTCACAGAAATAATAAAAAAACTTTAGCGAGAAATTGTCAGAAACAGTATGACTAATATAATCTTTTGAGATGGACATTTATTATTAATAGAGAAAGGAATAATATAGAAGACGTATTTGTTGACGAGATCTAAAGGGATACTAAAATAAAAATATCACATGAGATCTATTAAACTACATGACTGTAATAAAATAGTACAAAAAAATCTCACATCTGCTGTGTTCTAAGATAAAAATAAGATGTTAAAACTGACTGTCTTGTGCAGTACAATATGAAACTTGTCTTATCTTCTTGTATTATATTAATAAAGTAAGAGAAACATAAGATATGATGTACCGTGATATAACAACAGAAACCAAGTGAAAATACACTGCTGGCCAAAGTCTTACGGTCAATGAACGTAAAGAAAAACATGCGTTTTGTGTTGTTAGACTCAACTAATTATTTGAGTAGAGCTTTGAAAGATGAAAATAAGAAAAGGGAAAATAAAAATAAAGATTTTTTTTTAAGCATTTAATAGGGAAAATGTGAACACTAAGAAATTAGCCTAAATACTAGCTGGCCAAAAGTTTAAGACAATACCAAAAAGAAGTCCTAAACAGGGTAGTAAATGCCCAACAAGAGGTCTCAGTAGTGAGTTTTACGGCCGTTCTTGCAAATAACTGCAAACCTTTGCAAGCGTTTGAAGAAGGTTGGCTGGAATGTTATTCCAAGTGGTGAAGATGGCTTCACGAAGATCATGCACTGTTTGGAATTGATGTCTATTTCTACAGACTTCCCTTGCCATCCACACCTAAACATTTTCAATGGGGTTCAGTTCAGGCAAACACACAGGATAGTCCAAACGAATCACGTTATTCATAACGAAAAAGTCCTTTGTCCTGCAGGCATTGCGGATTGCAGCGTTGTCCTACTGAAAGATACAATCATTTCCACATAAGCGAGGGCCTTCAGTAAATAAGGATGCTCTCCCCAACAGGCCAATGTAGCCAGCTACTGTTTGACGTCCCTGTATAACCTGAAGCTCCATTGTTCCATGGAAGGAGAAAACACCCCAGATCATGATGGAACCTCCTCCACTGTGTCGTGTAGGAAATGTCTCCGGTGAGATATCCTTATCGTGCCAGTAACGTTGGAACCCATCTGGACCATTCAGGTTAAATTTTTTCTCATTAGAGAACAAAACCTTCGTCCACTTTTCTACGTCCCATGTTTGGTGCTTCTCAGCAATGTCTAACCGTGCTGTTTCGTGGTGTGAAAGGTGTCGCCTTTGAAGACGTTTACGGTTTTTAAAGCCTTTCTCTCGTAGATGCCGTCTATCTAATTTTTTTGAGCTGCATTTTGCGTCTGTAAGGGCTTTAATCTGGTTCGACGATCGACTGGTGTCTTGCCGGATAACCCGTCGAATCCTCCTTCTCAAAGCCGGAGAAATTTCCTTGGGCCGACCACTTGAAATTCTCGTTCCGTATCGCTCAGGGTCTTTTAAGAAATTTGCAACAGCAGTTTTACTACGCCCAATCTCACCAGCGATAGCACGTTGAGAGAAACCTTGCTTTTGAAGCTTTACAGTTCTGCCAGGTTCAAAATCTTTCAACTTTTTAGCCTTTGCCATGTTTTTACTCAAAATAACACAGAAGATATTAGTGTTAGATGCTGAAAATGCTAATGCTTGAATACAAATGATTGAATTTCGTTATGTGTTTACCGATTAACGCTTCGTTTCAGTATGGTCTTAACCTATTGGCCAGCTAGTATTTGGCTAATTTCATTGTGTTCACATTTTCCCCACTGAATGCTAAAAATATTTTTATTTTTATTTTCCCTTTTCTTATTTTCATCTTTTGAAGCTCTACTCAAATGAGTGGTTGAGTCCAACAACGCAAAATGCATATTTTTTGTTTATGTTCTTTGACCTTAAGATTTTGGCCAGCAGTGTATATAATCGATATAAATACAGTAGTGCTATCTGTTGCCTGTCCATATAACACCTTCGCATGAATTTCATCTTATTGGATATGCCCCACATTCTGTTTACCATGTTGTATAGTGTGGTTCTGATAATCTATCTTTCTTTAAAACAGTTGATGAAACTAATGCCCCGACATTTCGGTAAATGGAGTCCATTTTGAAAAACGTGTTGGAAGTCCATGTGATCCATTTCTGAAGAAACGGATCATTTGGAATCAAGACCATCTCCATGCTTATTGTCCGTGAAATCCTTCTTAAAAACCAGAAGCAGCGCATTGAAACAGAAACAGTCAGCGATATTTCTCGACAAAATGTCTTTATCCACTTTTACTGAACACAAAACCAGAAGCAGTCCATTGTAGCAGAAACAGTCAGCAAAATTCCTCGACAAAATGTCTTCACCCACTTTTACTGAACACAAAACCAGAAGCAGTCCATTGAAACAGAAATAGTCAGCAAGATTCCTCGACAAAATGTCTTTATTCACTTTTACTGAACACAAAACCAGAAGCAGTCCATTGTAGCAGAAATGGTCAGAGAGATCTATTGACAGAAAGTCTTTATCCACTTTCACTGGACACAGAGCCAAAAGCAGTCCATTGTAGCAGAAATAGTTAAAAAGATCTCAAGAGAGAATGTTTTCACCTCACAGATATTTCTATCGAGACGTAAAGGTTCTGAAATCAGCGATAGAAGATTTGAAGGATCACTGTCCAGAAAAGAAAGACGGTTGTAGTGGCTTTGTTTCAAAATAGTTTTCATATACCAGTTAAACTTTCATATACCGGTTAAACTTTCATATACCGGTTAAACTTTCATATACCAGCTAAACTTTCATATACTGGTTAAACTTTCATATTCCAGCTAAACTTTCATATACCGGTTAAACTTTCATATACTGGTTAAACTTTCATATACAGGTTAAACTTTCATATACCGGTTAAACTTTCATATACTGGTTAAACTTTCATATACAGGTTAAACTTTCATATACCGGTTAAACTTTCAAATACCGGTTAAACTTTCATATACTGGTTAAACTTTCATCTACCGGTTAAACTTTCATATACTGGTTAAACTTTCATATACAGGCTAAACTTTCATATACCGGTTAAACTTTCATATACAGGTTAAACTTTCATATACAGGTTAAACTTTCATATACCGGTTAAACTTTCAAATACCGGTTAAACTTTCATATACTGGTTAAACTTTCATATACCAGCTAAACTTTCATATACTGGTTAAACTTTCATTTACTGGTTAAATTTGACGGAAAAGAACTGACAGTAAAATTTCTCTCAAGTGAGTTTGTGATTCTCATTGCATTTATGATGAAGTTTATGTTCTCTGATAGATTAAAAAGAAAATCTTTATGTACTGCCTCATAAACAGAAGGACAAACCGCATCTGTTTATCATTGGGTAAACAGAAGGAAAGAACAACATCATAAACAGGAAAGAGACACAGATAAGTAGAAAAGCAACCTCGGATTCTAAATGTTGCTTTAACAAGAAAGTTCAAGTGATACAGTCTGTAGATCTCTTCGTTTGAACAAAGTTGTTGTAATGATGAACTTCTGTAATGCTGATGTCAGAACAATATAGTTGTCACGTGGCAAAGAAACTGATTTTACAAAGTTTCGTTGTAACAACAATATATCTTTCTTTTATTATAACAATAAAGTTCTATGTAGAAAACAGTTTTCTTATGGGCTGTTATAAAAGTGTACTTTAGAATTAAGTAATTATTGAATTTTTAATTGGCATTTTATTGTAATAAGTTATTTATTGATTTCAGAAATATATTTAATGTTTACTTTTGTTACAGGAAACTAATGAACAGAAAGAACCAGTTCTATTTTCATACTTGGAGTTTTCTATATCGCAGAACAGACATATAAAAGCTACGTGTAGACACACATGCAGATAACATGCATCATCAGTTTGTTTGTTTTGAATTTCTCACAAAGCTACTCTAAGGCTATCTGTGCTAGCCGTCCCTAATTTAGTAGTGTAAGAATAGAGGGAAAGCAGCTAGTCATCATCACCCACCGCCAACTCTTGGACTAATCTTTTACCAACGAATAGTGGGATTGACCGTCACATTATAACGTCCCCACGGCTGAGAGGGCGAGCATGTTTGGCGCGACCGGGACGCGAACCTGCGACCCTCAGATTACGAGTCTCACGCCTTAACACTATTCGCCATGCCGGGCCTATTCATCATTAGCAATATATTAGAAGTCTTTATATGAAATAGAATGAAACAAAATCGAAACCTTGAGCTCAGATACATAAAGTTTTCCAGCCATAGTCTTTAGTGTACATTGATACACAACTTGGGATATTTTAAAAAAAAAGAACGATTACTGTGTTTGTGGTCACTCCACTGACCAGCGGTCGTGCAAGTTGATGACATTGAGAAACTGTCCCTCGTCAACCACAAACGGCCATAATAGATGTGTTAGTACGAGTGTAATGCTGCCTAGGACAAAGACGAATGTTCGGGTCGATTGTTACGAGAAAGACTTCAAAGGCTTGCTCTTGTAATGCGACCTAATGGGCTACAGGCCGTGCTGTTTCCGGACGGAGTCTCGTCACGGCTCGGTTCTGGTGAGCACTCTCTTGCCACGCGTTTCATAGTCCGTAATAAATTGAAACCTATGTTTCCTCCGCCGCTTGCTCTACACATTTTCCATTCGATTCCCGGCTAACTCCGGAAACAACATTTTTACCATCGATATTGTCTCCGTCGGGGGCAGCTTTTGAACTCCAAGAAAAGGGAGAAGAAAAAAATTAACAAACCTTTCTTTTCACAGTCCAAGAGTGCCGAACGTTTTGGAGAAATGATGTATAACCAAAACTTAAAGTACGTGAATTTGAAATGGTTTGGTTCAAAGGAAAGGATAATTGTCTTTAACTGAAGTATTTCACTAGATGTTTTTATATGCAAAAACGGCTCTTCTGGGTTTCTCGACATCACTGATTGTTATTTCACTAGATGCATGAACTGTATTGTTGATTCTGAGAAAACCAGTGAAACACCAGTTTTTTACAATAATAGAACAACACCTTTGGGGGAATGAGAAAGTTTTTATCAAAAAATAGGCGAAAACCACGTTCACAAAAAAACTCTTTCTTAATAGAATTTAGCAACTTATTCTAGTCAAGAATTTCGTGCGAAAAAAATCGTTCATTTTTAAATTAGTTATAAAATACTTATTACCAAAATCACGAGTTTTAACTAAAGTCATATTTCATATTATTATTTCACTATATAAAAAACGCTTGTTACAAAGCTAGTTTGGAGTAATACGTAACGCTTGTTACAAAGCTCGTTTGAAGTAACACGTAAAGTACCGCTATACATAATTTTCTTATTTCTGTGGTAAATATATTGTATACGTATATATAAATACTTTGTTGTTGTTTTGAATTAAGCACAAAGCTACACAATGGGCTATCTGTGCTCTGCCTACCACGGGTATCGAAACCCGGATTTTAGCGTGTAAGTCCGCAGACATACTGCTGAGCCACTGGAAGGGGGGCATATAAATACTGCTCCACAGTCTATACGTATTGCCAAAGAAATACATGTACTTTTTGTTTGATTCAGCGCATAAAACTATATCAGAACAACATTTATTAAAGTTAAAAATCAACATTTTCTCAAACCAGAAAACACCCAACCAAACAATAACATTTGATTTTCTAATTTATAATAAAAAATCTTTTAAAACAAAAGTCGTTTTTAACCGTACAAGAAAACAAAATGACCTTGAATAAAGAATTTAAAAACTGAAGATACGAACTTCAAACTTTGTCTGAGGCTGTTTGGTCGTATCTTTCACACCTTATAGTAAGTCCTGTAAATATATAGTCGTAAGCTTATAAAGATATAGTAGTGGGTCTATAGAGATATATAATAGGCCTGTAAAGATATAGCAGTAAGCTTATGAAGATATAGTGGTAGGTCTATAGAGATATATAGTAGTGCTATAAAGATATAGTAGTAGGCCTATATAGTAGTGCGCCTATAACGATATACTAGTAGGCCTATAAAGATGTAGTAGTGGCTCTATAGAGATATATAGTAGGCCTATAAAGATATAGTGGTAGGTCTATAAAGATATAGTGGTAAGTTTATAGAGATATAGTGGTAAGTCTATAAAGATATAGTGGTAAGTCTATAAAGATATAGTAGTAGGTCTATTACAAGGTGGTGTTGGCCTATTATGTTGTAGTAATAGGCATATAAAAATATAGTCGTAGGCCTATTAAGATGTAGTAATAGGCTTATAAAGATATAGTAGGAGGCTTGTAAAAATATAGTTTTAAGTCTATTAAAATATGGATTAAACAAACTCAGATTTAACGTCTGTGATGTTACATTTTTTATCGTCAATGAAAAACTTTGAAATCTAATTCTCTCTTTAGAAGACGGGCCATATTTTTGGTCTGATTTAAGTGGAAGTGACGTCAGAAATATTTATGTGTACTTTTTAAGAACTGTCGTGTCTAATGACAAACAAGATTAACCTTATAGGACGGACAAGTTGAATTCACGAAATTGGTTTCATTCACTTTATTTCGGGAGGGGGTGTTAAAAATATAAACAAATATCTGATTGTCAATCACGAGCAGGAACAAAAATTACAGTGAGAAACCAAAATAATTTTTAAAAAAATATCATTTACCCAAGAGCATTGCAATAACTGTTAATGGGAAGTGAAAACTACATAATAAATTTATTATTTCATTTAATTTTTATTAATTTTACGCAATTTATCTCCAGACCAAGAGACCAATTGACATATAATGTTAAAAAGGTAATTTGTGATCATTTCTGTTCAGGTAATACCCGGGTTAGTAATAGAACTGTCTTGAATATTTAACAAGTTACATTATACTAGTACTACCTATCAGTCACTACCCATGTACCATCGCGGTGTTTATCTGTGTTGCTGGGTTCTGTATCTGTCATCTACAATAATATTATAACTCTTTTTCTTAATAAATAAACACTGACTCTTCTTCGATTTTTAACATCTATTTTAAATTATCACAAAATGAATAGACCTATTAACATATGTGCAGTTATGGTTATTATCTTCATTAGCAAATCTAGAATAAAGATATCCCTTCTACCCCGCACGTTAAGTGATAAGTCGGAACATTTATAGCGCTAAAAGCCAAATTTTGACACAAATGTCAGGCACAGCACCAACAATTCATTATGTAGGTTTCTGGTTTCTGTCTCTTTATTTGTCTTTAAATTTCGCGCAAAACTACACGAGGACTATCTGCGCTATCCATCCCTAACTTAGAAGCAGAGGGAAAGCAGCCAGTCATCACCTCTAACTGCCAACTCTTGAGTTACTCTTTAACTAACCAATAGTGGGATTGACCGTCACATTGTAACGTCCCGCTGCTGAAAGGACAAGCATGTTTTGGTGCGACGAGGATTCAAACTCTTGACTCTCAGATGATGAGTCAAGCACCCTAATCGCCTGGTCATATATAGCCTGTGTTAATTTCTAATTAACAACGAAACCATTCATCTTGATGAATAAGATATATTTCATTACCAAAATATCAATTCCAGTCTAACACACTTTACTAACACCTACATAAAACTAATTATTCTTTTACCTTTATAGAAATAAGTTTTTAAAAAAATGAATATCGTAAATGTTTTGTTTTTTTCTGATTTATGAAAACTCAAGAACAACAGCAATTTAAATACGATAAAAATAAAAGTCAGTTTAATACGATAAAGATAAACAGCTAGTTTGATACCAGAAAGATAAACAGTCACTTAACATTCATAATCTGAGGTTCTGTCATCTCCATCTCTTTACGAAAACATCAAATATTGAAAATAAGATATGGCTATATCTGTGTAAGTATAACACTACCATCTGCTATCTGTCGATTTATACTTCGTGTTCTAAACACCTATAATTTACTTTTATTATAGTAGTAAGATAAATACATTGTCTTAATAACAGATATCCACTCTATGATGTTAATTAAGCTTTGTCTTCTTATTATTTAAATGACCTACTAAATTATTGCCATATGTAATCTCTGTTGGTGTTTATATAGAATATTGACAACGGCCTATTAAATTAGTACCCTAGGTAATCTCTCTTGGTGTTTATATAGAATGTTGACAACGATCTATTAAATGATTACCCTGCGTCACCTCTGTTGGTGTTTATATAGAATGTTGACAAACACTCCAGGTATCCGAACATCATCTTCAAGTTTTAAACGACACATTTTTTGTTTCTCTTCTGCTTGTCAATATCTTGTACAGAAATCGAAAACCGGTAAAATCCTGTTTTGAGGACTTGATTCTATAAACGTTTCTTTAGTACCTTCTCTGCAGTCTTTACAGACACACCTAAATAGTCGTTCAAGCGCATTAAATACAATTTTTGGAAGGCCGGGTATACAGTAATGCAATAAGAATGTAGTGCAGTGAAATCCAGTGTTTATTGACTTACACTAGGCTGCTGGTGGCGGGCTCTGTCTGAGAACAGAATAACCTCGTTATGACGAAGCTTGAAGAGCTAGTTACAATCTGGAGTGGGCTAATGGAATACAAATTGTTGTCTTCACTGGCCACTTAGCTCAATCAAAGAAATAGATGCTGTCGTTTCAGGCGTGTTTATCTGATAAAATATCAGTGCACAGTGGCTGGGCTTTTCACATCAGATCTAACAGAAGTGGAGGACACCGTGATATCTACAGCTAGACTTTCCAAAGGAAAGTAATGCACATGTCAGTTACGAATTAACCACTCTTTTTAAACGCTTCATAATAAAGTAATACGTTTATAAACTCTTACCTATGCGTAATAATACAGCTATGTTATATTTTATGTATGTAACGAAAGGCTAGGTCACAAGATCGTGTACGTAACGCTAGTGTTACAGATCAGTGTAAATGCACAGTTATGTTACTATTTCGTGTATATAACGTAAACATAAACCATTACAATGGTATAGCTATATCACATGTTATAAATATAACACAGATATTAACCAGAGTAACAGAACAGTTATGTTACACTTGATGTATGTGGCATGAGATAAACCAGGATTTTTATACAATTATTTCACCAGTTTGAGAGTATAACGTAAACTGCCAAATGATACTAAATGAATTTCTCAAAAGGTTCTGAGCAAACATGATTAATGTTTAAAACTGGCTTCTTTCACTGGAAAACACGTTCAGTACCCCAGGAAAATACATTATATAAATAAACCCAAGTGTCGTTCGGTCACACTCGATTTATCTGAATTTCTTGTGTTACTAGAGTCTAATTACACTTTTATAAGCTCTTTCCTATTTATTTCAATTCAATCGCAAACACACGTGTAGATAACTCCAAAATTTCAGCTATATGAAAGCCTGTTAAGGTAAGAGTTGTTATACCGAGGATTTGTTTAACATCGAGTGAAATTGATTTGTTGTTTGTTACGAAGAGAAGTTTTTAAACGATTGTCGGGTATTTAGAAGAAATGTGGTTTAAATATTATTTTTTATTGCAATAACACAGTTGACGTGACTAGAACATAACTGTGAGATCCCCACTAGTCTTGCTGTATATCTGCAGACTTACAACGCTGGAATCCGGGTTTCGACACCCGTGGTCGACAGAGCTTTGTGTTGCTTTGTGCTTAACTTCAAGCAAACAAACAATGACTGTGACTCGTGATAGGTTCAGGATTACCGACACCTTTAACGAGCTTTCATGTCACACAATATTCACACAATTTGATATACAATATTGACACTGTACGATATCACACTACATTCACACAATTTAATATCATACAATACTCACACTGTATAACATCATATTATATTCACACAATTTGATATTATACAATATTCACACTGTATAACATCTTACTATATTCACACAATTTGATATCATACAATATTCACACTGCATAACATCATACTACATTCACACAATTTGACATCGTAAAATGTTCCCAATGTATGATATCATACTACATTCACACAATTAGATATCGTAAAATGTTCACAATGTATGATATCAAACTACATTCACACAATTTGACATCGTAAAATGTTCACAATGTATGATATCAAACTACATTCACACAATTTCATATCGTAAAATGTTCACAATGTATGATATCATACTACGTTCACACTGTTTAATATCATATTACATTCACACAATTTCATATCGTAAAATGTTCACAATGTATGATATCATACTACGTTCACACTGTTTAATATCATATTACATTCACACAATTTAATATAATACAATATTCACACTATATGATATCATACTACATTCATACAGTTTGATATAATATGACATTCACGCTGTATAATGCTACACTACATTCACACAGTTTGATATGATGTAATATGCACGCTGTATAATGTTATACTACATTCACACAGTTTGATATGATATGATATTCACGCTGTATAATGCTACGCTACATTCACACAGTTTGATATGATATAATATGCACGCTGTATAATGTTATACCACATTCACACAGTTTGATATGATATGATATTCACGCTGTATAATGCTACACTACATTCACACAGTTTGATATGATATAATTTTCACGCTGTATTATGTTATCCTATATTCACACTGCCTGACATTATACTCCTTATGTTAAAAAAACACTGGAACAGCGGAATATGGTTATACGGTTTTTATTTTATTTCTATCTGATACTAGAAAACATTCAGACAACCTGATATCATACAGTATAAATACTATATGACATCATACCATACACACACTATTTACATCATAAAATGTTCACACTTTATTATATAATACAATATTTACATTGTTTTATACCATACAATATTCACACCGTATTATACCATACAATATTAACACCGTAATATATCATACAATATTCACACTGTGTGAATGTAGTACGATATCAAATAAAAGAAAAACAGTTGGATCAACTTAAAAGACAGTAAAAAAATAAATAACAATAATCACAGTGAACAATAAAGAGAACAGTTGATCAACTGAAGACTGTGAAACACTGAACAGTAACCACAGTCAATACTAGACCAACTAAAGAAAGACTGTGACACACTGAACAGTAACCACAGTCAATACTAGACCAACTAAAGAAAGACTGTGACACACTGAACAGTAACCACAGTCAATACTAGTCCAACTAAAGAAAGACTGTGACACACTGAACAGTAACCACAGTCAATACCAGAGCAACTAAAGAAAGACTGTGAAACACTGAACAGTAACCACAGTCAATACTAGATCAACTAAAGAAAGACTGTGAAACACTGAACAGTAACCACAGTCAATACTAGACCAACTAAAGAAAGACTGTGAAACACTAAACAGTAACCACAATCAATACTAGATCAACTAAAGAAAGACTGTGGCACACTAAACAGTAACCACAGTCAATACTAGACCAACTAAAGAAAGACTGTGACACACTGAACAGTAACCACAGTCAATACTAGACCAACTAAAGAAAGACTGTGACACACTGAACAGTAACCACAGTCAATACTAGACCAACTAAGGAAAGACTGTGGCACACTGAACAGTAACCACAGTCAATACTAGACCAACTAAAGAAAGACTGTGACACACTGAACAGTAACCACAGTCAATACTAGTCCAACTAAAGAAAGACTGTGGCACACTGAACAGTAACCACAGTCAATACTAGACCAACTAAAGAAAGACTGTGAAACACTGAACAGTAACCACAGTCAATACTAGTCCAACTAAAGAAAGACTGTGACACACTGAACAGTAACCACAGTCAATACCAGAGCAACTAAAGAAAGACTGTGGCACACTAAACAGTAACCACAGTCAATACTAGTCCAACTAAAGAAAGACTGTGAAACACTGAACAGTAACCACAGTCAATACTAGACCAACTAAAGAAAGACTGTGACACACTGAACAGTAACCACAGTCAATACCAGAGCAACTAAAGAAAGACTGTGAAACACTGAACAGTAACCACAGTCAATACTAGTCCAACTAAAGAAAGACTGTGACACACTGAACAGTAACCACAGTCAATACCAGAGCAACTAAAGAAAGACTGTGGCACACTGAACAGTAACCACAATCAATACTAGATCAACTAAAGAAAGACTGTGGCACACTAAACAGTAACCACAGTCAATACTAGACCAACTAAAGAAAGACTGTGACACACTGAACAGTAACCACAGTCAATACCAGAGCAACTAAAGAAAGACTGTGGCACACTGAACAGTAACCACAGGGAACACCAGATCAATTGAAGACTGTGACACACTGAACAGTAACCACAGGGAACACCAGATCAATTGAAGACTGTGACACACTGAACAGTAACCACACCAACTAAGGAAAGACTGTGGCACACTGAACAGTAACCATTGTGAATACTAGATAAACTAAAGAAAGACTGTGACACACTGAAGAGTAACCACAGTCAATACTAGACCAACTACAGAAAGACTGTGGCACACTTAACAATAAGCACAGTCAATACTAGACCAACTAAAGAAAGACTGTGAAACACTGAACAGTAACCACAGTCAATACCAGACCAACTAAAAAAGACTGTGGCACACTGAACAGTAACCACAGTCAATACTAGACCAACTAAAGAAAGACTGTGGCACACTTAACAATAACCACAGTGAGCACCAGATCAACTGAAGACTGTGGCACACTGAACAGTAACCATTGTGAATACTAGATAAACTAAAGAAAGACTGTGGCACACTGAACAGTAACCACAGTCAATACAAGACCAACTAAAGAAAGACTGTGACACACTGAACAGTAACCACAGTCAATACTAGACCAACTAAAGAAAGACTGTGACACACTGAACAGTAACCACACCAACTAAAGAAAGACTGTGGCACACTGAACAGTAACCATTGTGAATACTAGATAAACTAAAGAAAGACTGTGACACACTGAACAGTAACCACAGTCAATACTAGACCAACTACAGATAGACTGTGGCACACTTAACAATAACCACAGTCAATACTAGACCAACTAAAGATAGACTGTGGCACACTGAACAGTAACCACAGTCAATACTAGACCAACTAAAGAAAGACTGTGGCACACTGAACAGCAACCACAGTCAATACTAGACCAACTAAAGAAAGACTGTGGCACACTGAACAGTAACCACAGTGAACAGTAGATCAATTAAATAAAGACTGTGGCACACTTAACAGTAACCACAGAGAGCAGTAGATCAACTAAACAAAGACTGTGACACACTGAACAGTAACCACAGAGAACATCAGATCAATTAAAGACTGTGACACACTGAACAGTAACCACAGTGAACACTAGATCGACTGAAGAAAGACCGTGATACAATAAAGGATAGAGATATAATAATGAACGGATAAATTATATAAAGATATATTGTGACACACTGAACAGCTTGATGAAGTAAAGACAGACTGTGTAACCTAAGTAAAGCAGTCTATGAACTTAGTGCTAAATAAAACCAGTAGATCAAATGTTTTACGTAATAGATACTTAGGACGATCTATCGACCATTGTACTCTAACGCGGCCCTCAGTGTGTTCTCCACGCGGACCTCTCTGTGTTCTCCAATGGGAAGACATTATTTTCATTCCTTCCGCTACGTTTACCTTCAAAGCAAAGCCTCGTCTCGAGACGGCTTTGTTGATGGTGATGGTCTCCTCTACTAAACCTGGCTTCCCAAGTCATGTTCAATTAGCAACAAACTAGCCATAATATTCATGAGGCGGCACTTGGTGAAGCGAGGGAGTCTCCGAGCAGCTCCCGCAAGAAGCCGTGACAAATGGCCTTCTCACATATAGCGCTGTCTCTATTCATCGGCAGAATTACCGCATTGGCTATATTCTCCAACTGTCATATTCCCACATAAGTACATTGCGTGCGCTGAGCCGTACACGCCAATAACAACAAAAAAGCTTTTAATAGTGTTGTTCCTGGGTTCGTTCGCACCCCCTGCTTTAGAGTTGTAATGAAATTATGATTCCTCACAGAGATGACGTAAACTGTTGCCTTGTTAAGTGTCGATTTATAAAAAACACAAATCTGAATGACAGAATCATTTTGTAGAAGGACAGGCCGAGATCTAATTAGATCAGAATTATGTCTTGTTATTACACTGGACCGGATACTGTGCTCTATATCATAAGGTTGGATGAATACATATCTTTTTATTTCTTTCATCATTTAAGTGTTATCAAACCAGGTGAACGTTATGTTATATCACAGGTTATATTATATCACGTATAGCACAGGTTATATCGCATATATAACATATTTGATTCATGTCTGTTATTTTAGGTTTGTTTCAATTTCTAAACAAATTTTATTTTCGATGTAAATTAGTTCTGAATTCCGTTCTAGTTTTCACTCTCTTCTGTACGAATTGAGGTTCGATTCGTGATTAAAGGACGTAATGAAAATTACGTATGTTTTTGAATAAACAGTTATATTTAATTACTTGAGTTAGAGATCTCTGCTTGTTTGTTTGTTTATTAAATTTTATGCAAAGCTTGCACAACGCGGCGAAGCGGTTAGGGTGTAATTTTTAGAGTCACGGGTTCGAATCCCCGGCACACCAAACATGCTTTTACTCTTTCCGTCGTGAGAGTGTTATAATGTGACTGTCAATCCCAGTATTCTTTGGTAAAAGAGTAGCTCAAGAGTTAACGGTGGGTGGTGATAGCTAGCTGCCTTCCCTCTAGTCTTACACTGCTAACAAACAAACAAAACTCATCCTCCCACGTCCACACGAAACCGACAACAGGAAAGCTGTTAGCTGTCCCTAAATTAAAACAAGGACGATACTTAGTTGACAACACCCAATGTTAACTCTGGGTCTAAGTTTGAGCAACGAAATGTAGGATTGACCGAAACATTATAAGATTCCCAACGCTGAGAAGGCGACAATGTTTAAAGAAGGAATTATAACAAATGACAGGAGACTGCTAGCCGAGCACCCCACAGATCGCTAATATCAGTTGACGTATCGGCCCTAATTTCCTGTGTTAAAGACTGTATATTAAAGAAACGAGTTCACATTTCGACCTAAGTTTTGTGAACATAAAGCATGAAGAAGCGTCGATGTCAAACATCAGCAAAATGATATATTTCATGTGGATGACATCGACAGTTTTTACCTAATTAAGAAACTTATTTCTCTTCACTATAAACACAAACAAAACACGGTTTGGAAAGTACGTGTTTGGATCGTGATCACAGTTGATCACACTGTTAGATATATTAATTTAAACATACTTTCCCTTCCCACTGTAACTCATTCTTGACGCTTGTCTCTATATTCCTAGAAACGAATGTGTTGTGTTATTCGTTAGTAACCATGTCGCACGTGCTACTGATAAATGATTCAACGTGCTGCCCTAAGATCTTCACACGAAGAGAATGCTTATGCCAAGACACCTATGGTATGATTGGACGTCGGAACCAGTACGGAACTAACTATTGGTTGAATCTTTAATCTCGTGTTGAGGAACACGTGTTTTTGTCCATGAATATATTCTGCATTCACCCTTACTTATAACTTCACCGTGGCTTCTGGCTATCTTGTTATGACCAGACACGTAGGGCTTAGTTTTCAAAACAAATTTTATTTGGATAAGTTTCTTCTCTCGAATAAGGTAAGAGCAAATTAGTTTACTAAGAAGAAAAAAGAACACGCGAATACATTTATAAAAATTAATTTTTAAATATACGTGTGTGAGGTAAATATTTTCAAATATAGAATAAACTCGCAACATTTCTATGCGAAACGTGAAAAGAAATACACTTGGTTTGGTGACAAAACTAAAGAGAGATCTGCTTATACTGTAACACAAATACACATATACAGACTAGTTTCACATACACCAGTACGAATAACGTGTAAAAAAATGACTCAAACAAACAAAACGGTAAATAAATACATTCATACAAAAACTAACACGCAAACAAATCAACCAGAGAATCAAATATAAAAATAAACATAAAACTGCCATTAGCAGATATCATAGTAAAGTAACAAATATTCCAAGTGTTAGTAGAGTGTAAAATAACATGCAGCACATGACCAGAGCGTAAAGTAACGTGTAGCGTGCTAACAGAGTGTAAAGTATCGTGTACCATCCCAACAGGGTGTAAAGTAACATGTGATATGTTAACAGAGTGTAAAGTAACATGTGATATGCTAACAGAGTGTAAAGTAACGTGTAGCATGCTAACAGGGTGTAAAGTAATATGTGATATGTTAAGTAAGATGAAGCATGTTATCAAAGTGTAAAGTACATTCAGGTTGTTAGCAGAGTGGAAAGTAACATGTAGCATGTTAATAGAGTGTGAAGTATCGTGCAACATGTTAGTAGAGTGTAAAGTAATATGTGACATGTTAGCAAAGTGTAAAGTAACAAGTAGCATGTTAGTAGAGTGTAAGATGCAGCATGTAAGTATAGTGCAAAGCATCATGTAGCATGTTAATAGACTGTCAAGTAACTGGTTAATTGAGTCTAAAATAACATATATAGCGTGTGAGTAGAGTGTAAAGTAACGTGTAGCATGTTAGTAGAGTGTAAAGTAATGTGTAGCAAGTTAGTAGAGTGCAAAGTAACATTTAGATTGTTACCAAAGTGTAAAGTAACATGCAGAGCGGGTTTGGCGCCATGGGAATGCGAGCCCGTAGCCCTCAGATAACGAGTCGCATGCCTTAACACGTTTGGCCATGCCAGGCCAAGTATAATGTAACATGCAGCATGCTAGTAGAGTGTAAAGTAACATGCAGCATGCTAGTAGAGTGTAAAGTAACATGCAGCATGCTAGTAGAGTGTAAAGTAGCATACAGCATGCTAGTAGAGTGTAAAGTAACATACAGCATGCTAGTAGAGTGTAAAGTAACATGCAGCATGTTAATAGAGTGTAAAGTAACATGCAGCATGCTAGTAGAGTGTAAAGTAACATGCAGCATGCTAGTAGAGTGTAAAGTAACATGCAGAGAGTTAGTTGAATGTAAAGTAACCTACAGCATGATAGTAGAGTGTAAAGTAACATGCAGCGTGCTAGTAGAGTGTAAAGTAACATGAAGCATGTTAGTAGAGTGTAAAGTAACATGCAGCATGCTAGTAGAGTGTAAAGTAACATGAAGCATGTTAGTAGAGTGTAAAGTAACATGCAGCATGCTAGTAGAGTGTAAAGTAACATGAAGCATGTTAGTAGAGTGTAAAGTAACATGCAGCATGCTAGTAGAGTGTAAAGTAACATGAAGCATGTTAGTAGAGTGTAAAGTAACATGCAGCATGCTAGTAGAGTGTAAAGTAACATGCAGAGAGTTAGTTGAATGTAAAGTAACATGAAGCATGTTAGTAGAGTGTAAAGTAACATGAAGCATGCTAGTAGAGTGTAAAGTAACATGCAGCATGATAGTAGAGTGTAAAGTAACATGCAGCGTGCTAGTAGAGTGTAAAGTAACATGAAGCATGTTAGTAGAGTGTAAAGTAACATGCAGCATGCTAGTAGAGTGTAAAGTAACATGAAGCATGTTAGTAGAGTGTAAAGTAACATGCAGCATGCTAGTAGAGTGTAAAGTAACATGCAGAGAGTTAGTTGAATGTAAAGTAACCTACAGCATGCTAGTAGAGTGTAAAGTAACATGCAGCATGATAGTAGAGTGTAAAGTAACATGCAGCGTGCTAGTAAAGTGTAAAGTAACATGCAGCATGCTAGTATAGTGTAAAGTAACATGAAGCATGTTAGTAGAGTGTAAAGTAACATGCAGCATGCTAGTAGAGTGTAAAGTAACATGCAGCGAGTTAGTTGAGTGTAAAGTAACATGCAGCATGCTAGTAGAGTGTAAAGTAACATGAAGCATGCTAGTAGAGTGTAAAGTAACATGAAGCATGCTAGTAGAGTGTAAAGTAACCTACAGCATGCTAGTAGAGTGTAAAGTAACATGCAGCGTGCTAGTAAAGTGTAAAGTAACATGCAGCGAGTTAGTTGAGTGTAAAGTAACATGCAGCATGCTAGTAGAGTGTAAAGTAACATGAAGCATGCTAGTAGAGTGTAAAGTAACATGCAGCATGCTAGTAGAGTGTAAAGTAACATTCAGCGTGTTAATAGAGTGTAAAGTAACATGCAGGATGCTAGCAGAATGTAAAGTAACATGTAGCTTGTTAGAAGAGTGCAATATTACATGCAGCTTGTTAGTAGAGTGTAAAATGAGGAGATTTAAGGAGATTGTAAAGTGACGTGTATCATGTAAATAGCGTGTAAACTAACAGGTATCATTTAGTAGGTTGTAAAGTATTATGTAGCATGTTAGCAATGTGTAAAGTAATACAGTGCATATTAACAGAGTGTAAAGTAACAGGTATCATTTAATAGGTTGTAAAGTATTATGTAGCATGTTAGTATAGTGTAAAGTAATACATTGCATATTAACAGAGTGTAAAGTAACAGGTATCATTTAATAGGTTGTAAAGTATTATGTAGCATGTTAGCAATGTGTAAAGTAATACAGTGCATATTAACAGAGTGTAAAGTAACAGGTATCATTTAATAGGTTGTAAAGTATTATGTAGCATGTTAGCAATGTGTAAAGTAATACAGTGCATATTAACAGAGTGTAAAGTAACAGGTATCATTTAATAGGTTGTAAAGTATTATATAGTATGTTAGCATTGTGTAAAGTAATACAGTGCATATTAACAGAGTGTAAAGTAACAGGTATCATTTAGTAGGTTGTAAAGTATTATGTAGCATGTTAGCATTGTGTAAAGTAATACAGTGCATATTAACAGAGTGTAAAGTAACAGGTATCATTTAATAGGTTGTAAAGTATTATATAGTATGTTAGCATTGTGTAAAGTAATACAGTGCATATGAACAGAGTGTAAAGTAACAGGTATCATTTAGTAGGTTGTAAAGTATTATGTAGCATAGTGTAAAGTAATACATTGCATATTACCTGAGTGTAAAGTAACGTGTAGCATGTTAGTAGTTTGTAACACAACGTGTAGCATGTTTATGGTCTGTAAAACAACATATAGCAGTGTTATTGGTAAGTGTAAACCATTGTGTAGCATGTTAGTTATGTGTAACACAACATGCACCATGTTTATAGTTGGTTAGAGACCATAGCTGTTTCGTCAGTCTTTTACTCGAAGTAAGTATTTATGTCTTGTAATGAGTTACGTAAGTAAAGTAACCGTTTGATTTCTGCATAAGTTTCCCATATGTTACTGGTAGAACTTTCTCTTCACTTTATTGTAAAAACATATTTCATGTAGAACCCTACGAAGACAACATTACCTGTTTATTTCCAACCTGTAATTTGTTTCAACGTTTCTTCTCAGGGGAACCAATTATTTTATCTCTATACAGAGTACACTTTCCATGACCTCCAGGAGGAAAAATAAATTCTCTATAAAAACTCTGAATGAAAATAAATTGTGGAATTCGTCAGATGGAAACGAAAATCATCGACGCGTGACTTCTGTGAATTAGTTTTCTCACCAGTTTTGCCTGTGTCGGATTCTTTGACGTGGCGCCATTACACACTCAAATAACAGTTTTCGTACATCGATTTGATGAATAGGTTTATTAGCTTTATAATGACAGTTCGCAAGACCCTTTGGAACATGGGCACTTGGTCCTCAAGACATAACTAACGAAACCAAAACTTCTAATACGGTTAATACTATGACAAAAGTCAACCACTGATATGTCATGGTTACTTTCTAAAATTAAGAAACCTTCATATATAAAAGGTTTGTTTCAACGTTTACATCGTGCCTCGTAAGACACGTGGTTACTTCAAATTGTTTCCCAATAACAGGAAATTATGGGATTTATAATACCATAAACCACAAAACATGTTTGTATAAGATAACCAGAACTTGGAGGAGGGTGTACTTACAAAACATGTCTGTATAAGATAACCAGAACTTGAAGGGTGTATTTACAAAACATGTCTGTATAAGATAACAAGAGCTTTGAGAGTGTATTTACAAAACGTGTTTGTATAAGATAACTGGGAGGATGTATTTACCAAACATGTTTGTATAAGATAACCAGAACTGGGAGTGTGTATGTACAAAGCATGTTTGTATAAGATAACCAGAACTTGAAGGATGTATTTACAAAATATGTTTGTATAAGATAACCAGAACTTGGAGGATGTATTTACAAAACATGTTTGTATAAGATAACCAGAACTTGAAGGGTGTACTTACAAAACATGTTTGTTTAAGATAACCAGAACTGGGAGGGTGTATGTACAAAGCATGTTTGTATAAGATAACCAGAGCTTTGAGAGTGTATTTACAAAACATGTCTGTATAAGATAACAAGAGCTTTGAGAGTGTATTTACAAAACATGTCTGTATAAGATAACCAGAACTTGAAGGGTGTATTTACAAAACATGTCTGTATAAGATAACCAGAACTTGAAGGGTGTATTTACAAAACATGTCTGTATAAGATAACCAGAACTTGAATGGTGTATTTACAAAACATGTCTGTATAAGATAACCATAACTTGGAGGGTGTACTTACAAAGCATGTTTGTATAAGATAACCAGAACTGGGAGGGTGTATTTACAAAACATGTCTGTATAAGATAACCAGAGCTTTGAGAGTGTATTTACAAAACATGTCTGTATAAGATAACTGGGAGGGTGTATGTACAAAACATGTTTGTATAAGATAACCAGAGCTTGGAGGGTGTATGTACAAAACATATTTTTACAAGATAACCAGAACTGGGAGGGTGTATTTACAAAACATGTTTGTATAAGATAACCAGAACTTGGAGAGTGTACTTAAAAAACATGTTTGTATAAGATAACCAGAACTGGGAGGGTGTATTACCAAAACATGTTTTTACAAGATAACCAGAACTTGGAGGGTGTATTTACAAAACATGTTTGTATAAGATAACCAGAGCTTTGAGAGTGTATTTACAAAACATGTTTGTATAAGATAACTGGGAGGATGTATTTACCAAACATGTTTGTATAAGATAACCAGAACTGGGAGTGTGTATGTACAAAGCATGTTTGTATAAGATAACCAGAACTTGAAGGATGTATTTACAAAATATGTTTGTATAAGATAACCAGAACTTGGAGGATGTATTTACAAAACATGTTTGTATAAGATAACCAGAACTTGAAGGATGTATTTACAAAACATGTTTTTACAAGATAACAAGAACTGGGAGGATGTATTTACAAAACATGTTTCAGTTATTAATACTTCATTTTCCATGTTTCCTCTCTCAGTAGAACGGCGAAATATCTGCTGACTTACAACATTAGAAACCGGGTTTCGATACCCGTTGTGGACAGAGCACAAATATTTTGTTGCGTAATTTTGTGCGTAACTTCGAAAGAAACAACAACGAAATTCCAAACAACCCATTTTTACTCATTTTCACTGAAGATAGAGATGAATTTCTGTTTGTTTGTACTGTGTGACCAACAAATGTTCTTTCTTTGTTCTAATAGCCATCACTCCCACAAAGTTCACATTAAATTTCTGTTTGTTTGTATTGATGTCCATGAAGTGTTCTTTCTTTGTTCTGATGGTCATTCTCTTGTTTTTCAGTAGAAGTTGCATCAACAAGTAATGTCTTCTTCGCCTTTGAAAGAGGTCCATTGGAATCAAACTGAGATGTAATGTTGCTGGATATCCGAAATATGGTAACTTCTTTAATGTTTATCGTGACGTACCAACACGGTTTTACCTGGATAAACACATTAACATCAACTTGGGCCCCATCGAGACTACATGATTCAAATGTTTGGGCCCCATAGATACTACATGATTGAAATGTTCGGACCCCCATTGAGACGACATGATTCAAATGTTTGGGCCCCATCGAGACTACATGATTTAAATGTTTGGGCCCCATCTAAACTACATGATTTAAATGTTTGGGCCCCATCGAGACAACATGATTCAAATGTTTGGGCCCCAACGAGACTACATGATTTAAATGTTTGGGGCCCATCGAGACTACATGATTTAAATGTTTGGACCCCATCGAGACTACATGATTCAAATGTTTGGGCCCCATCGAGACTACATGATTCAAATGTTTGGGCCCCAACGAGACTACATGATTCAAATGTTTGGGGCCCATCGAGACTACATGATTTAAATGTTTGGACCCCATCGAGACTACATGATTCAAATGTTTGGGCCCCATCGAGACTACATGATTCAAATGTTTGAGCCCCATAGATACTACATGATTGAAATGTTCGAACCCCCATTGAGACGACATGATTCAAATCCAGAACATCAATTCCCTCGACGATACTAAAGTGTTGCTTCCCACTTTAGTTTTTGTAATTTGAATCTGACTTGATGGCGCAATCTAGATGCATATTGCGAAATGGGAATTATTCCCTATTGAGAGTAAGAGGGTGTTGTTGATTAAACGTGTGTTTTCCATTTTTGATAAATATCTAAGGTACAAAATTCGATGTCCTCACACTGAGGAATATCATAATTTACCCACAGTCCCAATATAGATAAACCTGCCCGTAATTGACAGGCAAATAAAGAGCAAACATGTGTGTGTCCTTATAGTAAAGTCATATCAGGCTATCTTCTCAGCCCACCGAAGGGAATAGAACCCCTGGTTTTAGCGATGTAAATCCGAAGACATACCGCTGTACTAGCGGGGGGCGACCATATGTGTCATACTATACTCGGTTCACTAGTGCATTGTAGGTATTTGTGGTGGTTTATATAATTAGTACTAGTGTGGCTACAAAAACATACACACCTAAGTAACTCAAATTTACGTATGTGTCAGTGTTAGAGATGTGTACTGGCAGGAAACTTGAAATATGGCAGCCATTTTGAATTTTTTGGTTCGCTGGCATCTTCTAAATTCGTCCAGTTAGAATATTCTATATTTTTATTTGAAATTCATTCTTTTATTCTAATATTCACTGAGATTTACTGGCAGAAAAACAAGACATTGAGCAGCTACATTTACACAGTTTCAACCAATCAACCATCTTTGATATGCTCTTCATAAGTAGCTTTGAGGCATGTTTACAGCAACTCCCTCTTACGTTTACATTTTTATCTAGGTTTGACAATTTCTCCATCCCAGTGACAGGAGTAAAGCGTTAATAGTTTACCAGTTAATCTCTTCTTCAACCACAATGACCCCTTCACCCGCCAGCTGGCGTCAGGTGGAAATGTTCTCAAAGTGGTCATTTCAAACCCGTTTGTTATTTTAATGAGGCGTAATGTGTCACTGAGGAAAAATATCCATTTACGTATGATTGAATGCTGTGACAAATTACGTAAATGTATGGATACGAACACAGAAATAAATTGAAACAATCCAAGCTGATGGTTAACTAACTTGGTTTGTCCTTAAATCTGTGTAATTTTAAAAATAAAACAGCGCGAAAAATTATAAATAACGAGAACTATTTTGATTCATTTTTCAAATTTCTCGACCTCCATTGGCTAGGCGTTAAACAGTTATAAAGTTAAAAGTTAGTTTTCGAAACTTCTGGTGGATACACCAAGGCTAATTCATTGTTTAGCTCTGCACATAAAAACCAGTAACCTGAAATTTGTTTTGAATGTGTTTCTTCACACTTCTATCCTGTGCAACAATTATTATATTACGTAACGTCCGTTTATTTAGTCAAACTGATTTGCTAAATTTTCAAGAATTGTTTTTGAGACATTAACTAACATGATAATCTTCAAGATTATCTGAAAACAGACAGTTACCCCAGAACCGTAAAGATGTTCAGGTTATCTGCAAACAGACAGTTATCACAGTACCGTGAAGATTTTTCAGACTCAGCTTTCTCTAATCCATGTAGCGTGAAGTTTCAAAGCAGGAAGTACACGTAACCCAATGTTGACAGGAAGTACACGTAACCCAATGTTGACAGGAAGTACCAGCCAAAGCCACGTAACCCAATGTTGAGATCACTATTCCTCATACAGATGTCACAGGTCAGAGAATAATAGAGCTGACAAGTGTTCAGAGAAGGCTGACTGACCACTGTCCAGCTGAAGGTAATTTTATTCCTGCCACTTGAAGTTTCGTGGCTATATTTACAGGCCATGTTATCAAGCATTTAATAACTTGCGAGAAAACGAGCTTTTCCACGCCAGGCCTGTGGGATCAATCGACTAATGTTGAAAGACATTTTCACAGCAAGACACGAGCTACATTGTCAGAGCAGATCAGAAACAAAGGAAGCGACAACACTCTGGGGACCAGAGTTCCGATCTTCTGGATGTCGCATGTATGAAGGGAAAACAACAAAGCGTAAAAACAAGAAGAAACATCGAGTTCTGTCAGATTTACCGACAACTGTCGCTTATTCATGAGAACCACTATTTACGAGGTTACAATACAATTGAGAAGTAATGCATATCTCAGCTTCCGAATCAGGTGACAACATTATCAGCAGTGTCTGTCGTTGAAAAGATATACAAAACAAATGTAAGTCCACCGTCAGTCCTTGGTTATTAAAGATAATGTGAAAACAAGGCAACAAAAAGTCCATCAAAGCACTTACTTCCCACTTATCTGAAGACACTTGTTACTACAAGAAAACTGTAACTCTATGTAGTATGTACTTTCCCACGCATTGGAAATAGTTCAAAATGAACATTCGACTGAAGAATTTTGTTTTATTTTCTTTGAGAAAATAACAACTTTTAAGAAAAATACCAGAATCATTATAACCAAGAATATATTTATTAGTTCCATTCGTAAGTAGAAACACAGGATTTAAAAACAATAAATAACTTCTAAAGAAACTATAAAAACATTTTTCAAATTTTGTTTGAAGTTCTTATGTCCAAGTAACAAGTCTTTGTGGAGCTGATACACTAACCATTATAAAACAATAAAAACACGTAACCAGATAAACAGTTTATACACTATAAAACAATAAAAACACGTAACCAGATAAACAGTTTATACACTATAACACAATGAAAACACGTAACCAGATAAACAGTTGATACACTATAACACAATAAAAACACGTAACCAGATAAACAGTTGATACACTATAACACAATAAAAACACGTAACCAGATAAACAGTTTATACACTATAACACAATAAAAACACGTAACCAGATAAACAGTTTATACACTATAACACAATGAAAACACGTAACCAGATAAACAGTTTATACACTATAAAACAATGAAAACACGTAACCAGATAAACAGTTGATACACTATAACACAATAAAAACACGTAACCAGATAAACAGTTTATACACTATAACACAATAAAAACACGTAACCAGATAAACAGTTTATACACTATAACCACAATGAAAACACGTAACCAGATAAACAGTTTATACACTATAAAACAATGAAAACACGTAACCAGATAAACAGTTGATACACTATAACACAATAAAAACACGTAACCAGATAAACAGTTTATACACTATAAAACAATAAAAACACGTAACCAGATAAACAGTGATGCACTATAAAACAATGAAAACACGTAACCAGATAAACAGTTGATACACTATAAAACAATAAAAACACGTAACCAGATAAACAGTGATGCATCATAAAACAATAAAAACACGTAACCAGATAAACAGTGATGCATCATAAAACAATAAAAACACGTAACCAGATAAACAGTTTATACACTATAAAACAATAAAAATACGTAACCAGATAAACAGTGATGCATCATAAAACAATAAAAACACGTAACCAGATAAACAGTTTATACACTATAAAACAATAAAAACACGTAACCAGATAAACAGTGATGCATCATAAAACAATAAAAACACGTAACCAGATAAACAGTTTATACACTATAAAACAATAAAAACACGTAACCAGATAAACAGTGATGCACTATAAAACAATAAAAACACGTAACCAGATAAACAGTGATGCATCATAAAACAATAAAAACACGTAACCAGATAAACAGTTTATACACTATAAAACAATAAAAACACGTAACCAGATAAACAGTGATGCACTATAAAACAATAAAAACACGTAACCAAATAAACAGTTGATACACTATAAAACAATAAAAACACGTAACCAAATAAACAGTTGATACACTATAAAACAATAAAAACACGTAACCAGATAAACAGTGATGCATCATAAAACAATAAAAACACGTAACCAGATAAACAGTGATGCACTATAAAACAATAAAAACACGTAACCAGATAAACAGTTTACACACTATAAAACAATAAAAACACGTAACCAGATAAACAGTGATGCATCATAAAACAATAAAAACACGTAACCAGATTAACGGTGATGCACTATAAAACAATAAAAACACGTAACCAGATAAACAGTGATGCACTATAAAACAATAAAAACACGTAACCAGATAAACGGTGATGCACTATAAAACAATAAAAACACGTAACCAGATAAACAGTTTATATACTATAAAACAATAAAAATATGTAACCAGATAAACAGTTTATACACTATAAAACAATAAAAACACGTAACCAGATAAACAGTGATGCATCATAAAACAATAAAAACACGTAACCAGATAAACAGTGATGCACTATAAAACAATAAAAACACGTAACCAGATAAACAGTTTACACACTATAAAACAATAAAAACACGTAACCAGATAAACAGTGATGCATCATAAAACAATAAAAACACGTAACCAGATTAACGGTGATGCACTATAAAACAATAAAAACACGTAACCAGATAAACAGTTTATACACTATAAAACAATAAAAACACGTAACCAGATAAACAGTTTATACACTATAAAACAATAAAAATACGTAACCAGATAAACAGTGATGCATCATAAAACAATAAAAACACGTAACCAGATAAACAGTTTATACACTATAAAACAATAAAAACACGTAACCAAATAAACAGTTGATACACTATAAAACAATAAAAACACGTAACCAAATAAACAGTTGATACACTATAACCACCATAAAACAATAAAAACACGTAACCAGATAAACAGTTGATACAACTAACCACTATAAAACAATAAAAAACACGTAACCAGACAAACAGTTGATACAACTAACCACTATAAAACAATAAAAAACACGTAACCAGCTAAACAGTTGATACACTAACCTCTATGGTCCGGCATGGTCAAGCGTGTTAAGGCGTGCTTCCCCATCTCGCCAAACATGCTTGCCCTTTCTGCCGTCGGGGCGTTATAATGTTACGGTCAATCCCACTATTCTTTGGTAAAAGAGTAACCCAAGAGTTGGATGTGAGTGGTGATGACTAGTTGCCGTCCCTCTAGTCTTACATTGATAAATTAGGAACGACTAGCGCAGATAGCCCTCGAGTAACTTTGCGCGAAATTCAAAAAAACAAAAAACAAACTAGCAACTATAAAACGATAAAGAGCGCATAACCAGAAAAACACCAAGTTCTAACAATAACCAGAAAAACACCAAGTTCTAACAATAAGGCCCCCAGTGGGTCAGCGGTATGTTTGCGGACTTACACGCTAAAATCCAGGTTTCGATACCCGTGGTGGGCAGAGCACAGATAGCCCATTGTGTAGCTTTGTGCTTTAATTCAAAACAACAACAACAATCTAACAATAGAAACAGATGATTAACAGACAAATCCACGGTAGAACACAAAGAAAATTTCTGTTGGATATGTCTTTACAGATTAACTGAACAATGAGTCTGTCAGAATGAGGACTTTATATATAATTAAGACAATAATGGGTCTGTAAGAACAAGGACGTTATATACAATAAACACGAAAATGAGTCTGTAAGAACAAGAAATTTATATATAATTAAGACAAGTATGGGTTTGTAAGAACAAGGACTTCATTTATAATAAACACAACAATATGTCTGTAAGAACAATACCTTATATACAATTAAGACAACAATGGGCCTGCAAGAAAAGGACATTTTATGTAATAAATTTATCAAAAAATGACATTACACGTGTACACCCCAGCAAATGTTTCAAATTACAGTGAGTATGAAACAGTTTTAAAGATTATGTTTCAAAACTTTCGATATTGTGTTATTTGTTATCAGTGTTAACAACACTGCGATTTCCTGTGCTCTGAGTGTTTCTATTCTTACATACTGTGCGTGAGTAGTTAACTTTCTCTATCAGCTCTCATAAGGACATCGTTTGTTTTGACGATTCAGGCCTCTCCGTCAGAGTGTCAGTGAATCTAGCTCCTTCTGATTGCAATTGCTTTTAGTATTGTAAGTTGACTTGTAGTATGTTTCATGTAACTCGTACGTTTTTGTTGTACGGTGGAATCGTATATATTAAAAAATGACTCAGGGCTAATATACCGACATTAAAAGGTCCTCTACAAAACATTTTCCCTCGATCATCCTTAGAACGTACAGGTTTAACTTAGTCAACACGAAACAGGAGTTCATACCAAGGTCACTGGAACACAACCGCTGACCAGCCAATGTTCTCACGAAATGTCAATTTTCCAAGTGTGTTTCCTTATCAGAAATGTTATCCATTCTAAAAAGGATATTTTTTTTGACAAAAACATATCGCCGAGGTCAGTCGCCCTGTAAGGGATGCCTACTTTTCACTGGTCAACTTTTTCGTCCAATAGTTATTTTTAAAAAGAACGAATAAAATATTCCGTGTGGCAAAAACTTGACTGGTTCATAATTACACCTAACGTTTAGTTACGAACAATAGTGAAAGCGCTCGAGTTTGGGGTTTTTGGCCCGGCATGGCCAAGCGCGTAAGGCGCGCGACTCGTAATCTGAGGGTCGCGGGTTCGAATTCCGGTAACACCAAACATGCTCGCCATTTCAGTTGTGGGGGCGTTATAATGTGACGGTCAATCCCACTTTTCGTTGGTAAAAGAGTAGCCCAAGAGTTGGCGGTGGGTGGTGATGACTAGCTGTCTTCCCTCTAGTCTTACACTACTAAATTAGGGACGGCGAGCACAGATAGTCCTCGAGTAGCTTTGTGCGAACTTCCAAAACAAAGTTTTGGGTTTTGTTTGACAACATTACAACTGTTACAAGTGACCAAATGTGCTAACTTTTTAACCAAACCTTAAAAATTAACTCATTAAAAAGTTTTTATAATAATAGAATGAAGAAAAGGAAGTAATAATTACATTAATGAATTTGTAAAACAATGAAGTGTATATCATAACATTAACATATATTATGTTAATATGTATTATGTTCAATATAAATATATATTATATAAGTGTCTTTAAATATTAACATACATTATATACCGATAGTTTTAATATTAACATTCATTATATACAGATAGTTTTAATATTAACATACATTATATACAGATAGTTTTAATATTAACATTCATTATATACAGATAGTTTTAATATTAACATACATTATATACAGATAGTTTTAATATTAACATACATTATATACAGATAGTTTTAATATTAACATACATTATATACAGATAGTTTTAATATTAACATACATTATATACAGATAGTTTTAATATTAACATACATTATATACAGATAGTTTTAATATTAACATACATTATATACAGATAGTTTTAATATTAACATACATTATATACAGATAGTTTTAATATTAACATACATTATATACAGATAGTTTTAATACTAACATTCATTATATACAGATAGTTTTAATATTAACATACATTATATACAGATAGTTTTAATATTAACATACATTATATACAGATAGTTTTAATATTAACATACATTATATACAGACAGTTTTAATATTAACATACATTATATACAGATAGTTTTAATATTAACATACATTATATACAGACAGTTTTAATATTAACATACATTATTCTCTGCTTAGTAACGTGTCTATTCACCAGATCTCTTCAGTTGGTTTGTTTTTCGTCACTTATGTGGAATTACCTTTTCAACACTTGCTGTTTCGTGAAAGGAATAGTTTATTCTGATAGATGGTCAGAGAAATTCGTTGGTGGCTCCCTCTCTCTGGTAATACTGTGGAAAGTTTCTTGACAGGAACCCTAAAGGAGGTTAACTTACTTCTGAAGATGTCCTTTTTGGAATTAACTATTCGATAGGTGACATTAGACCCGGATTACCCGACTTTCTAGATTATTCTCTGGCACACACTGGTTGTCTTTACTACCTCGTGTTTGTTCCTTTGTCGTCTCTAAAAGTTCAACAACCGGAGTTCTTATCATCTGGTTGTTGGAAAGAGATTTCTCAGTCACCAAATGTAAACAAGTTTGGTGTGGACCTCACCTTATATCCATGTCACCACCCAGTATCAATATTACCCACACATCATGTCGTACACACTTAATGTAAACAAGTTTGGTGTGGACCTCACCTTATATCCATGTCACCATCCAGTATCAATATTACCCACACATCATGTCGTACACACTTAATGTAAACAAGTTTGGTGTGGACCTCACCTTATATCCATGTCACCATCCAATATCAATATTACCCACACATCATGTCGTATACACTTGATGTAAACAAGTTTGGTGTGGACCTCACCTTATATCCATGTCCCCATCCAGTATCAATATTACCCACACATCATGTCGTACACACTTAATGTAAACAAGTTTGGTGTGGACCTCACCTTATATCCATGTCCCCATCCAATGTCAATATTACCCACACATCATGTCGTATACACTTAATGTAAACAAGTTTGGTGTGGACCTCACCTTATATCCATGTCCCCATCCAGTATCAATATTACCCACACATCATGTCGTACACACTTAATGTAAACAAGTTTGGTGTGGACCTTACCTTATATACATGTCACCATCCAGTATCAATATTACCCACACATCATGTCGTATACACTTAATGTAAACAAGTTTGGTGTGGACCTCACCTTATATCCATGTCACCATCCAATATCAATATTACCCACACATCATGTCGTACACACTTAATGTAAACAAGTTTGGTGTGGACCTCACCTTATATCCATGTCACCATCCAATATCAATATTACCCACACATCATGTCGTACACACTTGATGTAAACAAGTTTGGTGTGGACCTCACCTTATATCCATGTCACCATCCAATATCAATATTACCCACACATCATGTCGTACACACTTAATGTAAACAAGTTTGGTGTGGACCTCACCTTATATCCATGTCACCATCTAGTATCAATATTACCCACACATCATGTCGTATACACTTAATGTAAACAAGTTTGGTGTGGACCTCACCTTATATCCATGTCACTGTCCAGTATCAATATTACCCACACATCATGTCGTACACACTTAATGTTCAATGATTGCTCTTCCCCATCTTTCATCATCAGATCTTCTTTCACCTTTCTGTCTCTTTCTTGCATTAAGTTATAAATTTTTTACCCTTTAGGTTCTACTAATGTTCTGAAAGCTACAGGCCTAGCTTTACAAGTAACCTGTGTTTAAGAAAGACCCACTTGATTTTTAGTATTATATATTTCTTTCTTCTTCGAAACCCAAACTCGATATTTGAACTAAACAGAAGACTAAATAATAGTATGGCTACTTATCAGCTGTATCAATAACTCACTCTAACCTAATTAACTTTTTATAAGCAGTCCGAACTGTTTCTTAACCTATCAGGACAATTTGTACTCATTTAGGCACGCCCATTACGTCACTCTTCCATCTTACCAAACACCAATGCTATCGTCTAAATTTAAAAAAGGAATATATTACAATATTTAGTTTGTGAATTAACATTAAGTAGGCGTGGTTGTCGATTTTTTTTAGATATATTAACACTCACTCAAGAGGTCCACAGAACAAACTTGATGTTGTTGTGACATGTTGTAACTTTTCGGTTGTGAAACCACAAAATGTCCGTATAAATATAGCTGGCACTGTTTATTATTGGAAAATGTACACACAAGGAATAGAGAACCAAAATGTCGGGAATATATGTGATATCCTGTACGTTATTTTAATGGTTCAGCTGTGAAGTCCTGTATATAATTTTAATGGTTCAGTTGTGAAGTCCTGTATATAATTTTGATGGTTCAGTTGTGATGACCTGTATATAATTTTGATGGTTCAGTTGTGAAGTCCTGTATATAATTTTAATGGTTCAGCTGTGAAGTCCTGTATGTCTTTTTAATGGTTCAGCTGTGAAGTCCTGTATGTCTTTTTAATGGTTCAGCTGTGAAGTCCTGTATATAATTTTAATGGTTCAGTTGTGAAGTCCTGTATATAATTTTTAATGGTTCAGCTGTGAAGTCCTGTATATAATTTTAATGGTTCAGTTGTGAAGTCCTGTATATAATTTTGATGGTTCAGTTGTGATGACCTGTATATAATTTTGATGGTTCAGTTGTGAAGTCCTGTATATAATTTTAATGGTTCAGCTGTGAAGTCCTGTATGTCTTTTTAATGGTTCAGCTGTGAAGTCCTGTATGTCTTTTTAATGGTTCAGCTGTGAAGTCCTGTATATAATTTTAATGGTTCAGTTGTGAAGTCCTGTATATAATTTTAATGGTTCAGTTGTGAAGTCCTGTATATAATTTTGATGGTTCAGTTGTGATGACCTGTATATAATTTTGATGGTTCAGTTGTGATGACCTGTATATAATTTTGATGGTTGAGTTGTGATGTTCTATGTGTTACTTTAGAGTTAGTTAATCCGTATCGACTTTAGTGAACGTTTTACTCAGTTCAGCGAGTAACAGACAAATGACAACTAGTATGTATAATATCCGTACCGGGTCGCTTTCAGTCTTAAAACGTAGGTTAGAGAGAATTACTGCATAATTAATATCGAAGTAATTTTTTCGAGAAAGTTAAACTAAAATCGAGGATAAGTGTTTGCAGGCACCAGTGAGTGTGAAATTGTTTATAACAAATCGGCAAACAGGAACTTTTAAGATGATGAATAGAGAAAAAAAGACCTCATAGTATAAACTTAAGTGATAGACATACCTGCTACAGGACCAGAGTCTCTTATGATTTTCTATACAAGTAAATTAAATAGCTTGAAAAGTGTAGGTAAGTAAAACAGGGTTTCGTATTTATAGTATTATACTGGAAATTGTGTGTTAAACCTAACTCT
This sequence comes from Carcinoscorpius rotundicauda, assembly GCA_011833715.1. Classification (NCBI taxonomy): domain Eukaryota; kingdom Metazoa; phylum Arthropoda; class Merostomata; order Xiphosura; family Limulidae; genus Carcinoscorpius; species Carcinoscorpius rotundicauda. The sequence goes on from CM022399.1 coordinate 93,705,275, forward strand.
CACTTATCTCAGGCTAGGGTTAAGAAACAATCAACTGTTATATTTAACACATTTTAACGAGTTATTTTAAAAACGGCACACCATACTTTTCATTTCTAATTAGTGGGAAAAAGAAAACCGATAAAAGAAAGAAAAAAAAAAAGCCGTAATCGTGTCGCGGTTTCTGTTAAACAACCGAACTGAGTTGAATACACGCTTCGCTAAGACTAAAGTGTTTAACTCGTAAAGTTGGCGTATTGTGGCTGAAACCGTTGTTGGTATTTAACCAATAAGAAGGTAGGGACTGATATTACCTGAACAATCAGCGTTTAAACCTCTCGTGCCGTGCACGCAGGTTTTCGCCTCATAAACGCTCAAAACAAAATCACAGAACTTTATAAAATTGATCACGTTTACAAGTAATGATGTGATTCACCATTTTAACTGTATATATGTATTCCAGTAAGCACCTTCAATTTACTACTTATGATACATTCATTTTAAACAATATCCACGGTTTTTGTTGTATAGAATAATCTCTTGTCTTATTTTTCTAGCTCGTAAAACGAAATGTTTAATTCATGTAACAACTAAAAAACGACAGTCTTGAATGTCACTTTCGGTCAAGGAAAGAGCAAAGACAGAATAGTTTGTTTATTGATAAAGACTTTCTGGTTCTCAGACAACCAGTTACAAGATTCAAATATTTAAATAAAAACACTTTTTTTTAGGTTCTCAGACCGCCAGTCGTAAGGTTTAAACGTATAGATAAAAATACTTTTTAGGTTCTCAGATCCCCAATCACAAGATTCAAATATTTGGATAAAAACACTTTTTCTGGTTCTCAGAGAACTATTTCATAATAAATTTCAAACGTTTAATGTTTCCACATTCACTCATTCCAAACCAATTTTCACAAAATTTAAAATAAGTTTTCACACCATCTTCTTCAAGTTAAATTTGTGGTTTGATCGAGAAGCGAGGTTTGTAGAAAGGTCAGGGTTCCGAGGTTTGTAGAAAGGTCAGGGTTCCGTAGTTACCGCATAAGGTATCTTTTTAGTTTCAGAATAGTAATTTGGTTTTTAAAAGTGAGTTGCCCAAGATCAAATATAAGTTACTGCCGAGTTTACAATATATCCAACATAAGACGCAGTACCACAACAGACTGGTATCAAGGTTGGTACAAGTTTAATTACCAACATTAAATATTTAACAACGTTTATCGGTATTGAAGAGTAAAACAGTTAAATTAGAGACAAGTTATTGTTTTGTACGTTCGAAACTTTCACTAAAAACTACAAAATGTAGATTAGTTTAATAACTTCACAATTCGCCAGACAAACCTCTCGGAAATCTAAATAGCTTTGAGAACAATATGATTAAACAGTTCTAGGAAATGCCTGAAGGTGTTTGAGTGCTTGAAGAAACATTCCTTCCGGGTAATCTGGGACAGTCGTTGGGGTTCACTGAAATCATAAAAAATATTATACCTGACCAAATAACTCCAGACAGATAACTTGTGAAATCCACATCGTGGAAACTTCAAACAAACACCTTACTTTATTATTTGATATCGACCTGATTTATTAAAATACAGCCCCAAAGCGAAGATAAACCAACATTTTAAACACAAATCGGATAAATGTACCACAGTCTATGTAGCAGTTTACTCTTAGATCTCTACTCCTGACTTATACCACGACTGATATCGAAGTACATTTTGCTACATCAGAGAAATCCAATCCTCTCCTAGATGATCGAGAGATAATTACAAAAAGAAACATTTCTAGTGTCAATGATTTCCATAATTCCAATTCATTCATATTCCATCAGACAAACGCCTTTAATTATAATTATATATGTTGAGGTACTCAATACTTACACCAGGTGACAGCACATTTCTTTTATCCCTGTTGTGTGGGATACCGCTCTGTTTGTTTCTGAATTTTGCTATTACAACATGTAATTAACAGCTATATAATCGGCTGGAAGTAGCAGTGAACAGTTATCCTCTAGTAATTTATTTCCACTTAAGGTATGCTAGAAACAAATTAAATAAGTATTACTTCGTGTCGCGTGTTAGGGTTCGAAACTTTAGCCATGACAAGAACGACAACGATTGACTTCATACAAAGGAATATAGCAAACAATTCCCTTAATATTCAAATAACAACCAAAGTTCTACAAGTTTCTGATTTATGGTTTCGCCCTCTATCGGAGAATAATTGCTACACATACACATCAGAAAAATTTAAAGTTTATTTATTCAGATAAAATAATGCATTGTTGTGTTTAACTCGCCATTTTATAATTTGAGATGTAACCTATGTAAACTAGGTCCAGGCAACATGTTTACCGATATTTATTTATTCACTTACGATCAGTTTCGACACGACTCACTTCCAAAGCGTCTGCCCCCTCAGTGGCTCAGCGGTATGTCTGCGGACTTACACGCTAAAATCCGGGTTTCGATACCCGTGGTGGGCAGAGCACAGATAGCCCATTGTGTAGCTTTGTGCTTAATTCAAAAACAACAACAACCAAAGCGTCTTTCAAATAATCTCTATGTGTTTAAAATATCAAATAAAATAATAACATTAACAATAAATAAATTTTATTTTAAAATAAAACATTGAATAAAAGTTTAAAATATTATATTACGATTTTTAGGCCTCAAATACCTCGCACTGAAATGTGTCAAAACGTTCCAAAATTAAAAAAGAAAACGTTTAGGTGCCTTATTACGTTAAACAAACATCTCACGGACACCAAAATATTGTAGTCACTACACGTAACGACCGGCGTAACCAGGTGGTTAAGGCCCTTGATCGTAATCCGAGGGTCGCGGGTTCGAATTCCCATCATACTATCATACGCCCTTTCAGCAGTGTGGGCGTTACAACGTCACAATCAATCCCACTATTCGTTGGTAAAAGAGTAGCTCAAGAGTTAGTGGTGGGTGGTGATGACTAGCTGCCTTCCCTCTGGTCTTACGCCTATAAATTAGGGACGGCTAGCGCAGATAGCCCTCGAGCATCTTTGTGCGAAATTCAAAACAATCACTATGTATCAGTTTCTGAAGATTAAAAAATATGCGAAATTTGAATTGAGAAAGATGAAGCAAACATTCACAAATTCAAATAGCTCACTCGCAGGTAAAGAGCAGTTGTATTCACTCATACATAACTTTGATACATAAACAAAAGAACTCACATCTCCCAACGAGGCTATTCTAGTAATTACGACGTCCGAATATCTTTGCCCGAATCTACCGAAGCTTATATATAACAGATCTTTTATTCGTTCTCTAGGGTAGGCGACTTAGAACGTTAACCTGAGGTTATGTCTCACCAGGCGTTAGTTCGTCGGCAACTTTGGCGCTGTTGTCTTGCCTAATTAACCGACTACTGACAGCGTGGAGACCACCGGTTCATATCCTTCCTTTATCATTGTAAATCAGTTGTACTAATGTTATTCTACAGGGAATTATCCTGTCGGTTGAAGAAAAAAAAATCTTAACTAAAACGTCGAGAGAAAATAACAGACTGGATTAAGGTAAAGTTTTCACACACAAACATTTGAAACTTGACCTTGTCAGAGTTGCCTTTGATCGTCTATAAACCGCCCGGCATGCAACGGAACGGTCGCTCGAGAATACACTATCTGTTGTTGGTTATTAAAGCGGTTTTAATCTCTGCTACACGCAACGAAAATATAACGATGAAATCAACTATGCCACACAATGTCTCAATATTTACTGTCTAGGTCAAAGGTCAGAACTGGGGAAGAACAGCAACACACAAAGATAACAATTACAAGAAAATTTCAGTTGAGGCGCGTAATTAGAAAAGGTAGCAAGTTTAGCAGTAATAACAGGATAAACTGAAGAGAAACAAAGTAAAGATAGGCCTATACTGACTTGGCTGACAGCAGCGCGTAATAAGAAAAGGTAGCAAGTTTAGCAGTAATAACAGGACAAACTGAAGAGAAACAAAGTAAAGATAGGCCTATACTGACTTGGCTGACAGCAGCGCGTAATGAGAAAAGTTAGCAAGTTTAGCAGTAATAACAGGACAAACTGAAGAGAAACAAAGTAAAGATAGGCCTATACTGACTTGGCTGACAGCAGCGCGTAATGAGAAAAGTTAGCAAGTTTAGCAGTAGTAACAGGATAAACTGAAGAGAAACAAAGTAAAGATAGGCCTATACTGACTTGGCTGACAGCAGCGCGTAATGAGAAAAGGTAGCAAGTTTAGCAGTAGTAACAGGATAAACTGAAGAGAAACAAAGTAAAGATAGGCCTATACTGACTTGGCTGACAGCAGCGCGTAATGAGAAAAGTTAGCAAGTTTAGCAGTAATAACAGGACAAACTGAAGATAAACAAAGTAAAGATAGGCCTATACTGACTTGGCTGACAGCAGCGCGTAATGAGAAAAGTTAGCAAGTTTAGCAGTAATAACAGGATAAACTGAAGAGAAACAAAGTAAAGATAGGCCTATACTGACTTGGCTGACAGCAGCGGTCTCATTAGATTATGAACGCGAGTCTTGCAGAAGTTTTGAAGGCCAATATTCCGTTCCGACATTGTTATTAGCAGATCAGAGGTTAAATTCAAGTTTTAACAAAAACACGCATAAATATGTTTTTATAATTACACGAAAGTTTCCGACAGTAGCCGACGCTGAAAGAGAATGATATATTATTATTCCGAGATGAGGGTCGCAGGTTCGAATCCCCGTCAGATCAAACATGCTCGTTGTTTCAGTCCTTGGGGGCGTTATAATGTCACTGTCAATCCAACTGTTCGTTGGTAAAAGAGTAGCCCAAGAGCTGGTGGTGGGTGGTAATGACTAGCTACCTAGTCTTACACTGCTAAATTATGGTCGGCTAGCGCAGATAGCCCTCGAGTAACTTTGCGCGAAATTCAAAACAAAACCGAAATGAATGAGTATCGTCACAGAACTTAAAGTTACACAATTTTTAGGTTTAATACAGACATGTTTGTATATGCTGGACTGCTCAGAGAAATAATTATATCATGGCGACGCTAAGTATTAATATTCGAGAAAAACGTAAACGACTCGTATTTAATGCAAATAAAACATCCTCACTCTTTCATATGTAAATTTTCCTCGGTTAGGCTTAAGTTTTAGATTTAAAATACCTAGAAATTTCATCATACACGTTTTTTTTCTTCAGCCAAGTTGGACCTTCTTCTGTGTCGACCACAAAGATTCGAACTCCGGATTTTAGAGTTGTAAGTCGGTAAATTTATTGACAATTCACCAGAGGACCATTCATATTTCAAATACACACCTAGCTTTTGGGTCTTACATCATAAAAGTTAGTTGTGTCGTATACAAAACCAACTTGTGTAAAGTTTCATGATGCACACGAACCGTAAAAAGTTCCCGATAAAAACTTGTGAGTAAAAATAAAGCGTTTATAATGTCATGAATGATAAGAGAATTATACGTATGTTATATCCAGTGCACTGATGAAGCCCTTTGTTTACACCATTGATATCTGTACTGGCGAGGATAGGACACAAACTTTATTTATTTATATTAGTAAATACAGAATGAACTATATTAGTTCAATGTGATTTTCATCCACTTTACTTATGTTGCAACACAATTTTTTTTTTTTACTTCACAACATGCCCGACTTAGGACAAGGATTTTTTCTCACATCACAGAAGTTTTTACGTCATAACAAGTCAGACTTAGAGTAAGGATATATATTTTACTTTGTACAATAAATTCCATTGTTGTTACTTCTTGCAAAAGATATCTCCAATCTTGAAAATAGCACGACCGTGATGTAAACCAAACTGTTCATTAATGTGTTGTGAAAATTTCGTACGTTGTAAAAATCGCTGTAGTTTTGAAAGTGTTTAAAAGTAGTCTTGTTACTCTGTTGTTCTACAAACAAATGGTATTAGATATATTATATGTCTGAATGATTAACAGTACAATGAAAAATTATATTTTCATTAATTTTTTTAATAATTTATCATTTTAAAATCGTGTCTTTAGGTGTACGAATCTTTCCACCAAAATATTCTGACAATTAATCATTTTAAAATTGTGTCTCTAGTTGCAGTAATCTTTCCAAAATATTCTGATAATTTATCATTTTAAAATTGTGTTTCCAGTTGTAAGAATCTTTCCACCTAAACATTCTGATAATTGACCGTTTTAAAATCGTGTCTCTAGGTGTACGAATCTTTTCAAAGTATTCTGATAATTTATCATTTTAAAATTGTCTCAAGTTGTTGGAATCTTTCCAAAATATTCTGATAATTTACCATTTTAAAATTGTGTCTCCAGTTGTACGAATCTTTTCACCAAAACATTCTGATAATTTATCATTTTAAAATTGTGTCTCCAGTTGTAGGAATCTTTCCACCAAAATATTCTGATAATTTATCATTTTAAAATTGTGTCTCTAGTTGTAGGAATCTTACACCAAAACATTATGACACCTTGTAATTTTAAAATTGTGTCTCTAGTTGTACGAATCTTTCCACAAAATATTCTGATAATTTATCATTTTAAAATTGTGTCCCTAGATGTACGAATCTTTCCACAAAATATTCTGATAATTTATCATTTTAAAATTGTGTCTCTAGTTGTACGAATCTTTCCAAAATATTCTGATAATTTACCATTTTAAAATTGTGTCTCCAGTTGTACGAATCTTTTCACCAAAACATTCTGATAATTTATCATTTTAAAATTGTGTCTCTAGTTGTAGGAATCTTTCCAAAATATTCTGATAATTTATCATTTTAAAAGTGTGTCTCTAGTTGTAGGAATCTTTCCACCAAAATATTCTGATAATTTATCATTTTAAAAGTGTGTCTCTAGTTGTAGGAATCTTTCCAAAATATTCTGATAATTTATCATTTTAAAATTGTGTCTCTAGTTGTAGGAATCTTTCCAAAATATTCTGATAATTTATCATTTTAAAATTGTGTCTCTCTATTTGTACGAATCTTTCCATCAAAATATTCTGATAATTTATCATTTTAAAGTTGTGTCTCTAGTTGTACGAATCTTTCTACCAAAACTTTCTTTAAGAATTCTTTTCCTCAACCAAATAACTTTATTATATTCCAATGTCAGTAACTCAACCAGTTGCTAATCTTTTATCCAGTCCAGCAGTTTTGGAGTGAAGTATGTGATAACCACATCAGCACCTGGAAAAATAAACCCACAGTTGTCATCTGCTCAAACTACAGTCCAGATGAAAACTTCAAGACAAACTCGTCTAAATGTGTTTAAAAGATTACTTATGTTATATTTGAGTGATATGCACATACCAACACGGCATGTCACCACTGATGATAGTCACAAAGACATCAAAAACAATTTATCGTCTATATATCTGGTTCTAGACAACTTCCAACCATTTTATGCAACGATGTTTCCACTAGTAAACATATGGCTGGAAGGATATTCATATAGTGAGATCTTTGAGGAAAAAACTAAATCACACAATAACGCCATATATAGAGCAATGCCCATCTCAGCAAATGGCCAACATAATATAACTGGGTATTTCTTATGATACCATTAACGTGACATAACACTGGGGATTTGAAGTTAGTGAAGCCATCCAGTAAAACTTTCACCATTAACGTGAGACAATACTGGGGATTTGAAGTTAGTGAAGCCATCTACTAAAACTTTCACCATTAACGTGAGACAAAACTGGGGATTTGAAGTCAGTGGAACCATCTGGTAAAACTTTCACCATTAACGTGACACAATACTGGGGATTTGAAGTCAGTGGAGCCATCTAGTAAAACTTTCACAAAGCTTGAGCCACACATAGGAATTAATGGCTGCTTTCCTGAGGAAGAAACAAACAGAGAAAAATCCCAGTTATCACATTTAACAAGATATGTGTCGACCCATCCACTGGAATTTATTAGCCTTTGTCTTCCCATGAACACTGGAGGGTCTGTAATGAAAGTTATTACAACAAAAGATGTGCTGATGAGTGCATCAGATGATTACAAGACCCAAGGACAATTTCATAAAGTGACCTCAACCTCAGTACATCTCGTATATGTATAATTACAAAATTTAAATCAAACCCATGGTATATACTTATACTAAGTATTGCATATTTGGTCTATGTAACATAGACAAGTACTGTTAAAACAATACAACTTGTTGTGATAAATGGAAAAGATAAGTCTGAAACTAAATAACAACGTTTTTATTAAATAATATTAAATAAAATGCATAATACTGTTTCACACCAAACAGTGCAATGACATGTCAACCTACTGTGTTAAATATATGCAATGTCAGTAACACTGTTTCACGGCAAACAACAGTTACAACGTCAGTAACACTGTTTTACAGCAAACAACAGTTACAACGTCAGTAACACTGTTTCACGGCAAACAACAGTTACAAAGTCAATAACACTGTTTCACGGCAAACAACAGTTACAAAGTCAATAACACTGTTTCACGGCAAACAACAGTTACAAAGTCAATAACACTGTTTCACGGCAAACAACAGTTACAAAGTCAATAACACTGTTTCACGACAAACAACAGTTACAACGTCAGTAACTGTTTCACGGCAAACAACAGTTACAACGTCAGTAACACTGTTTTACGGCAAACAACAGTTACAAAGTCAGTAACACTGTTTCACGGCAAACAACAGTTACAAAGTCAGTAACACTGTTTCACGGCAAACAACAGTTACAATGTCAGTAACACTGTTTCACGGCAAACAACAGTTACAATGTCAGTAACATTGTTTCACAGCAAACAACAGTTACAACGTCAGTAACACTGTTTCACGGCAAACAACAGTTACAACGTCAGTAACACTGTTTCACGGCAAACAACAGTTACAACGTCAGTAACACTGTTTCACGGCAAACAACAGTTACAACGTCAGTAACACTGTTTCACGGCAAACAACAGTTACAACGTCAGTAACACTGTTTTACGGCAAACAACAGTTACAACGTCAGTAACACTGTTTTACGGCAAACAACAGTTACAACGTCAGTAACACTGTTTTACGGCAAACAACAGTTACAACGTCAGTAACACTGTTTTACGGCAAACAACAGTTACAACGTCAGTAACATTGTTTACGGCAAACAACAGTTACAACGTCAGTAACATTGTTTACGGCAAACAACAGTTACAAACGTCAGTAACACTGTTTACAGTAAACAACAGTTACAATGTCAGTAATACTGTTTTACAATAAATAGTAACAACATCAGTTATACTGTTTTACAGTAAAGAATAATTACAATATCAGTAATACTGTTTACAGTAAACAATAGTTACAACTGTTAGTTACAATATCAGTAATACTGTTTTATGGTAAACAAAAGTTACAATAATAGTAATACTATTTTACGGCAAACAATAGTTACAACTGTTAGTTACAATATCAGTAATACTGTTTTGTGGTAAACAACAGTTACAATGTCAGTAATACTGTTTTACGGTAAACAATAGTTACAATGTCAGTAATATCAAAGCACAATATACCTGCTCTTCTCATTGCTGTCAAAGTTTCTAAAAGAACCGGTTTCAGCTGGAAGGCTCCTGCCACACTACCATGGTATAGCATGGCATATTCTCCTGATACCTGGTAAACCACCAGGGGAAACTCTGGAAACTGGAATGATAAATAATAGATATAAAACAGTTTCAGATTATGTTATTTGAGTAGAAGAAGAAACTTCATATTGAAACTAAAAAAGGACAGAAGCAATCAATGAATTATTTTCATCTTTTCAACAGTAAAAACTGAGCCACACACATCTGTAGTGCAGCATTACTTACCATACCTGTATAAACAGAAAAAACTGAACAACGCACATCTGTAGTGTAGCATTACTCATCATATCTGTATAAACAGGAAGAACTGAACCACACACATTTGTAGTGCACCATTACTTACCATACCTGTATGAACAGGAAAAACTGAACCACACACATCTGTAGTGTAGCATTACTTACCACACCTGTATAAACAGGAAGAACTGAACAACACACATCTGTAGTGTACCATTACTCACCATACCTGTATAAACAGGAAGAACTGAACAACACACATCTGTAGTGTAGCATTACTCATCATATCTGTATAAACAGGAAGAACTGAACAACACACATCTGTAGTGTACCATTACTCACCATACCTGTATAAACAGGAAGAACTGAACAACACACATCTGTAGTGCACCATTACTTACCATACCTGTATTAACAGGAAGAACTGAACAACACACATCTGTAGTGCACCATTACTTACCATACCTGTATAAACAGGAAGAACTGAACAACACACATCTGTAGTGCACCATTACTTACCATACCTGTATAAACAGGAAGAACTGAACAACACACATCTGTAGTGTAGCATTACTTACCACACCTGTATAAACAGAAAGAACTGAACAACACACATCTGTAGTGTAGCATTACTCATCATATCTGTATAAACAGGAAGAACTGAACAACACACATCTGTAGTGCACCATTACTTACCACACCTGTATAAACAGAAAGAACTGAACAACACACATCTGTAGTGTAGCATTACTTACCATACCTGTATAAACAGGAAGAACTGAACAACACACATCTGTAGTGCACCATTACTTACCATACCTGTATAAACAGGAGAAACTGAACAACACACATCTGTAGTGTACCATTACTCACCATATCTGTATAAACAAAACAAATGGAGCCACACACTCTGTAATGTTTAAATACAATATGATGAATAATGGACAAACGTACATAAAACTTTTAAGTAGCACATGAAATCTTTTCACTGATGTATTTTTACCTCTGTCTTGGTTTGTCTCACAATATCCAAATATGGCAGACCAGGTTTCACCATCAACATGTCTGCACCTTCCTGTACGTCTCTTTTCTGAGATAGAAAAATGTGTAAAATAAAAACCCAATAACATTAAAACTTTTACGTTCAGAGAACATCATGGAACTTAAAAAAAATGTCTTTTCAGGATTTAAAACTGACAATAACAACTGGTGCCCAGTAGAATTCAAACAGTCCAGATAATTAATACCAGAATGTAGACTATTTTAGGACAAGTTTATGCATAAATTTGAATAATTCAGTGCCTGTTATAGGTTAAATCAGGATCTGCAAATAAATAACGAAACACAGGCACACATATATACGTACATATGTTTGAACACAAATATACCACATACGACAGGTGTTTGATTTCAATGACAGTCATGAGGTGTAACGGATAAAAAACCCACAGTTTACACACACACACACACATATATACCCGGCAGTGCTGCCATCTGTTGGGTAAATGCTCTGTTAAATTGTAATCATTTAATTCTTTTATATTCACAAGGTCTTTAAGTCAGTAATACCTGCGATGCCTATTATATGCCATATAACAGGAGTTGTCTTCCTACCCTTTAAAAACTAGTCAATAGCATAATCTAATGGACAAAATTATAGTAACTTGGTGAACTGAAACTCAAACGTACTTACATATTCATGTTTCCTCCTGTACCACTTAAACATCTTGGTACACAAATATTCTTTAAAAACTCTTAGAGGACTTTTTTAACGATCATATTAAAACTCTGTATCCTGGTACACTTACATGATATATGTTAATCTAAATATCCTCTATTACTCAGTATCCTAGAACACTTACATGATGTATGTTAATCTAAATATCCTCTATTACTCAGTATCCTGGTACACTTACATGATGTATGTTAATCTAAATATCCTCTATTACTCAGTATCCTGGTACACTTACATGATGTATGTTAATCTAAATATCCTCTATTACTCAGTATCCTGGTACACTTACATGATGTATGTTAATCTAAATATCCTCTATTACTCAGTATCCTGGTACACTTACATGATGTATGTTAATCTAAATATCCTCTATTACTCAGTATCCTGGTACACTTACATGACATACGTATCATTATCCATAATACTAAATGTAGCATAAGGGTTAACAGACTCATTTCTTTTGAAAACTAATTGCATGTAGTTTTCTATAAAACAATAGTTGTCAAAATTATAAATGAAAGTCACACTTTCTGATAAAAACAGTACCTCATAAACCTTTGATAATTCCAGATGGTTTTGTTATTCAGTAAAACAAGCATGTCTGTAATTCTTCAAACCCACATATATAGCTCCTTTACCATGTGATAGAACACCAGTTTTCTCTATCAACTCTAATAGTAAACAAATAAAACTAAGTAATGAATAAAGATACCACTGCACGAAGGGCGAGCCCAGAGCTTCCAGGAGGCAACTGGTAACATTGACGATCACCAAACAGAGGAGCAGAATTGGCAGCATCCCTAAAATAAACAATTCTGAATGTTGTACTTGTAAAAATCACATGTTGATATAATGTACACAGAGATTAATATACTAATAAAGTAGGAGTGAAGTGGTTTAAAGTAAAGGTTAACCAATAAAGTTTCAGTTCTTAATTCTGTGTTGATATAATGTACGCACAGTTGAGATACTAATAAAGTGGGAGTGGTTTAAAAGTTAAAATTAAAGTAAAATTATTAAAATTCATAAAAAGGAATTAAGGTAAAAACAAAGTTTAATTTTTAAATTAAAAACATAAATAACATTTAAATCTATTTTTATATCTACTTTACAACAGTAAGATAGAAACTACAATAATACAAGTTGTAAAGGACTTTCTGTAGCATAACTGTAATTATTATAACTTGCTACGAAGGTAAAGAAGTAGGTTAAAAGACTACAGTTAGTCACATGAAGTTGGCCTTTCCAGTCCTGGTGTCGTGTTATTTGATGTTAAAACCATTTTCTAGTTTCAAATCGAGATTGATGTACTTTGATTCTTAAAAGGGAATCACATTAAATAAGGTCTGATGTATAAATTTAAACTTAAATAGCATTAAAAGTATTAAATGGCCTTTAAAAAACTAAAAACATTTCCAAGGTGGACAGTGTTACCATCACCAATAACACTGTCCAATGTTATGGACAAACCTTGGGACAGAACATGTTTAAAATGGTTACGTCTTTGAGAGTTGTAACAATAGCAAGATAGTAAAATGTGGCTGATAGTGATTTGAGTGTTACACAAACTACACACTGGTGCATCGGTTTCAGATAAAATAAAACAATGAGTTAAAAACTGTGACCAATGAATAGTCTAGTTTGAACAACTTCATCTTTCCAATCCTTATGGAAGCAAGATGGCCATATAGAGGGTTTTATTTGGAAAAGCTTGTTTTCGTGTTGCTCACTCCAAGTCGACTGCCAACTGGCACGAAGCCAAGTCTTGAATACAGGACCATGGTCCACGTATGGCACAATGGTGATAGTACCAGATCAGATAGATTTAGTCAGCAAGTTTGTTCCTACAAATACCAAAGTGGCCTGGTATCCAGAAAAACTGGATAGAAGTAGATGTTATAGTGAAATGGGCCAGTCAGTTTTGAATATTGGCACGAACAGTGTGTGAACTAACCAGCGATTCCAGGGCCAGTAGAGGCCTAATCGAATCAGTATAAATACTGCAGCTTGAGTACTGCTTAGCTGATCCAGGGCAAGAGAAATGACACACAGTTCAGCAGTGAGCACAGAAGCTGTAGGGAAGATTCTGTGTGCAATCACTAAACCACAACAAACTATGGCAGAGTCCACACCATCACCTGATTTTAAACCATCTATATAACTAAACCCAAACAGTGTGTGCACATCAAACATCCGTAACTAAACCCAAACAGTGTGTACATCAAACGTCTGTAACTAAACCCAAATAGTGTGTACATCAAACATCTGTAACAAACAGTGTAACTAAACCCAATAGTGTGTACATCAAACATCTGTAACAGTGTAATTAAACCCAAATAGTGTGAACATGAAATGTTTGTAACCCACAGTGTAACTTTTCCCAAACAGTGTGTACACTTAGTGTTTATTTCCTAAAGGTCATCATATCAAAAGTATAAAACCGTTCTATACTGATGCCATCTTAATGGTGATGTTTATCCTAACACAAAATACAAACTTCACACAATAAATCAATAAATACATCTTAATACAGAACAAAATCACGTCAAACGTACCTGAAAGGTCCATAAAAACTTGAAGCAAACTTTACAGCATAACTCAATACAGCAACTTTAGAGCCAAATCCTTCACTGACTAAAGCGTCCTTGATGGCTTTTACACGTCCATCCATCATGTCTGAAGGTGCTACAACATGACACCCTAATGAAGAATATTTCCAGTGAAGAGATGGGCACACACGTTTTTTACAGAAACGTTTTTATTAGTTAATTACAAAATATTTTAATGAAGCTTTTGATAACTATTGTATTAAAAAAATAAGGCTATTACTTTAGTATTTTACTGAATTCTCAGGTGATACTGAAAAACAATTATTTAATAACAATTCAAACAAAATGCGTTACCTACTAAACAGTTTGGATGTTGATGCATCCATTGCTTTCTTAACAATCTAAATTGCTTCATATTTGATTTACATGTTAAAAATTTTCATCACAATATTTAAATTTTACTAAAGAAAGACACCAGAAGGATCCCAGTTCACCAATAAACACAATACATCTTCAACCTCTGTAGATTGGAAAAATCTGTTAATACATTTTGATCCAATTTAAATTACCTTCAGCATTTCATTATAAGAATGTGATCTTAGTTTGATGTGATCACAATTCACCTGGAATTCACAAATCTTCACATGAACAATTTCCAAGTTAGGAGCAATGAATGTTGTTAAACTCAAAGTTTCTTCCAGAAACCAAGAAGAACCATTTAGATTTCAACATCTGACACATAGGTAAAGTGAAGCAGTTCAACTCATGGATGTGAAACAGGATGAGGAATGACTGGACTAGAAACAGTCCAGGAATTAATAACTGTCATGGATATGAAAGAGGACAAGAAGTGATTGAACTTGGAACAGGAGGTGCAGACCTGATGTTGTGTTTGGACAATCTAAGGATTATTACATCTCGTGGATATGAAAGAGAACCAGAAATGATTGGAAAAGGAACAGGAGGTATGTGACTGATGTTGTGTTTGGACAATCTAGGGATTAATATATCTCGTGGATATGAAAGAGAACCAGAAATGATTGGAAAAGGAACAGGAGGTATGTGACTGATGTTGTGTTTGGACTATCTAGGGATTAATACATCTCGTGGATATGAAAGAGAACCAGAAATGATTGGAAAAGGAACAGGAGGTATGTGACTGATGTTGTGTTTGGACAATCTAGGGATTAATACATCTCGTGGATATGAAAGAGAACCAGAAATGATTGGAAAAGGAACAGGAGGTATGTGACTGATGTTGTGTTTGGACAATCTAGGGATTAATACATCTCGTGGATGTACTGGTTGTACATCTGGTTGTTTCTTTGGCTTTCAACACGTTTCAAGTTCCTTCAATGTTACTTGTGTAAACATCTGACACTTAGGGAAACAAAACTCTGATTTAAACTATTTAGCGAGAACTAACATCATTGCTCAACATTCCATTTTTTCAGGTTTAAAGGGTATTTTGATGCACACATTTTAAATACTTTTAAAACAGATCCTATGTGTTAAACATTTATTTATTTTTATGTTGTGTTCAAACATTTGTTATTGTGTTTGTTTGCTCTATTTGGTTTATGGACTTGTGTAAATAATTTTTTTTCTTGTTGTTTTATTATCATTTATTATCCATGATCTGAGAATTTGTTTCTTCAAATATCAATTCAAAATTATCTTTAAAATTAAGGATAGCCAAAGAAATGTTGTGGGAGAGCATTAACTGTAGCCTTCTATATCTTAGACAATATATCCTGTGGGAGAACATTATATCATTAACTGTAGCCTTCTATATCTTAGACAATATATTCTGTGGGAGAACATTATAACATTAACTGTAGCCTTCTATATCTTAGACACTTCCCATTCCAGCTCACAGAAAAATTCTATCTGTCCCTGACAAACAACAGTAAACACTGAATAAAACGTTTACCTTGCTCTTACAGAAATATCTCGAGCAGTGTTTGATTGAGTCACATTTATTACACACTAAACATACAAACCCTTATTATGGGTAATATTAACAGCTTATCTACTGCTTTCAATTTACCTGAGAATTACATTAATTCTCACCCACATAACGATACATTTTAAAAACTACTCAAGTTATTCAATATTTGTTTCTAACATATTAACAAGCTGTTTTAGTTACAACAATTTGCACAAAAGTATGAGCTGTAATAACTAGTGAGAGATGAAATATAAATTTATTTTTTCACAGCAACGTCAGTTTACCGGCTCTTCCGTAAGCAACAGAAACCTCAGCAAGTCGACGAATACTAGCTGGGTTATTTATGGAGCCATCGGGATGAAGGATACCTGAAATATATGAACAATTTTATCTTTTAAAATTCACTAACCTTATTAAAATGTACAATTTATACAGTGAGCAAAATGTTACAATTTGTAGAATTCCTTGCAAACTGACACCCATGGCTAGACAATCTGTTTGTTTGTAGAATTTCTTGTAAATTGAACACCATGGTTAGACCATCTGTTTGTTTGTAGAATTCCTTGTAAATTGACACCCATGGCTAGACAATCTGTTTGTTTGTAGAATTCCTTGTAAATTGAACCCCTCAATCCTTTCCAACTTTAAACTTAATTACTGGTAATAACTGAGGAACATTTCCAACACAAAACCTTTTGAAACAAATACAAAGAAGCATTTTAAATATAATAATTATAGAAGCTATTACATTATCACATTATTAAATACAATGTTTTTCTAAGAAAACTGACTCTAACTAAAATAACTGTGAACTTATAAAATATATTAGACTTCAAAGTAAAACAACTCGTATGGAACACTTACCACAATGTCCATGGTTTGTGTATGCACAAAGACAAACATCACAAGCCACAAGAAGTTCAGGAAAAGCAGTTCTTATCTTAGGAATGGCCAGAAGTACAGGGTTCTCCGAACTGTCTGCGTTAGAAGCTATCTCATCCTGATGAAGAACAAAACAATGAAATACAGAGCTACTGTTCGTGTGGTATTAAGGATGTACCAAAGTATAAGTGATGTATTATCACTGGATACATAATAAGGATGTATCAATATACATTATTACATTATTATTACTTGGTATATACCTTTGTTAATGATGTATCGATGTATTGTTACTTGGAAAAGATCTCTGTTAATAATGTATAAACGTATTATTACTGGATATACACCTTTGTTAACAATGTATCAATGTATTGTTACTGACTACAGAACTTAGTTAATAATGTAACAATGTATTGTTACTGACTATAGAACTTAGTTAATAATGTAACAATGTATTGTTACTGACTATAGAACTTAGTTAATAATGTAACAATGTATTGTTACTGACTATAGAACTTAGTTAATAATGTAACAATGTATTGTTACTGACTATAGAACTTAGTTAATAATGTAACAATGTATTGTTACTGACTATAGAACTTAGTTAATAATGTAACAATGTATTATTACTGACTATAGAACTTAGTTAATAATGTAACAATGTATTATTACTGACTATAGAACTTAGTTAATAATGTAACAATGTATTATTACTGACTATAGAACTTAGTTAATAATGTAACAATGTATTATTACTGACTATAGAACTTAGTTAATAATGTAACAATGTATTGTTACTGACTATAGAACTTAGTTAATAATGTAACAATGTATTGTTACTGACTATAGAACTTAGTTAATAATGTAACAATGTATTATTACTGAGTATAGAACTTAGTTAATAATGTAACAATGTATTATTACTGAGTATAGAACTTAGTTAATAATGTAACAATGTATTATTACTGGGTGTAGATCTTAGTTAATAATGTAACAATGTATTATTACTGAGTATAGAACTTAGTTAATAATGTAACAATGTATTATTACTGAGTATAGAACTTAGTTAATAATGTAACAATGTATTATTACTGAGTATAGAACTTAGTTAATAATGTAACAATGTATTGTTACTGAGTATAGAACTTAGTTAATAATGTAACAATGTATTGTTACACGATATATTAGTGTTTAACTAATGTGTTGAGAATGTAGTATCCAACTGACATGTTAAAGGCTGTATCGATGTTTATTGACACTTCAATAAAATTTAAAATAATTCAAAGATAAACTTTCACAATATAACACTGGTTTTAAATTAAACAATTACAAATTATACACGAATGAAAAAAGTTTGAACAAGTTATGTCAGTAGCATGTGGATGGAATACACACTTGAATGTAAACAAATTTTAATAATAATAAATACAGATGAAAGAATAAAAAAATATCCATGTTCATGGGAAGTTGAAAAGATTATTTGTAACTATGAAATGAATTCAGTTTAAAAATACATACATTTTCCCTCTTTTCCTAATGTTCTATCCTATACTAAAATATATGTAGTTTTTATGCTTCCTTGTAATTAAAACATTCAAAATTTAAGACAAAGATCCAAAGTAAATTTGAAATATCTGACAAGTTTCCACATATACCACTCAAAGACAAAGGTCATAACACATTCATCAGATGTAATCACAAAGAGAAAATGAAATATACAACAATTTGTGTTTCAAAACTCGATATTCTAATTTTATTTTCATTTCACTTAAATTAAAAAGTTCTTTTTTTTCTTTTGTCTGAATTTTCTGATAAAATATGTGATACAAAACCACATAGATCCCTCTCTGGTTGTTTAGATATGTGATACAAAACCACATAGATCCCTCTCTGGTTGTTTAGATATATGATACAAAACCACATAAATCCCTTTCTGGTTGTTTAAATATATGATACAAAACCACATAGATCCCTCTCTGGCTGTTTAAATATATGATAGAAAATCACATAGATCCATTTCTGGTTGTTTAAATATATGATAGAAAATCACATAGATCCCTCTCTGGTTGTTTAAATATATGATAGAAAATCACATAGATCCCTCTCTGGTTGTTTAAATATATGATAGAAAATCACATAGATCCCTCTCTGGTTGTTTAAATATATGATAGAAAATCACATAGATCCCTCTCTGGTTGTTCATTAGAAATATTGATGTCACTCAATTATAAACAACAGTCAAATTAGAACAAGGAAAACTTCTCTTACATACGTCCAATGATTCTTCTTCTACTAAAATAATAATCTTCATACAAAGAAACATGACCGTTTTATAACCATGACCAACCTTAGGAAGTTTTGAAGGTACACCAAACAGCAAAATTGATGAAAGCCCTTTTTTAACAAGTGGCTGAAGAAAATCCACAATTTTCTCAACCCCATATCGAGAAACTTCAGGCATGGTTGATATATCTTGAACAGCATCTGGTTCGTCTCTAATAATTAGAAATCATTAATATTCACTAAAAAATAAACTGTTATTTCAGAATAATTATTAAAACTTACTTACTATACCTAATGACAAAACATATCATTTACTACCACAGAAAAACTTTTCTTTATTAACACTATTTATTAGATTCTAAACAGTTTTCTTTGGAAGCTAGAAATTAACGAAAGATAACATACAGAATATTGCCACACAGATATGTACAAATGTTCTTTAAATTATTTGATAATTAATATATCATTACGAGTTATGTCTCTAATATGAATATATGCAACATTAGTAAGGTGCACCTTGGTCATACTTACACCACAAATATTGGATACATAAGGTTTTTAGGAGTAACTGAAGTTGAAACGGTCTGCCAAGATCGCAACGTCGGGTGTGAATAGCCACTATGTAACATTATGCTCCTCTACTGTAACAACTTATAAGTCGACTATTAGCACAGCTTTTAATACATTAAATAGGACGTCAAACAACAATAAAATTGGTAAATCTTGGCTATGGTTTGGAACAGATTTTTACATTTATTATGTAAAAATACCAATTAATAATACTTCTGGCTTCGTAATACGTTTACTCTACCAACTTACAATACAACGTGTTCCTCCAATACCAACAGTAGTACTACCAACTTGGTACCAAAACAAAAAGAGAAGGTTCGGTGACGAATTTAACACCTGGAAGTTACAATTTAGAGAATTATCGCTTAATTACATTTGTATAATACCCCACATTAAAAATTAAAATACAACTTATATATCAAACAATAATATTTATTAAAGTCGAAAAATATTACAGACTATATTTTGTACTCTGGAGGATGTACACGTCATAAATCAAAATTTTCTATTTCGTAACTTAATAATGTATTAATACAATTTCACAGTGTAAGTTTAGGTAACCATAAATACTATAGATATATAATGTAACAAATTCGTTTCAGTTCCCTTATGGCGTTTAGAGTTGTATTTCACTAATCTCAGAGAACCTACATTTATACTGGATCGAAATAATAAAGTAATATTGATGAAAGTAATTTGACCTTCTAAAGTGTTTAAAATAAACGCTGTTAAAAATACCATAAATATGAAACACTGATCATTTTTATGTTTAATATCATTATAGAAATATTCGTGTTCACTAACACGAAACATTAATCAACCAAAATTCTTAAAATATCTTAGAATTGCTGATAGAAAACTGTTTTTAATTGTTACGTTTTTTAATGTGGACTGAACGTAACAGAAAGACACAGATAACAGCTTATATAATTTATTACAATAAACTATTATATATGTGACAGATATAAAATAAATTATGTAATAACAATGACAGATATTCAGTTTCAACCTTCAAAATTAATTACAATACAAAATGGTACTGGCATGTGTCCAATATAATGATCCAGAATGAAAGTTCAAAAGTCTAGATCAGAAATCCAAAATTCCAGTCTAGGGGTGAATTTGGTCCCACGAAGAAATTCCGAAGTTTTAATGGAGAAGTCCAGAAACAATTCACAGTCCAATAAATTTGACGAAGTTCTTTTTACGATGTCTTTGATGAATGTCTCAAATTTGTCGTTTTCTAACTTGTCTCGGTCTCCCCTAAACAGTTCTATACGTGTTGACCTTCAGTATAACCAGTAATTCGAATGAATCGTTAAGATTGACGAAATAAAATCACAGCTTTTGTAGATCTAGCTTCAGTCACAAATTCAAGTTGAATAAACACACAGTAAACGTTGAAAAATTTCTCAAACGAAGACACATCTCTTGAAACGAATAAAAAACGAATGACTGACTCACTCTCATCGCCGTCTGTTTATATACTAGTAAGCCTACTGTGTTCTCGTAACTTCCACAAAATTCCAGAGTAATCTGCGCATGTCTGTTTTTGCACGAGACTCGTCTAGACACCAGGCCGACATACATTCTATTTGTAGACAAACGATCGTCCTATCTAATTCTAGAAATTTCTACATGAATAACAACATATTTTAATGGTTTGAACGTCGAAACCATAATATAAACAACAACATGGCATTCCAAACGCTTTATACATAACATTAATTTAATTGTTAATGGTATAATGTATGGTTTATTAAAACCAAAAGTACTGAAGAAAACAAATTGACTAATTCCGATCTTTTCTTTTATAACACTTCAGTTAAATGCTTTTTAATGCATTTCAGATCTTTATTTACTTCAATAGATAAATTCATAGTGGTATTTTTTTAGCACCGGAAGTAAACCTGTATATATATGGTATTATATATAGCTTGGGAGTTTAAAATAATTTAGATATTACATCACTATATATTTAAGAATGCGTAGGTGTGTTTGTGTTTTTTTAGAGCAAAACCCTATCGGGCTATCTGTTGAGCTAACCGAGGGGAACTGAGCTGCTGATTTTAGCATTGTAAATCCGTAGATTTACCGTTATAATAGCGGGGGCATTTGAGAATGCACATCGCAGTCTGATATGTTTTTTGTATGATACTTTGTTTAACGGATTGACCTAAATATGTCCTCATTTTCCGATGGTATTAGTGCATTTAGATTTAACCCTAGATGTTTACATAACATTTTAACACGCTATTTTTTATTAAGCAGAACAAAAGATATTAAATTTACCGATGAAATGATGATAACTGTACTTTGTAAAGAATAATATTTAATATTTAATAATGTCTTGAAATTATTTTATGTGTAGCACTATTGATAATAAACTTGTTAAATTATGCATTTACGAATTATGTCTTAAGCTTTGTTCACGGGTTTTTAAACTCAGTTTATGATTAATTTCTCTTTTTATACACAATTAATGTAAAATATTATTGTGTGATTCTAATTAAATTTAGAATATTATTAAGTACTTTAGCGTAGTTGTTAGAGGACGCTTTGTGTTTTGCAATAGTTCCTTGTAGTGGAGGAAACATAGTTGTCGAATGGTAATAATAAAATATTGAATTTCGAAAATATTTGAGTGTTTATTAGACTATTATGACAAACACCATAAAATGAAAGTCGATGATCTCTAAGCTTATTTTCTGTAAAATATTGGGTTTATTTTAATTATTTTTAAATATATTAATTTCAGTTAATAATACTAATATCAGTATGTCTCTGAACATCTTAAATCAAATAATGTAGTTCTCATGATTTTTGTTGGTCCTTTAAATGCTCAGTTGAACGACGTCATTACTAAGTTCTAGATAACATACGCACTTGTAACTTTCAAAGATATATTTCACAAAATATTTTGTTCTGTATAGACCTGTTTAAATAAATTGAAAGAAAACGTTTTTCCATTGCATTTAAATAATGCTTACCTGAAGGATTAGGTACTTATTTCGTTTTTGTTTTTTTTGTAAGAAGTCGTCATCATAAACTGAAACAACGATGCTAGTAACTTTTAAATAACTATTGTGAGCCATTGAAATATCTGACACATTTAGATATAAGACCATAGTAAATCAAAGGTCAATAAATTATACCTTTGTCTCAATCATTTTACTAAATAGCCAAAAAAAACAACACAATAGAAACAATTACAAACGACATATAATAGGTTATTAATGAAGTGATAATGATCATGCAGTAAATGAATACTACCAAGGTACCAGATACATCATTCCAGTACTAGTACTATTATTGCCTCAAAGTAATTAAATATATATATACTAATTTTCAATATCTTAAAACACAATATAATTTTTCTACAAGTGTTACTGGTGGTGAAGGTTTTATTTTTGACAAATTTAAAGATTTGTTTTTCAACAAATAGTGGAAACTCAGCAGAAATTAATTAATCATGGTTGTTAGTGTCTCCCTCTGTAATTTTATGTATAATAATATATATATATAATATATATATATAATAAATGCATTGAAACTGCCCTGAAAACTATTAGGTAACCATGTAAATTTTTGTATTTACAAAAAAACAAAATCTTGTTTTAGTAGTTCGAACTAAGATTGTAGAATATTTGAAACTAGGTTGTTTGAGTTTGTTTATTTCATCATTATTTATCAGCACTTTAAATAAATTCTATAAAATATTTTTTCTCTCAAAGTTACAACTACCAGTTGAGTATGATGAATGTTACAAATACCAGTTGAGTATGATGAATGTTACAACTACCAGTTGAGTATGATGAATGTTACAAATACCAGTTGAGTATGATGAATGTTACAACTACCAGTTGAGTATGATGAATGAATTGTTTTTCTTTTTTAATATTTCAAGCTCCTGGTAGTCTTGGTTCTCATAACTAATGACATGTATAACTGAAAAGTGCACAAGTCACAGGTTTTAATTGATATATCAAAACTGTACTCAAGATTTATTTTAGGGGAAGCAGTTATGATTCAGTAATAATTTGAAGATTTTCAGTTGAGATTCTCTCGCGTGCTTCTGTTTGCAGTGTCAAGTTTGTAGAGTGGCTGCTATGATTACCATTAATATGTATTTTTAACAGCTTTTCTTAAGCTCAAGAAGCCAGATGAAAGATGTGTTCCAAAGATGATTTGGTTGCTAAAGAAACAGTGAAACCTGATGTAACAAAGAGAAAAACCATGAAATATGTCAAGGTAGGAAACTGTGAACTTATGAAGGATTTTAATACATAGAAACTAGAGTTGTCACTTTATCAGTTTATTATTTATTACTTTTTATAAACTTGATTTATAATATCTGGAGCACACTTATTTTATTGGTGTGTATGTGTGTGTGTATGTTACTTTGTTTCTGAAGGATATATTTGTTTCTTTACATTTCATTGTTGCGTGTGTGTTGTTTCTGAAGGATATCTTTGAATCTTTATAGTTCATTGGTGTGCGTTATTTCGTTTCTGAAGGATATATTTGTATCTTTATAGTTCATTGGTGTGTGTTATTTTGTTTCTGAAGAATGTATTTGTTTCTTTATAGTTCATAAGTGTGTGTTTGTGTTATTTTGTTTCTGAAGGATATATTTGTTTCTTTATATTTCATTGGTGTGTTTGTTAGTTTGTCTTTGAAGGGTATATTTGTTTCTTAAAATTCCATTGGTGTGAGTGTGTGTTATTTTGTTTCTGAAGGATGTATTTGTTTCTTTGTATTTCATTGGTGTGTGTATGTGTGTGTTATTTTGTTTCTGAAGGATATATTTGTTTTTTTATAGTTCATAAGTGTGTGTGTTATTTTGTTTCTGAAGAATGTATTTGTTTCTTTATAGTTCATAAGTTTGTGTTTGTGTTATTTTGTTTCTGAAGGATGTATTTGTTTCTTTATATTTCATTTGTTTCTTAAAATTCCATTGGTGTGTGTGTTATTTTGTTTCTGAAGGATGTATTTGTTTCTTTGTATTTCATTGGTGTGTGTATGTGTGTGTTATTTTGTTTCTGAAGAATGTATTTGTTTCTTTATATTTCATTGGTGTGTGTTATTTTGTTTCTGAAGAATGTGCCCCCCCCAGTGGCTCAGCGGTATGTCTGCGGACTTACACGCTGAAATCTGGGTTTCGATACCCATGGTGGGCAGAGTACAGATAGCCCATTGTGTAGCTTTGTGCTTAATTCAAAACAACAACAACTGAAGAATGTATTTGTTTCTTTATATTTCATTGGTGTGTGTATGTGTGTGTTATTTTGTTTCTGAAGGATGTATTTGTTTCTTTATAGATCATAAGTGTGTGTGTGTGCTATTTTGACGTGATGAGCCTTTTAATGGATATTACACTAATTGATTATTAGAATAATTATTAAAACTTTGTAGGTTTATTATAACATCAACATATTGGAATAATATGGTCAGGTTATAGGAACATCAAAGTATTTAAACTGACATTTGAAGCTTTTAAGAATGTCAAAATATATATTTGTGGAATGTTCCAGAGATATTTGTCAAAGTTAACATTTATAATATTTTATATGCATTGAATTTCCTAACTGAAACAAATATTCACCTCTTTTGAAAAGCAGTTGTAGGAATTTTTTTGTTTCTTTATGTAGTGAAAAAAATGCAGGTAATTAATACTGATTAATACATAATTAATACTTAACCAAACATAAGAATTTTGTTTGTTAATTGTTAGCTAAGAGGAAATAGAAGTAAGTTGAAGTTAAGCCTTTCTCAGATCATTTGTGGATAATGTTTGATTATCAACCCCTTTTCTTACTTAAGAAGAAGAACACTAGAACAGTTTTGTCAGCAGGTGTTTTTGATAATAAATGTAATGTTTGAAGGTTACATCTAGTAATTATCAGGTTTTTAATACCTTCTTTTCTACAGCTGTAGTTATGTGGCCAAGTCTGGAACAAGTTCTAGTTTCAAAAATAAAGGATAGATAAAAAGTTTCAGTTACTAACTCCAATAAGAGTGCTTTGTGGTATTTGTTTGTTATAATGTGCCTGGAACCTCAGACGTACGTTCAAATTATAACAAAACTGTATGATGCTTGTAGCTAGTCAACAACCCAGATAAACACTGCCTCATAGTGTTGCAAGTATTTCTGAAGTTTCAACATTATGGTGTTAGTATATAACTGTAGTTAACTTGGTAAATTATGTCCCTGATCTTGTGATTTGTATATGAAAATTCACCGACTTCTTGAGGGAGGTGGTAAGAATTGTTTTTTCTTTGTCAAACACAGCAAGCTCACCCTGCTACCTTTTCTTTAGGGATCTGTAGCTGTCGCAGTAGCTGCTGTCCTGCTACATTATTTCGGAAAGCTTGGGTTAGCCATCAAGATTCTCGAGTACTTGGGAGTTATAACCTTTGGATTTCTGATAAGCTGCAAGTTAATGTTGTTTACGGGAAGTAAGTACATAGTGGATGTAAAAGAACCAGTTGATGGTGCAGCACATCAAGAAGTGTTGACAGTAAGTATCGTTACAACATTCATAACACCACATTGCTTAGCTAAACATGCTTAGGTTCTAGATGAGCATGTATTTACAATCACTACCTGTTGACCTTTTTTAATCTTTTGACAGGTTTTTGTTATAAATTTAGGTTTTTAAAAGATGATAGAA
The DNA here is from genome assembly GCA_011833715.1 of Carcinoscorpius rotundicauda. Taxonomy (NCBI): domain Eukaryota; kingdom Metazoa; phylum Arthropoda; class Merostomata; order Xiphosura; family Limulidae; genus Carcinoscorpius; species Carcinoscorpius rotundicauda. Next base: position 93,731,753 of record CM022399.1, read on the forward strand.
ATTAAAAATTTGTTATACCTGGAACTCTAAATAAAATTTGTTATACCTGGAACTCTTAAATAAAATTTGTTATACCTGGAACACTAAAATAAAATTTGTTATACCTAGAACTCTAAATAAAATTTCCATTCAGAGAAAAAAATACCCTCTACTAAAATAAACAAAAACACTACAAATTCATTGAAATTTAGGGTTATTACAAATATTGGTTTGGCTCTGTATTTCAAATTGTTTTTAAATAAAGTTTTAAATACTTGAAATAGTTGATATCAAAAGTAGAGTTTTGTTAAATAGATGAATTAATTAATTGGTGATAGACATAATGTCAAGCATGCATTCTGTTTACTATGGAAGTGAGTATAGAAAAGAAAGAAAGGTTTACACTAAACCTAACCAGCAAAACAATGGCAAGTCAAACAGAAGTAGTTGGTTTATCGCATAATGCATGTTAATGTAAGTTTATCGTATAATGCATGTTAATGTAAGTTTATCGTATAATGCACGTTAATGTAAGTTTATCGTATAATGCATGTTAATGTAAGTTTATCGCATAATGCATGTTAATGCAAGTTTATCGCATAATGCATGTTAATGTAAGTTTATCGTATAATGCACAATAATAACAAATGAACGAAATAAGAGAACAATATTTTTCATTTTTATTATATATTGCAGTAATGAGACAGTGTGATAGTAATGTTCCTGAAACCTTTTCAAGGTGTGTTTTATATAAAGGTAGCTGGTTTTAAGAAGGGTTTTAAAGTACTGTCTGATGTCTCCAATCACAATGTAGAATGATGTTTGTGTAGTTTTTTAAATGTAAATATAACACCACTGGAACGTGAGACATGAATTTGTAAGAACTTAGTGATGTTAAGCTATCGATGTGAAACTAATTATTAATTGTGACTACCCTGTAACTGATGCCACATGTGTATTCAAAAGTCAAATTATGTAAAAAACAAAATTTAAAAAATCTTCTGCTTTTGATCATTTTCGTTTCATCAGAAAGTTTGATTTCCATTCCTTCTTCATGTGTATAATTACTACAGATTGATTTCCATTCCTTCTTCATGTGTATAATTACTACAGATTGATTTCCATTCCTTCTTCATGTGTATAATTACTACAGATTGATTTCCATTCCTTCTTCATGTGTATAATTACTACAGATTGATTTCCATTCCTTCTTCATGTGTATAATTACTAAAGATTGATTTCCATTCCTTCTTCATGTGTATAATTACTACAGATTGATTTCCATTCCTTCTTCATGTGTATAATTACTACAGATTGATTTCCATTCCTTCTTCATGTGTATAATTACTACAGATTGATTTCCATTCCTTCTTCATGTGTATAATTACTACAGATTGATTTCCATTCCTTCTTCATGTGTATAATTACTACAGATTGATTTCCATTCCTTCTTCATGTGTATAATTACTACAGATTGATTTCCATTCCTTCTTCATGTGTATAATTACTAAAGATTGATTTCCATTCCTTCTTCATGTGTATAATTACTACAGATTGATTTCCATTCCTTCTTCATGTGTATAATTACTACAGATTGATTTCCATTCCTTCTTCATGTGTATAATTACTACAGATTGATTTCCATTCCTTCTTCATGTGTATAATTACTACAGATTGATTTCCATTCCTTCTTCATGTGTATAATTACTACAGATTGATTTCCATTCCTTCTTCATGTGTATAATTACTACAGATTGATTTCCATTCCTTCTTCATGTGTATAATTACTACAGATTGATTTCCATTCCTTCTTCATGTGTATAATTACTAAAGATTGATTTCCATTCCTTCTTCATGTGTATAATTACTACAGATTGATTTCCATTCCTTCTTCATGTGTATAATTACTACAGATTGATTTCCATTCCTTCTTCATGTGTATAATTACTACAGATTGATTTCCATTCCTTCTTCATGTGTATTATTACTAAAGATTGATTTCCATTCCTTCTTCATGTGTATTATTACTAAAGATTGATTTCCATTCCTTCTTCATGTGTATAATTACTACAGATTGATTTCCATTCCTTCTTCATGTGTATAATTACTACAGATTGATTTCCATTCCTTCTTCATGTGTATAATTACTAAAGATTGATTTCCATTCCTTCTTCATGTGTATAATTACTACAGATTGATTTCCATTCCTTCTTCATGTGTATAATTACTAAAGATTGATTTCCATTCCTTCTTCATGTGTATAATTACTACAGTTTGATTTTCATTCCTTCTTCATGTGTATAATTACTAAAGATTGATTTTCATTCTTTCTTCATGTGTATAATTACTAAAGATTGATTTCCATTCCTTCTTCATGTGTATAATTACTACAGATTGATTTCCATTCCTTCTTCATGTGTATTATTACTACAGTTTGATTTTCATTCCTTCTTCATGTGTATAATTACTAAAGATTGATTTCCATTCCTTCTTCATGTGTATAATTACTAAAGATTGATTTCCATTCCTTCTTCATGTGTATAATTACTAAAGATTGATTTCCATTCCTTCTTCATGTGTATAATTACTAAAGATTGATTTTCATTCCTTCTTCATGTGTATAATTACTAAAGATTGATTTTCATTCCTTCTTCATGTGTATGATTACTAAAGATTGATTTCCATTCCTTCTTCATGTGTATAATTACTAAAGATTGATTTTCATTCCTTCTTCATGTGTATAATTACTACAGATTGATTTCCATTCCTTCTTCATGTGTATTATTACTAATAGTTTTCAGAAAGAGTTTCACACGTGTTTGTACAGTGTGTTGCAGAGCACCAGTTAGAAATGTTGTGCTTCTTTAAAGAAACTAGTTAGTGTTCATTCAATATGTTATTTAATTTTGTTATTTTTGTCACCACTGCTGATTTAACTCTGTCTATTTAACAAGAATCGTGACCTGTATTTGTTACTTAATATTTCTTGCTTTTATCCATTTTAATACTTAATGAACTAATTGAAATATTAAAGTCCTACTTTCATTCTTTGTGAAATTAATGTTTTTATATAAAATAATTGACTTACTGTTAACTTCCCCCTGCACCTGGTTTTCATTATTCATACATCTTCAAAATGCTAAAGAGAAGTGACCTCTGTCTTGATTCTTTTAACAATACAGAGACAGTCATTTGATTCTCTTAACAATACGGAGAGAGTCATTTGATTCTCTTAACAATACTGTTATGTAAATGTCATGTAAGTGTTTTGTAAATGACAACATGTCGTGTTGTGTTTAAATTTTCATTTCTTATATTTATATTTCCCTATTTATATTATTGTTTCAAAGTTTAAACCAATTAAAAAATATGTTATTCATTTAAAATAACATTTAGAAATTTCTAGAATTAGGTAGATCAAATATATGACTATAAACGGAAGTGTATGGCGGCCTAGTGTTTAGACGTTGAGTCTCATGCAAGAACGGACATGCGCGTATTGCTCTGGAGCTCTGTGGAAGTTACGCGATGGTTCAAGAAGTCTAGGCCTACTAATATATAAAGAGACGGAGACGCACGAGAGGGAAGAAGAGTCATTAGTTTTTATTCAAAGAAAAGAAGAGTTAGTCATTCTTTTGAGAAAGTTTAAGTGTTTGCTGTGATTTTATTCAACTTGGATTTGTGACCAGAGCTAGATCTACAGAAGCTGTGATTTTGTCTCATCAATCTTAGCGATTCATTTCGAATTACTGGTTGTGCTGAGAGTCGGCATGTATGGACTGTTTAGGTGAGACGGGGAAAATTGGAAGTCAGCAAGTTTGAGACGTTCATCAAGAAGCACCGTAAAAAGAACTTCGTCATTCTCCATTCAAACCTCGGTATTTCTTCGTGGGACCAAATTCACACCCTAGACCGGAATTTTGGATTTCTGATCTGAACTTTTGGACTTTCATTCTAGATCATATTATTAGATACAGGCCAGTACCATTTTGTATTGTAATTAACTTTGAAGGTTTAAACTTAATATCTGTCATTATTGTTATGTAATTTATATAAAATCTGTTACATATATAATAGTTTAGTGTAATAAATTATACAAGCTGTTATCTGTGTTTTTCTGTTGCATTTAGTCTACATAAAACATACAAAATAAAAAATGTAACAGAAAATTGGGGGCTCGTCCGGGATATCGAACAAACAATTTAATTCTATTCTAAAATTAGATTTATATTCTATACAGATAGACAGCTTGTATATTCAAAATGGCATTCCAACTCAAAGATTTCATAGACAAATTTAATCGGAATCCCTCTTTCGAATTGATCAGCGAATCAAAAAAATCTGAATTGCTTGATGTTGGAAAACATTTTAATTTGGAAGTGAAGCAAGCAATGAAGAAAGCAGATATTAAACGAATTATTGTTGAACATTTGGTCAGCCAAAAAGTTTTACCTCAAAAAGTTGTACAACAATTGCCTGCTGCTCATTTTGACCCAGATTTTGAATTAAAAAGAATGGAAATAGAAAGTAAACGTCTTGAGGCAGAACAAAAACGTATTGAGCCAGAACAGGAAAACGCCTTGATGCCGAAATACAAATAGAATGCATTAAAACTGATAAGGAAATCAGTATGAGAAAGCCACAGACAGAAGAAAAGGTTGTCCAAATGCGGTTGGATAATTTTGATGCTTCCAAACAAATTCGTTTAGTGCCTCCATTCAATGAAAAGGCTGGAGATAAATATTTTCAGCAATTTGAAAAATTGGCCCTTAGGCTAAAATGGCTTCCGAATATTGGACAGTATTACTTCAGAGTGTTCTCAAGGTAAAGCTCAGGAAGTATTTTCCAAACTCACGGCCGAGCAAAGTTATAATTATGAGCACGTCAAAAATGCATTTTGAATGCTTATGAATTGGTGCCAGAGGCGTATAGACAAAAATTTAGTGGTTACAAAAAGTTTGACAGCCAAACTTATGTCGAATTTGCTCATGAAAAAGAAACTCTGTTCGACAGGTGGTGTGATTCCAAAGAAATCAAAGATGATTATACAAAACTCAGAGAACTCATGTTAGTTGAAGAGTTTAAAAGATGTATTCCTGTAGAGCTCAAAACTTATATTGATGAACAAAAAGCTTCCAAAATTCATGATGCTGCTGTCTTGGCAGACGAGTATGCTTTAACTCACAAAGATTTCTCATACAAAAGCAAAAAAAATCACACAGCAAGGAAACCCAATGACTCATTCAAATATTATGCAAATGTCGACAGAGACAAAAAAGAGCAAACTTCTAATTCTCAAACGAAGACTCCATCTTATTCTCAAAGCTCGTCATCTACCAAAAATGTGTCATTCTCATCCAAAACATGTGCTTATTGTAAGAAACCTGGCCATCTGATTTCTGAGTGCTATAAGATAAAAAACAAGCCATCACCCCATAGTTTCATTTCGCCCTCGTTGGATACATCATTGGTTCCCAATGATTTTGACCCTGTCCAGTCCACTGTGGATTCTAAGCCCAATATTATTGACGTACCTGAAAATCTTGTTGAGGACAAATTTAAGCCTTTCATCACTGAAGGTTTTGTTTCTTTTGTTGGCAATTCACGTCTACAACCAATTAAAATCCTGCGGGATACTGGAGCTTTTCAGAGTTTGATTTTGGAAAGTGTACTTCCGTTTTCTGAAAAGTCATCCGTTGAGGCCAATGTGCTCATTTCTGGTGTAGAAAGTGGCGTCGTTTCTGTCCCTCTTCATAGTTTGAATCTGCATTCGGACTTAGTTTTAGGCCCAGTGACTGTAGGTATTAAATCTTCATTGCCTGTTGAAGGTGTGTCTATGCTTTTGGGGAATGATTTGGCTGGTAGTAAGGTGGTACCAGAGGTTCGTGTTGTTGAAGCACCTGTTGTTAGTCCCAGTACAGAGCAACTCGTTGAAGAGTTTCCTGTTGTTTTCCCTGCCTGTGCTGTTACTCGTTCTCAAACACGTTCTCAGGAGTCCAAAGAGGATTTCCCTTTATCTGATACGTTCATGTCTCACATTGATGAGATTTCTGACTCAACTTCGAGTTCTACTGATGACTCCAAGTCATTTTTCAACTCTCTTCATCGAAACAAACTTGTTGAGGAACAGGACAATGATCCTGAAACTCGTTCTCTTCTACAACTGGCTGTTGATGAAAATGAAATAGGAACTGTTCCTATTTGTTACTACCAGAAGTCAGGTGTGCTAATGAGAAAATACAGACCTCCTGAAGTTGCTGCTGATGAAGAGTGGAATGTTATTCACCAAATCGTCATTTCAAAATGTTATCGGAATGATATTCTTAGTCTTGCTCATGATCATGTGTTGTCAGGATACTTAGGTATAAGAAAGACCCTAGATCGTATCAGACGACATTTCTATTGGCCAAAGATGCGCTGAGATGTTGTTGACTTTTGTAAGACATGCCATTCTTGCCACATGACTGATAAACCAAATCCGGAGATTCCTAAAGCACCACTGCAGCCTATTCCTGCCTTGAAGAACCGTTCTCAAGAGTCATTATCGACTGTGTTGGCCCAATGCCAAAAAGCAAAGCAGGAAATGAATACCTCTTGACAATCATGTGTGCTTCTACACATGAACTTTTGGACTTTCATTCTAGATCATATTATTAGATACAGGCCAGTACCATTTTGTATCGTAATTAACTTTGAAGGTTTAAACTTAATATCTGTCATTGTTATTATATAATTTATGTTATATCTGTTACATATATATAATAGTTTACTGTAATAAATTATACAAGCTGTTATCTGTGTCTTTCTGGTACATTCATAAAACATAAAAAAAACGTAACAATACGGAGACAGTCATTTGATTCTCTTAACAATACGAAGACAGTCATTTGATTCTCTTAACAATACGAAGACAGTCATTTGATTCTCTTAACAATACAGAGACAGTCATTTGATTTTGAGTCAATTAAAAGATGCTTTAGGAATCTCTATTTTATTTTTATGTCCAATTTTTTTCAGGAACGATACAAAGAATATGAAGAAATTTGGAAGAGAGAGTCCAGGAAACAGCCACTTCTAATTTCTCGAAATGTTGATGTTGTCGTACATGAGATAATTGATCTTATAAATAGAGATTTTGTGCTCTGGTGGTATGAAGATTTGGTTGGTAAACATGAACATGTGCTATGTCTAATCAGGTATTACTAAAACTTCTGATGAATAGTTTCCATTAACTTATTTTTGAATTAATATTTATATCTGTTTAAGAGAATGCTGTAACATGTACCAAATACCTTCAAGTGACAGGAAAGAATTATCACACATGATAATTTGTTGTAATAATTGAAGTGTTTGATCATTGTGGGAAGAATTATCACGTGCTAATTAATTTCAATAACCAGTTTTTGTGTATTATGGAAAAAAATACAAGTAACATTTTTTTGACGGAAGATTTATGAGAATTCTTATAATTAACATTTTTCAAGGGAAGAATTATGGCAAGTCCTGTTGAATTTTAAAGAGAAACTGAGAAAGATGGATGAAGTGAAATTTTTTACCAATGACCTGATTTGTAGGATTTATAATCATTTTCAGAAAATAAGATATTCAAGTGGGTGAGTAATGTTTTAGTTCAGCTTTTAAAGTACACCCTAATTAATGTTTGTTACAGTTCCATAAGATTGTCCAATATATTAGTTAAGAAAGTTGTGTAAAAATACAGTTAAGAATATCTTCTAACTCATTAACTAAAGTACAAATGAAACCTTAATACAATGAAACATTAACATACTTGAACTAAGTAAAACAAAATAACTTTCTGTCTTCATGACCACCCCTGTTATTCTATTTTTAGGGAAGAGACTTAAACCAGTGTTTACTGTTTATTACGCAGTTTAATAATTATCATATTTTTCACTTGATTCATTCATCCTCTGGTAAGTCTCAGGATCTACAGCACTCTAATCAAGGGTTTGATTCTCCTTGATAGACACAGCAGTTAGCCCCATGTAATTTTGCTGTAACAACACATATCACACACTGTTTATCTGTTTACAACTATAATGCTGCCCCCAAGTGACACAACAGTATGTCTGTGGATTTACAGTGCTGGAAACTGGGTTTTGGTATCAGTGGTGGGAACACCACAGAAAATCTGTTGTGTAGCTTTGTGCTTAATTACAAACAAGCTTGACTCATCCTGTGGGCTAATATTTTAACCCTAACCCTACTGTCAGGGTGCTGTGTTACCATTATTAGAACTTAATGACTAATATTTTAACCCTAACTCTACTGTCAGGGTGATGTGTTACCGTTATTAGAACTTAATAACAAACAGATGTAACAGCAACATTTTGATTCACTTGGATAGTTTTGTCATAACGTCTCTTAACCAATTGTTGAAATAATTGCGAGTTACTGGTTTCTCTTCATTAATTATTTTCATGATAGCTGATTTAATTATAATTTTAATCAAACAGTTGTTGGAGTAATCAAAAACAGAATAATAGGAAATATGTTTTCTGTTCATTAATTATTTTCATGACAGTTGATTTAATTATAATTTTAATTAATCACATTTGTGAGAATAATCAAAAACCATAGTAAATGGAAATACTGGTTTTGATTTACTCATAGTATAAATGGTTTGAGTGTGTAATTTTACTCAATAAATGACTGATCATGTGTAATCAATTAGATTGCCTTAGTCTGATTTAGATACAATAATTAACCGTATACTCATTGTTTTGATTGTTGTAGTGATGCCAATTAAAGAACTGTTATAACGCAAATTTATGTATATAAACATTCCAAAAGAAATCTAACAGATAGATTCCTTTCTTAAAAATTTCATGTAAAAATAGAATCCTGCAAGGAAAACTGTTATTAATAAGAGAGAATCAGATTCCAGTTTTGTGGAAGAAAAAATATCTTTCATAATGGAATCAGAAAAAGTGCATATTTGAATAAGACTATGAAGTCTAGTTGTGCTTATTCTTATAATAGACTATAATAAGACTGTGAAGTCTAGTCGTGCTTATTCTTATAATAGACTATAATAAGACTATGAAGTCTAGTCGTGCTTATTCTTATAATAGACAATAATAAGACTATGAAGTCTAGTCATGCTTATTCTTATAATAGACTATAATAAGACTGTGAAGTCTAGTCGTGCTTATTCTTGTAATAGACTATAATAAGACTATGAAGTCTAGTTGTGCTTATTCTTGTAATAGACTATAATAAGACTATGAAGTCTAGTTGTGCTTATTCTTATAATAGACTATAATAAGACTATGAAGTCTAGTTGTGCTTATTCTTATAATAGACAATAATAAGACTATGAAGTCTAGTTGTGCTTATTCTTATAATAGACTATAATAAGACTATGAAGTCTAGTTGTGCTTATTCTTATAATAGACAATAATAAGACTATGAAGTCTAGTTGTGCTTATTCTTATAATAGACTATAATAAGACTATGAAGTCTAGTTGTGCTTATTCTTATAATAGACTATAATAAGACTATGAAGTCTAGTTGTGCTTATTCTTGTAATAGACTATAATAAGCCTGTGAAGTCTAGTTGTGCTTATTCTTACAATAGACAATAATAAGACTATGAAGTCTAGTCATGTTTATTCTTGTAATAGACAATAATAAGACTATGAAGTCTAGTCATGTTTATTCTTGTAATAGACAATAATAAGACTATGAAGTCTAGTCATGCTTATTCTTATAATATACTATAATAAGACTATGAAGTCTAGTTGTGCTTATTCTTATAATACACTATAATAAGACTATGAAGTCTAGTTGTGCTTATTCTTGTAATAGACTATAATAAGACTATGTAGTCTAGTCGTTCTTATTCTTATAATAGACAATAATAAGACTATGAAGTCTAGTCATGTTTATTCTTGTAATAAACTATAATAAGACTATGAAGTCTAGTCATGCTTATTCTTGTAATAGACTATAATAAGACTATGAAGTCTAGTCATGCTTATTCTTGTAATAGACTATAATAAGACTGAAGTCTAGTCATGTTTATTCTTGTAATAGACTATAATAAGACTATGAAGTCTAGTCATGCTTATTCTTACAATAGACAATAATAAGACTATGAAGTCTAGTCATGTTTATTCTTGTAATAGACTATAATAAGACTATGAAGTCTAGTCATGTTTATTCTTGTAATAGACTATAATAAGACTATGAAGTCTAGTCATGTTTATTCTTGTAATAGACTATAATAAGACTATGAAGTCTAGTCATGTTTATTCTTGTTATATACTCTAATAAGACTATGAAGTCTAGTCATGTTTATTCTTGTAATAGACTATAATAAGACTATGAAGTCTAGTCATATGTTTATTCTTGTTATATACTATAATAAGACTATGAAGTCTAGTCATGTTTATTCTTGTTATATACTCTAATAAGACTATGAAGTCTAGTCATGTTTATTCTTGTTATATACTATAATAAGACTATGAAGTCTAGTCATGCTTATTCTTACAATAGACAATAATAAGACTATGAAGTCTAGTCATGTTTATTCTTGTTATATACTATAATAAGACTATGAAGTCTAGTTGTGCTTATTCTTATAATAGACTATAATAAGACTATGAAGTCTAGTCATATGTTTATTCTTGTTATATACTATAATTAGACTATGAAGTCTAGTCATGTTTATTCTTGTAATAGACTATAATAAGACTATGAAGTCTAGTCATGTTTATTCTTGTAATAGACTATAATAAGACTATGAAGTCTAGTTGTGCTTATTCTTATAATAGACTATAATAAGACTATGAAGTCTAGTCATGTTTATTCTTGTAATAGACTATAATAAGACTATGAAGTCTAGTCATGTTTATTCTTATAATAGACTATAATAAGACTATGAAGTCTAGTCATATGTTTATTCTTGTTATATACTATAATAAGACTATGAAGTCTAGTCATGCTTATTCTTACAATAGACAATAATAAGACTATGAAGTCTAGTCATGTTTATTCTTGTTATATACTGTAATAAGACTATGAAGTCTAGTCGTGTTTATTCTTGTAATAGACTATAATAAGACTATGAAGTCTAGTCATGCTTATTCTTGTAATAGACTATAATAAGACTATGAAGTCTAGTCATGTTTATTCTTATAATAGACTATAATAAGACTATGAAGTCTAGTCATGCTTATTCTTATAATAAACTATAATAAGACTGAAGTCTAGTCATGTTTATTCTTACAATAGACAATAATAAGACTGAAGTCTAGTCATGTTTATTCTTGTAATATACTATAATAAGACTATGAAGTCTAGTTGTACTTATTCTTATAATAGACTATAATAAGACTATGAAGTCTAGTCGTGCTTATTCTTGTAATATACTCTAATAAGACTATGAAGTCTAGTCATGTTTATTCTTGTAATAGACTATAATAAGCCTGTGAAGTCTAGTCATGTTTATTCTTGTAATAGACTATAATAAGACTATGAAGTCTAGTCATGTTTATTCTTGTAATAGACTATAATAAGACTATGAAGTCTAGTCATGTTTATTCTTGTAATAGACTATAATAAGCCTGTGAAGTCTAGTCATGTTTATTCTTGTAATAGACTATAATAAGACTATGAAGTCTAGTCATGTTTATTCTTGTAATAGACTATAATAAGACTATGAAGTCTAGTCATGTTTATTCTTGTAATTACAGTTAAGTAATTAATTAGCACAGAGATAATGATAACATCATTTATTTATAGGAACCAAGCAGAGAAGACACCTTTTATTCTCAGTCCTTTCTTAGTATCAGAAGCACGTGAACTGGAATATCTGAGACAAATGTCAAACTTTCTTCTTGTCCTCTTATTACCGTCTAAGTACGCACGTTGCCAACCTGTTCGTCACCTGCTGAGAGAGATATTTGCTTGCAAGGGTGATCATATTGGTTATTGTTTGAAACCATTCAGTGATACTTTGATTTGATAAATTATTACTCTTTGTTTCATGTTAATTCAACACCTTAGCTGTATTTTATACTAACAAATAAAACATAAAGTATAATTTTAATATTAAAGGAATAACTTTTATTTGTAACATTGTATATTACATTTTAATAGTCATTAAATATAAATAAGTTATAATATTTTTAATGCATGATTTGGTAATACAAATAATCATTTGACTTCTGTGTTACTGATATAAACAGTAGTTTAATAACAGAGATAATTTGTTAATTTCTATGTTTATAACATAAAGAATAAATCAGTAAGAGACATAATATGTTAATTTCTCAGTTACTGATATAAATTTTATCTCAGGCTTTATGATGACTCTATGGGTCATTAAAGGTACTTTTCTAAACTGTTTGTGCATCTTGCTGTTTACAGGAGTTCCTAATAACATATGACAAACATGAACTTAATAAAAGATGCCATCAGTAGTGTATTTAGAATTTTGACCTTGAGTGTATTTCAGGTGGCCTTGTACATATTTTCATCAAGTTCTTTAGACTGAAAGCTGTAACAGACAGAAGTATAACTTGTAAGAGTTTGTGGATCTTACCAGACCTGAATGGTTCAAATAATGGTTGGTGTCTGTAGGTATTTGTGGACCTTACCCGTCCTGAATGGTACAAATAATGGATGGTGTCTGTAGGTATTTGTGGACCTTACCAGTCCTGAATGGTACAAATAATGGTTAGTGTCTGCAGGTATTTGTGGACCTTACCAGTCCTGAATGGTACAAATAATGGTTGGTGTCTGAAGGTATTTATGGACCTTACCAGTCATAAATGGCATAAATAATGATTGGTGTCTGTAGGAATTTGTGTACCTTACCAGTTCTGAATGGTATAAATAATGGTTGGTGTCTGTAGGTATTTGTGGACCTTACCAGTTCTGAATGGTATAAATAATGGTTGGTGTCTGTAGGTATTTGTGGACCTTACCAGCCCTGAATGGTATAAATATGAACAGTAATAATGGTTGTTGTCTGTAGGTATTAACGTTTCATAAAAATTATTGGTGATAGTCTGACTTCCAGTGTTATTAATAGCAGCTATCTTTGTTATTAATATGGTCTAGTAATGGAGCATTCTACAAACAGCTGTGTGGTAATTATAATTAACCTGTTTTTCTCTGTGGTCAGTGGTGTATCCGACGGTTGAGATGATATGTGACCCAGACTACATCAATCGTAAGTTGGTGCAATACTTGAAGAGACAGCAAGCCGAGTTGGAACAACATACTAAAACTTACACATATGCAAAAACATTCGAAGACTTTGTGAGCATGATAAATCAGTGCAGTCACGTTGAAGACTTGAAGATAATTCGGTAACCACATTTCAGTTGTAATGTTTGTGAACATGTATTTTGTAGCTCGTTTTTAAATGTGTTTCTTAAGTTGATCTATCAACTAAAGATTTAGAAATTTGACTTTAGAATGATTTGTGATTCTGTTGTAATATCAGTATGATAAGTGACATTATATAAAAGTCATAAATTAGTAGATTGTGTGACTTAGTTTAAGAATGTATGCATTGAATAATCAAACAGTAATTTGATTGTTTTCAGTTACAACATCATGACAGAGATATTACAAGCAACAACAATTAATAACCTTAAGCGTTCCAGAGGAATTGACCAAGGTATTTATCTTCCAGTTTAATATTAATTTGGAAATATTCTGACTGTTAATCTGTTAACTGTATGTGGCTTCTAACTATGTTCATGCAGTTGAAATATTTCCATATAATGACTTATTTATGAAACATCTTAGTTATAGGCTTACACAGGTTGCACAGAAACTATTTAGCATGCACTGAGTCTGAGAAAAGTGATGTTTCAGAAATTGTTTAGTATGTTTTCACAAGATACTCTTTACTGTGTTTAGTTGTGTATCACTACAAACTTACAGTAATAACTGACAAATGTAATCACTATAAATCCCTTAAAAACATGTACACAAGATGCTCTTTACTGTGTTTAGTTGTGTATCACTAACCAAGATGTGGTAAATAGTATGGTTTTGACTGGCACTTTTTAAAGTAGACATGTGCTTGTTATATTTGTAATATGTGAGATACTGGATTGCCTGGTTTCTCCCAGTGCAAAGTGTCCAAAAGGTAAATCAGAAAGATTTAGATCTGAGTTATCCTTTGTACACTTTCAAGATAATTTCTCTGCAATGTTTCCTTTCTCTAGAGATTACTCCTTTAGCTGTGTTATTTTCTTCGTGTTATTGGTGTGAAGTCGGTAGCCAGTTGTGGAAAAGCCACTTTTCTCTACCAGGATCATGCAGTTTTTTTCTTTACCAGTGTGTTTCAATGTTATCAATATTTGTTTTATAAATGTGAAACTCTTTATACCATTCGTAGTTTTGTGTTTGTGAAATTAGTTTTAATTTGTGTCAGAAACTTTTAAAATGAAAAGTTTTATCTGCTTTATACATTTATAATTCACCAGAGCTCAACTGAGTTCAGTTAGAATCATGTTTATCAATGTATTTTGGTGTAGAACGTAGGGATGTATAGAGTACAGTTGATCACATGTACATGGTGTTACCGTAAGCTACAAGTAACTTTGTATGTTGTTAATTTAGCTTATTGAATATTATATTATAGAACTGAAAATCTACTTATTTTGTTATCATTGTAATTTCTTGCCTCATTTTAGATAAAGAGAGTGTTCCTCAAACGACCTCTAAGGGAGATTTATTGCAAGCCCGCAATCTGAAACGTTATATAAACCAGGTAACTTTAAAAACAGCTTTGAAAGTAAAGTTCAAAACTGTTGCTTTTGTAGCTCTTTCAGAGACATAAGCAGGTGATGGATGTAAAATGTAATTGCTTCAATGGTTTTTGTGTGTGATAAATTATAGAAATGTAACTTTTTTTACATGGGTTTTTACTGTAAACAGAATGACATTTCAGTTTTCTTTTGTTCTTGTTTTTATTCAGAAAATGATAGGAAAGAATAATTTATATAAAAGAAAACAAGTTAAAATATGTGTAGTGCATTTAAACGTGTTTAAAAAAATCACATCCATAATGATAAAAGAGAATGTGTGTGTGACAGCCAAAGCTTCAAGAAGTAAGAATATAGAGACCAGGAGCTGTGTGTGCATACTAAGGTGATCCTGAGGGTGTGCATCTAGGTTGTTTTCTTTTAGATTTGACTAAACAGTTTGTCTATTTTTTTGCTCTTAAGTCCAATAATTTTGTTTTTTAAAAGTCTATGTAAAAGTATTTTTTTTCTAATTCTCACTTACTGAACAACATTTAAAAGTTTTCTGTCCAATACTGATTTTCAACACAAGATGGGGTTGAAAAATATAAATGGGAAAATTAAGAAATTTTGAACTGAAGTTTAAATACTGGCAACGAACAACTAGAAGAAAAATATGAATTGGAGAATAATGTGGAAGGAAAATAATTCAGCAAAGTGAAAAAACAAGTCTGAGAAGCTAAAATGAATCATTTTACTGTTAAAGAGTTGAGTTGAATTAAATTTGGGAAATGACAACAGATAAATCAGTTAAAGAATTTGCAGCTACAGAAGTACTGGTGATAATGGTGACACATGACTGGTGCACTGAGACCTCTGTGAATCACAAAGGGACCTTAGAATCTTGTAGCAGAGTGTGGGCATTTTGTAATAAAAATGTAACATCACAGTTACTATCAGCTAAATTTAATTTGAAATATCTCTCTGCTTTTATAACTTAACAATAATTGATGCTATTTGTTGAGAAGTTTTAAAAGCACGAATAGGAAGTAACATTATTGTTGACTCTTCTAATGTTAAGAGAAGTACTGAATTAATAATGTTAATCATGTTAATGTTTGAACATACTGTTAAGGTTACAAACTTAGCTGAGAATTATATAACAAGTGATAGATTTTCTTTAAGTTTCATTGGACAACACAGTCTTTTGAGAATTTTTTTGGTTGTTATTATCGTGTTGAAGGCTGACAGAATGTCACCACTGTATGAATTCAAAGTTGATGAATAATGATGAACCTTCAAATGTCACTTTACTTTTTTAATCTAGTTGTTTGAAAAATAAAATTAATATTGTGAATTTTTATGTACTTATCAGCTGAGGACTGCTAAGACCCTTTGTGAAAAACGAGTGAAGAACTTGGGAGGACCAGATTACAGTTCCTCTGCAATATATGGTAAAGGTTCGGAGTATGAAACATCAGAGAGCATGCCTGGAAGAACAGTGCTATCTTTTTCTGTCATCATGGAGTCATCTCATTGTCGTCGTTACTTTTCAAAGTACTTGGAAAAGGAAGAAAATCATTCATTGTTAAGGTGGTTATTGAAGAAAATTATAGAAACTGTAATATAAACTATAGTATAAACTGTAATATAAATTATAGTATAGACTGTAATATAAACTATAGTATATGCTGTAATATAAACTATAGTATAGACTACAATATAAATTATAGTATAAACTGTAGTATAGACTGTAATATAAACTGTAGTATAGACTGTAATATAAACTGTAGTATAGACTGTAATATAAACTGTAGTGTAAACTGTAATATAAACTATAGTATAAAGTGTAATATAAACTAGTATAAACTGTAATATAAATTGTAAACTGCAGTATGAACTGTAATATAAGCTGCAGTATGAACTGTAATATAAACTGCAGTATGAACTATGATATAAACTGCAGTATGAACTGTAATATAAATTATATAAACTGCAGTATGAAGTATAATATAAACTGCAGTATGAACTGTAATATAAATTATAAAGTGCAGTATGAACTGTAATATAAACTGCAGTATGAACTGTAATATAAACTGCAGTATGAACTGTAATATAAACTCCAGTATGAACTGTAATATAAACTGCAGTATGAACTGTAATATAAACTGCAGTATGAAGTATAATATAAACTGCAGTATGAACTGTGATGTAAACTGCAGTATGAACTGTGATGTAAACTGCAGTATGAACTGTGATATAAACTGCAGCATGAACTGTGATATAAACTGCAGCATGAACTGTAATATAAACTGCAGTATGAAGTATAATATAAACTGCAGTATGAACTGTGATGTAAACTGCAGTATGAAGTATAATATAAACTGCAGTATGAACTGTAATATAAACTGCAGTATGAAGTATAATATAAACTGCAGTATGAACTGTGATGTAAGCTGCAGTATGAACTGTGATGTAAGCTGCAGTATGAACTGTGATATAAACTGCAGTATGAACTGTAATATAAATTATAATATAAACTGCAGTATGAACTGTAATATAAACTGCAGTATGAAGTATAATATAAACTGCAGTATGAAGTATAATATAAACTGCAGTATGAACTGTGATGTAAACTGCAGTATGAAGTATAATATAAACTGCAGTATGAACTGTAATATAAACTGCAGTATGAAGTATAATATAAACTGCAGTATGAACTGTGATGTAAGCTGCAGTATGAACTGTGATATAAACTGCAGTATGAACGGTAATATAAATTATAATATAAACTGCAGTATGAACTGTAATATAAACTGCAGTATGAAGTATAATATAAACTGCAGTATGAACTGTGATGTAAGCTGCAGTATGAACTGTGATGTAAGCTGCAGTATGAACTGTGATGTAAGCTGCAGTATGAACTGTGATATAAACTGCAGTATGAACTGTAATATAAACTGCAGTATGAACTGTAATATAAACTGCAGTATGAAGTATAATATAAACTGCACTATGAACTGTAATATAAACTGCAGTATGAACTGTGATGTAAACTGCAGTATGAACTATGATATAAACTGCAGTATGAACTGTAATATAAACTGCAGTATGAACTGTGATGTAAGCTGCAGTATGAACTGTGATGTAAACTGCAGTATGAACTATGATATAAACTGCAGTATGAACTATGATATAAACTGCAGTATGAACTGTAATATAAACTGCAGTATGAAGTATAATATAAACTGCAGTATGAACTGTAATATAAACTGCAGTATGAACTGTAATATAAACTGCAGTATGAACTGTAATATGAACTGCAGTATGAACTATAATATAAACTGCAGTATGAACTGTAATATGAACTGCAGTATGAACTGTAATATGAACTGCAGTAAGAACTATAATATAAACTGCAGTATGAACTGTAATATAAACTGCAGTATGAAGTATAATATAAATTATAGTATAAACTGCAGTATGAACTGTAATATAAATTATAATATAAACTGCAGTATGAACTGTAATATGAATTGCAGTATGAACTATAATATAAACTGCAGTATGAACTATAATATAAACAGTATGAACTGTAATGTAAACTATAGTGTAAACTGTAATATAAACTGTAGTGTAAGCTGTTATGTAAACCATAGTGTAAACTGTACAAAGAACAGCATGAGTAAACATTATATGTCAAAGATGAAACAGATGTAATTTAAAAAGAGTGTTGCATGTGAGTGTTATATGACTATTAATATACAGATAATATAGGTTTTCTGGTTCACTGTTACTTATTGGTTTCTTTTTACCATGACACTATGTTTTAGAGAGGAAGGTTACTACTTCTGACCCTTTTCTGTGTGTTTTTGTGATACATTACTACTTTCTCTCTGGTAATACTTTTATACTAGTTTTATAGTGCTATAGTTTTACAAGTTTCATGATTATAATGTTACTTTACAAGCTCTTTCAAAATATTTATTATTGTCTTGAAAAATATACTAGGTTCTGGGAAGATGTAGAGGAAATGAAACAAGCTGATAAGGTAATATCACTTGTTGATATAAGTCAGATATTTATATCCTTCTGTCAGGAAAATTAATAATTATTAATTCGAGTCTCACATATTATACAAGTTACATATTTCTATCCTTCTGTCAGTAAAAGTAGTAATTGTTAGAACATATCTATCATTTAGAAATAACTATTAAGTTATTGAAAGAAGGATATTTATATCCTTCATGTTTAAATACTTTTAGTTTCTTATTGTCAGTAGTTTGTTGTACTAGAACACACTTCAATTGATATATTATGTTTATGAGCAAAAGGTTATGTGTATCAAAAAAGTAAAACATTAAATGTGGACATGTTGAATGTAAAATTAATAGCAACAACTAAAAAAACTTAAATAATGTACATTTTATTTTATATATCCATTTTCTAAACATTTATTGGTGTAAATCTGTATGTTGATTTCAAATGAAATATTTTTTGTGTCACTACAGAGTATTTCTCTGTAAGTAACGTACAGGGCTTTGATCACCATTTTTTGTGTAATATTTTTATAGACATTCTGGCATCAGTTTGGAAATGAAATCTACCAGTTGTACGTAAACAACGTTACTGCTAATGTCAAGCTTTCTAAAAACATTCTAAAGGGAATGGAAGCTTTTATGATGGCTAACAAGGTACATCTTTTACTTCTTTTGACTTAGGCCTAAATATTAGTTTTTGATTTTCATATGTTCACTTAAGCCTGACTTAAAGTATTACAGTAGTGATAAACAGTTTGGAAATAATTGTATGGAGTGTCTGTGCTTTATGTCTGAAGAGTAAAATGTTATGTTTGGCTGCAGTCAGTTTTAAATATTTCTAAACTTATTTATGTTCAGGGTCCAGAAGCCTTTTTCCAGGCCCAGGAAGAAGTATACGTAAAGTTAGAGGAACGGTTTTATCACTCATTCCTTGTCAGTGATCTTTATAATAGGATGCTTGCACAAGCTGAAAAAGAAGGTATTGACTTTTCTCAGTGTCCAGAAGGTAAGAAAAGAACTTTTTAATGACAAAATGTGATATTGTTTAAAGCAGTGGGGAAAAATCACATTAAACAGAACAAACCTTTAGAAGCCTTGGCAATAGAGAGGTTAATGTTGTCTTCCAAATATTAAGATTTATGATGACTTGTTTCATTTACTGTACTTTCTTTGTATAGAAGAGCTTCGTTTTGATTGAGAATTATTTACTGTTTCCTTGGTATGTGTGTGTGTATCATTCATAAAGGAGAAACCAATAACAAAATTGCATCATACTTAAACAAATGCTGAAGAAAGAAAACTGTCAACTATCATTCAGAAACCAAAGTAAAATCTAACATTTTTATATGCAAAAACGGCTCTTCTGGGCCCAGAAAACACTTCAAATAGAAGAGCGAACAACGTTTCGACCTTCTTCGGTGAACCTGACGATGACCGAAGAAGGTCGAAACGTTGTTCGCTCTTCTATTTGAAGTGTTTTCTGGGCCCAGAAGAGCCGTTTTTGCATATAAAAATTCTCAACAAGTGGGTTTCTCGACATCACTGAAAATCTAACATTCATTGAGTCTAAGTTTGTGAACTTAGCTGGAGTGTATTTCTGTTTAAGGTTAACAGTTCATGGGTTTGTCTTAAAGTATAACTTATTTTGGGTTAGTAGTGTATGAACTTAGCTGCAGATGGGTGAATAGTATGTGAAACTTTTTGAAATATAATGTTTGATAGAATAGAAATGTTAAAGAACTTGAGTATAGTTGTTGTTAGTTTATCATACAGCCTTTTGTGAAGCGTAACATTTATTAGGGTCAACAGACATTTTGTCTGATGAATAGCTTTTGTTATTACACATCATGTTGTGTGTGTTCTTTTTAGGTTTAACAGAATGGGTTTCTTCTAGGGTTAGAGATATGTTTATTTTTTGTTATGGTTAACAGGTTAAGAGTTTGTCCAAAGTATAAGTTTTGTTAAGGTAAATGATCATGAAGTCTGAAGACCAACCTTTGCTAGACTAACATGTATGTTTTAGGGTTAACAGGATATGTAGCTTTTGCTAGACTAACATGTATGTTTTAGGGTTAACAGGATATGTAGCTTTTGCTAAACTATCATGTATGTTTTAGGGTTAACAGGATATGTAGCTTTTGCTAAACTAACATGTATGTTTTAGGGTTAACAGGTTAAGTAGTTCTTTGCTAAACTAACATACATTTTAGGGTTAACAGGTTATATAGTTTTTCTTCATGTACGAGGTTATGAGTAATAAGTTTTTTATAATATACATTCTTAACAATCTGAGATGTTTAAATCTTGAAGAATTATTTAACCTAAAAACTAGATTTTGTGCAGAATGTTTTCATGCAATTTGGTCAAGCATTTTTTACGAAAATGGCAAAGTAATGGGATAATAGTTAATACTTCATTTTGTGAAACATTTCTTATCAACTATGAAAGCAAATAATACCATTTGTTTGTTAAATTGTATAACAATGTTGTTTATTGTTGACTGGGAAAACAACTAATACTACATGTTTTTAAACTGTATAACAATGTTGTTTATTGTTGACTATGAAAGCAACTAATACTACATGTTTATAAACTGTGTAACAATGTTGTTTATTGTTGACTATGAAAGCAACTAATACTACATGTTTATAAACTGTGTAACAATGTTGTTTATTGTTGACTATGAAAGCAACTAATACTACATGTTTATAAACTGTGTAACAATGTTGTTTATTGTTGACTATGAAAGCAACTAATACTACATGTTTATAAACTGTGTAACAATGTTGTTTATTGTTGACTATGAAAGCAACTAATACTACATGTTTATAAACTGTGTAACAAAGTTCTTTATTTTTGACTATGAAAGCAGCTAATACTACATGTTTTAAACTGTATAACAATGTTGTTTATTGTTGACTATGAAAGCAACTAATACTACATGTTTATAAACTGTATAACAATGTTGTTTATTGTTGACTGAAAGCAACTAATACTACATGTTTATAAACTGTATACTATTATTACCTTTTGATGACTGTGAAATCATTTATCCAACCAAACGTACATCATGCATTAAATGTACTTTAAAGAATTGTTTGAAGCATTGCTTATTGAGTGAATAAAAAAATAATAATGTGTTTTGGGGGAGGTCTTAAATCTTAGCTAAAATAAATTCTGAATGATGAATTGTTTGTTAAAATGCAATTTTGTTAATTATCAAAAGGTAAGTAATATCTTTGTTGAATTGCATAAAAAACATTTAACATTCTATTTTTTTTTACTTCTGTGTTGTACAGTAAGTTCTAATATTTTGATAAATAATAGAAAATTACTTGTTGTGGTGAATATTTCATTTTTAGAATTCAGAAATTTATTTTTTAATTCATGAAAGCAACCTTAGAATCAGAAAACTTGTGTTTGTTTTCAAGAACCTAACGATTCACATGAGGACGAGGACATTAAAAACTCCCACATTTGTGAGTCCTCCGGTGAGGATCTCTCCTTATCAGACTATTCAAACTGTGCTAAAGCTCAAATGAGACAACTTGACGAGAAGTTATCAAACAAGACTCAGGCTTTGCAGGCTTTACGAAGTACGCCAAAGTCGGACCCAAAGGTGAGCCACGTGTCTGCATAACTTTGAGTTAGTAATTTAATACAATACAATTTTAATCAGTATTGTTCTAAATATCCATCAGTTACAGTGTCTTTTCTGGAGAGACATAAGTAATTTGATACAATACAATTTTAATCAGTATTGTTCTAAATATCCATCAGTTACAGTGTCTCTTCTGGAGAGACATAAGTAATTTAATACAATACAATTTTAATCAGTATTGTTCTAAATATCCATCAGTTACAGTGTCTCTTCTGGAGAGACATAAGTAATTTAATACAATACAATTTTAATCAGTATTGTTCTAAATATCCATCAGTTACAGTGTCTCTTCTGGAGAGATATAAGTAATTTAATACAATACAATTTTAATCAGTATTGTTCTAAATATCCATCAGTTACAGTGTCTCTTCTGGAGAGATATAAGTAATTTGATACAATACAATTTTAATCAGTATTGTTTTAAATATCCATCAGTTACAGTGTCTCTTCTGGAGAGACATAAGTAATTTAATACAATACAATTTTAATCAGTTTTGTTCTAAATATCCATCAGTTACAGTGTCTCTTCTGGAGAGACATAAGTAATTTAATACAATACAATTTTAATCAGTATTGTTCTAAATATCCATCAGTTACAGTGTCTCTTCTGGAGAGACATAAGTAATTTAATACAATACAATTTTAATCAGTATTGTTCTAAATATCCATCAGTTACAGTGTCTCTTCTGGAGAGACATAAGTAATTTAATACAATACAGTTTTAATCAGTATTGTTCTAAATATCCATCAGTTACAGTGTCTCTTCTGGAGAGACATAAGTAATTTAATACAATACAATTTTAATCAGTATTGTTCTAAATATCCATCAGTTACAGTGTCTCTTCTGGAGAGACGTAAGTAATTTAATACAATACAATTTTAATCAGTATTGTTCTAAATATCCATCAGTTACAGTGTCTCTTCTGGAGAGACATAAGAATAGTGAACGCCTGTGCTGGCGTACCAAAATATTTTAGTAGAATTCTGTAGGTTAATTGGTTTAAATTGATTATACCTTCACTTGGCTACTATGACTTCTTTGTACTTTTTACACTTTTATCAAATCAAAACTTCAACAAAAGCTTTACAATAATGTACGAAGACATAAAAATTGGTGATTAAAATCAACAAAAATGTATTCAATGGAAATTTTTTTCTAATTATCATATTTGTGAATTTATACAAATACCATATACGAAACGAATTATTACCACAAAGTACATGATCGGCATACAGTTCTACCGAAGTTTTCAACTAATTCGTTCGTTATTTTTTATTATTGTTGTGCAATACAGTAATGAAATAAATCATACAACAGGTACATGTATTATAGAACACAAAAAACGGTTACCGTTAGGCTTAACATGACGTGATTTTTAGGACATTAGGTTTTCATTTTGCCAGTCACTCTATCCAAACCTAACATCCAAACATGCCTGCCTTTCTGTCAAGGGGTGTTATACTGTGATAGTTAATTCCACTATTGAGTAGCCCAATAGCATATGATAGGTTTCCTTCCTGTTGTTTGGAACTCAAAATTAGGATTGATGGTGGTTAGATTGTCACAAACAAAGCTGACTTTTGTTGTAGAATCAGTAACTAATATTTTCATTTCTTCTACCAATTTCATTGTGTTCACAGTCACTGATCTACTTTCTAATTAGAATTTAATTTAATATACTTAATAAACATTAAATACTTTTAAATATTTATTTTGGTGAATTTTTTTTATTCTCTCACTCAAACAATTACATAGACTGATTATGCAGACAAAATCTTACAAACAGTGGCCTCGTTCACAAAATAAACACTTACTGCTTTAATCTCTGTCATCGATCATCTGGGTTTACATCACATATAAATCCATTGTATTCAATCCAAGAGTTTGTACTTAAAGTAATAAATAAACTATTTGATTGAATATAACATCAAGTACTTTGAACAATGAATTCCCTCCTGTGGCACAGTGGTGTGCCTTCTGATTTACTTGGCTAAAAACTATGTATAGATAACCCATTGTGGGCAGAGTACAGATAGCCCATTGTTGAGCTTTGTGTTTAATTCCATATGAACATTAAGGAATGACTGGTAATATTTAAAACTATACTTTAATCAATGTTTTATTAATTTGTGTTTTATACATTGTACATCTACACAGAACTGATGTGTTTTATACATTGTACATCTACACAGAACTGATGTGTTTTATACATTGTACATCTACACAGAACTGATGTGTTTTATACATTGTACATCTACACAGAACTGATGTGTTTTATACATTGTACATCTACACAGAACTGATGTGTTTTATACATTGTACATCTACACAGAACTGATGTGTTTTATACATTGTACATCTACACAGAACTGATGTGTTTTATACATTGTACATCTACACAGAACTGATGTGTTTTATACATTGTACATCTACACAGAACTGATGTGTTTTATACATTGTACATCTACACAGAACTGATGTGTTTTATACATTGTACATCTACACAGAACTGATGTGTTTTATACATTGTACATCTACACAGAACTGATGTGTTTTATACATTGTACATCTACACAGAACTGATGTGTTTTATACATTGTACATCTACACAGAACTGATGTGTTTTATACATTGTACATCTACACAGAACTGATGTGTTTTATACATTGTACATCTACACAGAACTGATGTGTTTTATACATTGTACATCTACACAGAACTGATGTGTTTTATACATTGTACATCTACACAGAACTGATGTGTTTTATACATTGTACATCTACACAGAACTGATGTGTTTTATACATTGTACATCTACACAGAACTGATGTGTTTTATACATTGTACATCTACACAGAACTGATGTGTTTTATACATTGTACATCTACACAGAACTGATGTGTTTTATACATTGTACATCTACACAGAACTGATGTGTTTTATACATTGTGCATCTACACAGAACTGATGTGTTTTATACATTGTACATCTACACAGAACTGATGTGTTTTATACATTGTACATCTACACAGAACTGATGTGCTTTAGATAATGTTAAAATAATAGATATGATTTGAAAGTGTTTTAGATAATGTTAGAATAATAAATATGATTTGAAAGTGTTTTAGATTGTGTAAAAATAATAGATATGAGTTGAAAGTGTTTTAGATCGTGTTAAAATAATAGATATGACTTGCAGGGGTTTTACATTGTGTTAAAATAATAGATATGATTTGAAAGTGTTTTAGATTATGTTAAAATAATAGATATGATTTACACATGTTTTAGGGATATACATGTGGTGTAGGTGTGGCTCAGATGGTACTTGTGAGGTTTACATGCGTTTCAGATTGTGTTAAAATAATAGATAGGTCTTGCAACTGTTTTACGTTGTGTTAAAATATTAGATATGACTATCAAGTGTTTTAGATTGTGTTAAAATAATAGATATGACTTGCAGGGGTTTTAGATTGTGTTAATATAAAAATATGACTTGCAAGTGTTTTAGATTCTGTTAAAATAATAGATATGATTTGCACATGTTTTAGGGATATACATGTGGTGTAGGTGTGGCTCAGATGGTACTCGTGAAGTTTACATGTGTTTTACATTGTGCTAAAATAATAGATATGTTTTACATTGTGTTAAGATAATAGATATGTTTTACATTGTGTTAAGATAATAGATATGACTTACATGTGTTTTAAATTGTGTTAAAGTAATAGACATGTTTTATATGTGTTTTTGGGATACACATGTTGTGTAGGTGTGGCTCAGATGGTTTTCTTGAGGTTTGCATGAGATTTAGATTGTTATAATAGACATGATTTATGTGTGTTTTAAATTGTTACTACAGATATGGTTTACATGTGTTTTAAATTGTTGTCATAGACATGGTTCACATGTGTTTTAAATTGTTGTTATTGATGTAGTTTACATGTGTTTTGATTGTTGTTATCGATGTAGTTTACATGTGTTTTAAATTGTTGTTATCGATATAGTTTACACGTTTTAAATTGTTGTTATTAATGTGGTTTTCATGTGTTTTAAATTGTTGTTATTGATGTAGTTTACACGTGTTTTAAATTGCTGTTATCAATGTGGTTTACATGCGTTTTAAATTGTTGTTATCGATATGTTTTACATGTGTTTTAAATTGTTGTTATTGATGTAGTTTAGATGTGTTTTAAATTGTTGTTATCGTTGTGGTTTACATGTGTTTCAGATGATGCTTATGTTAGAAAAAGAAATTGATGACATGAAAGCAGAACGTCATCAGTTGGAATGTCACATTGATCGAACAGAAACCTGGAGTGAAAACCTGGGCATGTGGCAGGCCACGTTAGATAAAGCTGAGGTAATAATCTGTTTCACCCAGCACTGTCTACCAGGTTGTTTTACATCCATTTCACATGAGAAACTTGTAATGCTTTTCACGTCGATTGTTATAATGGTGAAACAATCAAGGGAAGTTTAATCTTTCATGCAGAAATAATCCTAAAAATATGCAAGGTTAGGTACATACCAGCCTATAATTTTAATTGAAGAGTATTTTGTTTCTATGATTTTACTCTTTACTTCACTGCAGAGATGTAAAGTGTTACATATAACTATTAATAAGTAGTGTTAGTGTCTGTTATCTTATGAATTAGGATACTGCTGGTTTAGAAGTGATAGTGACAGGAAAGCTGTCCACTGTACATAACACTAATTAGGTTTACCTGTTCTCTTTATGTAGAAAATAGGGTTACAAAATATATCTAGAGAATAGGTTAGGGAATAGACGAGTAAATTATTTGTTTAGATTTGGATGTTACGTTTCTTTCGAAAGATTATCTCGAGCAGTGGTTGTTGTCAAGTGATAAATATTAAAATTGTCAGTGCACTGATTTAGATTAATGGAATCAAGTGGTTGTTTTTAAATTGATTTTTTTTATTTTAACATGTTAATACCAATTATTTTGTTCTGAAAACTTCACACAACTGTGATCAGGGTATGAATATTAAACAAGAATGGCGAGTGATAGCATATTGTTCACACCATTAAACTTCAGAAGTATATGAGATACCTGCTTGTAATAGAAAGTTATTAGAGAAAGGTTTAAAATAATTTGGTTGTAAAAAGAACTCCTTGTTAAGGTACTTCTGCAAATTCTTAAAAGTAAGCGTTGTTGTTACTGAATACACGTATGTAGGGTTGAGTTGTAGCAATATTCTTTATGCTAGAGAATGTACGAGATACGATGTTGTTTTTTTCAATATTTAGATTTCCAGAGACTCTGAGAAACTTGCCCCACAATTTACCCTTCTTGTTCATCTCACAGGAGGGCGAGTTCCCCGGAAAGAACGAGGAATCTCTGGTTGGGTGGTGTTGCGAACTGTGGCAGATTTTCATTCTCTCCAGCAGAAACTGATTCCGGTAAGATTCTGTTTTCCAGGTTATGTTACAGAAAGAAGGAATGTTTACTGTGAACTGATTCCAGTAAGATTCTGTTTAACAGGTTATGTTACGGAAAGAAGGAATGTTTAGTGTGAACTGATTCCAGTAAGATTCTGTTTAACAGGTTATGTTACGGAAAGAAGGAATGTTTAGTGTGAACTGATTCCAGTAAGATTCTGTTTTCCAGGTTATGTTACGGAAAGAAGGAATGTTTAGTGTGAACTGACTGGATCTTGATGGTATAAACTGTGAATGTACTATAATATTTACACCACGTGTGAACTGGATCTTGATGGTACAAACTATGAATGTGGTATAATATTTACACCACGTGTGAACTGGATCTTGATGGTACAAACTGTGAATGTGGTATAATATTTACACCACGTGTGAACTGGATCTTGATGGTACAAACTGTGAATGTGGTATAATATTTACACCACGTGTGAACTGGATCTTGATGGTACAAACTGTGAATGTGGTATAATATTTACACCACGTGTGAACTGGATCTTGATGGTACAAAGTGTGAATGTGGTATAATATTTATAACACTTGGTATAAACACTGTGACATATCTGAAAGTTGGGTACTGAGAATTAAATAATGTATAAAATTTAAAAAACAAACTGGATGTTTCAACTTTAGTAACTTGTGAAGACCAGATGCTCACTAAAAACATTAGCATTATAATATTTCTGTTACAGTGAAGTTTGAATAATACTGTACTAAGTGTAAGTTGTAAAAGTATATTCCTTTATTTCTGTTTCACTGAAAGGTTGTTGACAAGTTCTGGTCTCTCTTTAGGCTGCTCTGTGGGTAAAGAAGATTGAACTTCCTAGTCAGAATAAACCACGTTTCAAAACTTTTGACAAGACTTACCTGGACAGAGCTAAAGCTTTGCTACAAAACTTCCTAACAGTAAGTGTCTCCATCTATCAGAACTTCACTACCTAACAGTAAGTGTCTCTATCTATCAGAACTTCACTACCTAACAGTAAGTGTCTCCATCTATCAGAACTTCACTACCTAACAGTAAGTGTCTCCATCTATCAGAACTTCACTACCTAACAGTAAGTGTCTCCATCTATCAGAACTTCACTACCTAACAGTAAGTGTCTCCATCTATCAGAACTTCACTACCTAACAGTAAGTGTCTCCATCTATCAGAACTTCACTAATTTATTGTTCTGTTGCTCCAGCATGTAGCTGGTAATGTTTTTAATTTCAGGTTGTAATGAAAGATGACCAACTTAATAAAAGTGAAGCTCTCTACTCCTTCCTAAGTCCAAGTCCAGATCACCTTAAACGGAGTTTGCCACCTCCAAAGAAACCCAAGTTCTCATTGTCTCAGTTCTTCAAGAAGTGAGTTTTATTTTCATAATATTTATCTTCCGTGAATCCCAGGTTCTTTTAGAAGTGAGTTTTATAATGTTAACATTCCATGAATCCCAGGTTTTCAGTGTCTCAGTTCTTCTAGAAGTGAGTTTTATTATCATAACATTAACCTTCTGTGAATCCCAGGTTCTTATTGTCTCAGTTCTTCTAGAAGTGAGTTTTATTATCATAACATTAACCTTCTATGAATCCCAGGTTCTTATTGTCTCAGTTCTTCTAGAAGTGAGTTTTATTATCATAACATTAACGTTCCGTGAATCCCAGGTTCTTATTGTCTCAGTTCTTCTAGAAGTGAGTTTTATTATCATAACATTAACGTTCCGTGAATCCCAGGTTCTTATTGTCTCAGTTCTTCTAGAAGTGAGTTTTATTATCATAACATTAACCTTCTATGAATCCCAGGTTCTTATTGTCTCAGTTCTTCTAGAAGTGAGTTTTATTATCATAACATTAACCTTCCATGAATCCCAGGTTCTTATTGTCTCAGTTCTTCTAGAAGCGAGTTTTATTATCATAACATTAACCTTCCATGAATCCAAGTTTTTATTGTCTCAGTTCTTCAGTTTTATGTTTTATTGTAATTTAGTACAAGTTTGTAATAAATTATCGATTACATTACTCTGCTATTGTCACACAAGTTATATTTCTGTTCTCAGCTGTATTTTTATTCACATACATGCTATCCTTTGTTTCATATGATAGACATCATCTATATGCAGTGTTTGGAAATTTTGTGAAAAAGTTATAAAGAAATATGTCAAAGATAATTTGAACAATTCTTACATGACAATGACAAAAATTATATATATTCACCAGTTTGTTTGTTGTCACAATATTCTTGTGTAAATTATATAATGAAAAGATGTTTAATTATTGTTTATAATTGTAATGCTTTATATAAAACTCATCACAGTTGAAATTAGAAACAAATAAGTGATAGATACCAGAATATTTTGTTTTTATCTACCTTGCTTTTCTGATGTATTCTCATTGAAAAAACTTTCTGTAGTTTCAAACATGTTTAATTTATTATGTAAACGTTTTCACCAAAGAAAAGAAAACTTTTAAACAAACTACGGGAAGTGACCCGAGCCCCAGCAGTTGTTCTAAAGCCATCATAACTTTCCATTCATTGCGAGTGTTGGAACTGTGTTAAAGGAGTTTCCACAAAACCATAAACTAATTCTAATGACACTTTGTTTACTCTAGTTTGGCATGAAAAGTCCAATTACTTTTCTATCCAATGATATTTAAAGTTTGTTTATAGCTGTTTTAAAATCTGTATATTATCAGTAAATAATCAAACCATTTGACACGCCACCATAAAAATGTCGAAGACACGAAAAATCAATAAACCATTTGATGTGTGATCGTAAAAGGTTGCAGTCAGAAAAAGACAAGGAAAATGCTTGATAATGAAGGAATGCATCATATATTCTGATCCAGAGATAGTTTCTTTGGAAAAGTATAGTCAGTCTTCAGTTTGTACAGCAATGTTCTGAGAACCCAGTGAGTATTTTTTTAGAGGTAACTTCTTCAAGCTGTGCACAAACAAAAAGTTAAACTTTATTTCATTTCTTTCATGAAGTTACATCAAATAAATGTTGAACAGTTTCAAAATATTTTGGTGTCAGAATTGTTCAAACAGAATTTGAATTAAAATTATAAATTAAGAGTGAGTTAAATGTTTGAATCCCTGTCTACAGTTACAATCACTCAGGAATAGTTACATTTTTAATTGTAACCCTTTGTACACGAAAATGTTTTTACGTACAATGTAGTACAAAACGTGCAGCCAACAGGAAGTGTGATAACACATCTTCCAGGTTTATTCCTCACATAACTGTATTAAAACTGTCGAATTCTTGAAAACAAACTTGTTATCTTGACATTCACTATGAAAGAAATAAAAACTAAATATAACTGACTTTTAAGTTTATAAACACATACAGATTAACGTAAGTTACGTTGTGTCTCAGCAGAAAGTCGTGACTTATAACACTAAACTTTGGGTTGTTGAAGTCCATTGTTTGGCTTCTTGTTTAACAACAAATAAGTTACATACATTTCATTTCTGGGGTGACCTTTATGGTATTATGTTGATACAACTACGTTTATGGAATGAAGCACGTGGACACTATAGTTGTGTCTTAAGTTATTCACAAGTTCATCGTTTGTTAGAGCTATGATTAACTGAAGAAACTTCAGTTAACCAAAAATAATAACGAGATATTATGATGATAATATTTCAAGTACTCGTGATTACAAGAAACTCACTTGAAGTAAGAATGTATTCTCAAGACAGCCAGTACTGGTATTAAAACTTTAAAATAAAGAATAGAACAACCTGTCGACCTTCTTAGGTCATCATGAGAATGTATTTCCATCACTTGGATACTTAAAATGCTCATCTTGACTAATTAATTATATTCATGACGATAATTGATTAAATTTGATAAATCAACTACTGAACATGGAGTTGATAATTATAATCAATATTTATTGGTAATTATAATATGAAACTAAAGATAGTGAACGTCAGAGGTTTTAACACTGTGGTGTAAACTGTTGTTGATATCTAATAGATTCTTATAATATTAGTGGAATGCTATCTTAGAATACCTGATTTACTCAGATGTGACTTTTGTTTTCTACTGTCTACCAAGAAGTACATTTTAATGAGAAATTTAGAAAGTTGTGTATTTTATAAATTAGTTTCTCTGACAGGGAGGCCAAGGGCTGCCTGGAGAGGTCGTCTGTTCTAATCATTTCCACCACTTCACGGTAGTGTATTTTCTGTCAGTCTGTAGACATTAAAATATCATGAGTGAAACATGCAGACCATGAACCACAACAAGAATTATCCATTCTGCAAGCTACAACATCATGCAAACTTCAAAAAGAAGAAACAGAAAATATAATTTTTAAGTTTGATTTTATTAACTCTTGAAACAGAACACTTTGAGGGACCTATGGACGTGCATCTGGTTCTAACATATTCTTGTTCAATAAAGATGTGTACATACGAGATAAGTTTTGTATCTTCATCACATGTGTCATTTGTAACTCTTCTGTTCTCTAGCACTGCAGGAACTGGACAGACAGAAACTACGGATGATGAAGACCTGCTACTACTGTATGATGTAGACAGGTAAGTAACTGATGGTATAGTTGTACTGTATGATGTAGACAGGTAAGTAACTGATGGTATAGTTGTACTGTACCATATAGACAGGTAAGTAACTGATGGTATAGTTGTACTGTATGATGTAGACAGGTAAGTAACTGATGGTATAGTTGTACTGTATGATGTAGACAGGTAAGTAACTGATGGTATAGTTGTACTGTATGATGTAGACAGGTAAGTAACTGATGGTATAGTTGTACTGTATGATGTAGACAGGTAAGTAACTGATGGTATAGTTGTACTGTATGATGTAGACAGGTAAGTAACTGGTGGTATAGTTGTACTGTATGATGTAGACAGGTAAGTAACTGATGGTATAGTTGTACTGTATGATGTAGACAGGTAAGTAACTGGTGGTATAGTTGTACTGTATGATGTAGACAGGTAAGTAACTGATGGTATAGTTGTACTGTATGATGTAGACAGGTAAGTAACTGATGGTATAGTTGTACTGTATGATGTAGACAGGTAAGTAACTGATGGTATAGTTGTACTGTATGATGTAGACAGGTAAGTAACTGATGGTATAGTTGTACTGTATGATGTAGACAGATAAGTAACTGATGGTATAGTTGTACTGTATGATGTAGATAGGTAAGTAACTGATGGTATAGTTCTACTGTATGATGTAGACAGATAAGTAACTGATGGTATAGTTGTACTGTATGATGTAGACAGGTAAGTAACTGGTGGTATAGTTGTACTGTATGATGTAGACAGATAAGTAACTGATGGTATAGTTGTACTGTATGATGTAGACAGGTAAGTAACTGATGGTATAGTTGTACTGTACCATATAGACAGGTAAGTAACTGATGGTATAGTTGTACTGTACCATATAGACAGGTAAGTAACTGATGGTATAGTTGTACTGTATGATGTAGACAGGTAAGTAACTGATGGTATAGTTGTACTGTATGATGTAGACAGATAAGTAACTGATGGTATAGTTGTACTGTATGATGTAGATAGGTAAGTAACTGATGGTATAGTTCTACTGTATGATGTAGACAGATAAGTAACTGATGGTATAGTTGTACTGTATGATGTAGACAGGTAAGTAACTGGTGGTATAGTTGTACTGTATGATGTAGACAGATAAGTAACTGATGGTATAGTTGTACTGTATGATGTAGACAGGTAAGTAACTGATGGTATAGTTGTACTGTACCATATAGACAGGTAAGTAACTGATGGTATAGTTGTACTGTACCATATAGACAGGTAAGTAACTGATGGTATAGTTGTACTGTATGATGTAGACAGGTAAGTAACTGATGGTATAGTTGTACTGTATGATGTAGACAGGTAAGTAACTGATGGTATAGTTGTACTGTATGATGTAGACAGGTAAGTAACTGATGGTATAGTTGTACTGTATGATGTAGACAGGTAAGTAACTGATGGTATAGTTGTACTGTATGATGTAGACAGGTAAGTAACTGATGGTATAGTTGTACTGTATGATGTAGACAGGTAAGTAACTGATGGTATAGTTGTACTGTATGATGTAGACAGATAAGTAACTGATGGTATAGTTGTACTGTATGATGTAGACAGGTAAGTAACTGATGGTATAGTTGTACTGTATGAAGTAGACAGGTAAGTAACTGATGGTATAGTTGTACTGTATGAAGTAGACAGGTAAGTAACTGATGGTATAGTTGTACTGTATGAAGTAGACAGGTAAGTAACTGATGGTATAGTTGTACTGTATGATGTAGACAGGTAAGTAACTGATGGTATAGTTGTACTGTATGATGTAGACAGATAAGTAACTGATGGTATAGTTGTACTGTATGATGTAGACAGGTAAGTAACTGATGGTATAGTTGTACTGTATGATGTAGACAGATAAGTAACTGATGGTATAGTTGTACTGTATGATGTAGACAGGTAAGTAACTGATGGTATAGTTGTACTGTATGATGTAGACAGATAAGTAACTGATGGTATAGTTGTACTGTATGAAGTAGACAGGTAAGTAACTGATGGTATAGTTGTACTGTATGATGTAGACAGGTAAGTAACTGATGGTATAGTTGTACTGTATGATGTAGACAGGTAAGTAACTGATGGTATAGTTGTACTGTATGATGTAGACAGGTAAGTAACTGATGGTATAGTTGTACTGTATGATGTAGACAGGTAAGTAACTGATGGTATAGTTGTACTGTATGATGTAGACAGATAAGTAACTGATGGTATAGTTGTACTGTATGATGTAGACAGGTAAGTAACTGATGGTATAGTTTGTACTGTATGATGTAGACAGGTAAGTAACTGATGGTATAGTTGTACTGTATGATGTAGACAGGTAAGTAACTGATGGTATAGTTGTACTGTATGAAGTAGACAGGTAAGTAACTGGTGGTATAGTTGTACTGTATGAAGTAGACAGGTAAGTAACTGATGGTATAGTTGTACTGTATGAAGTAGACAGGTAAGTAACTGATGGTATAGTTGTACTGTATGATGTAGACAGATAAGTAACTGATGGTATAGTTGTACTGTATGATGTAGACAGGTAAGTAACTGATGGTATAGTTGTACTGTACCATATAGACAGGTAAGTAACTGATGGTATAGTTGTACTGTATGAAGTAGACAGGTAAGTAACTGATGGTATAGTTGTACTGTATGATGTAGACAGGTAAGTAACTGATGGTATAGTTGTACTGTATGATGTAGACAGGTAAGTAACTGATGGTATAGTTGTACTGTATGATGTAGACAGGTAAGTAACTGATGGTATAGTTGTACTGTATGATGTAGACAGGTAAGTAACTGATGGTATAGTTGTACTGTATGATGTAGACAGATAAGTAACTGATGGTATAGTTGTACTGTATGATGTAGACAGGTAAGTAACTGATGGTATAGTTGTACTGTATGATGTAGACAGGTAAGTAACTGATGGTATAGTTGTACTGTATGAAGTAGACAGGTAAGTAACTGGTGGTATAGTTGTACTGTATGAAGTAGACAGGTAAGTAACTGATGGTATAGTTGTACTGTATGAAGTAGACAGGTAAGTAACTGATGGTATAGTTGTACTGTATGATGTAGACAGATAAGTAACTGATGGTATAGTTGTACTGTATGATGTAGACAGGTAAGTAACTGGTGGTATAGTTGTACTGTATGATGTAGACAGGTAAGTAACTGATGGTATAGTTGTACTGTATGAAGTAGACAGGTAAGTAACTGGTGGTATAGTTGTACTGTATGATGTAGACAGGTAAGTAACTGATGGTATAGTTGTACTGTATGATGTAGACAGGTAAGTAACTGATGGTATAGTTGTACTGTATGATGTAGACAGATAAGTAACTGATGGTATAGTTGTACTGTATGATGTAGACAGGTAAGTAACTGATGGTATAGTTGTACTGTATGATGTAGACAGATAAGTAACTGATGGTATAGTTGTACTGTATGATGTAGACAGGTAAGTAACTGATGGTATAGTTGTACTGTATGATGTAGACAGATAAGTAACTGATGGTATAGTTGTACTGTATGATGTAGACAGGTAAGTAACTGATGGTATAGTTGTACTGTATGATGTAGACAGGTAAGTAACTGATGGTATAGTTGTACTGTATGATGTAGACAGGTAAGTAACTGATGGTATAGTTGTACTGTATGATGTAGACAGATAAGTAACTGATGGTATAGTTGTACTGTATGATGTAGACAGATAAGTAACTGATGGTATAGTTGTACTGTGTGATGTAGACAGGTAAGTAACTGATGGTATAGTTGTACTGTATGATGTAGACAGGTAAGTAACTGATGGTATAGTTGTACTGTATGATGTAGACAGGTAAGTAACTGATGGTATAGTTGTACTGTATGATGTAGACAGGTAAGTAACTGTTGATAAAGATCATGTTTTAAGATATGTATGAGGTTCCTACAATAAGGTCATGTTTCAGTAACAGAACATTGTTCTCATTGTAGTAAAGAAGACAAGAAAGACTCCATAGCAGAACCACTTTATCTTTTAGTTGGAGAGATTTTTGAACTTCGTGGAGTCTTTAACTGGTTCAGACGTTCTTTGATAGCTTTTGTACAAATTACTTCTGGTAAAACAATTAACAGGTAATGGTATTTGTTTGATGAATAGTAATATAAGTGTTATAATTTAGTTCATACTTGTCTGGAAGGAAATACATATATTCAACTCACTGTTGAAATACTTAGTGTAAACTAAACAATTTCCAGTTTGTGTTTCAAAAATTATTACTTTTGTCTTAGAATTTCCTTGTTCTTATTGGAGAGAACGAGACACTTTACTGAGTTTAAGAATGGTTGGTCTCGCCTGTGTTAAGTATTAAGTATTTCATAAAGTGGATGTACAGTATTGACCATACATGAATGATTTCAAGTTAAACAGCTGCAGAGTTTGAGAGAGTTCCCCATGGATGTTGCTGGTACAGGTACTAAGAATCAAGGTGACAGTGTTGTTGTTAACATAATGGATAGGGATGATTAGATTTCTATGGTAAATATTAGAAATAGAATTGTGTTGAACCTAAGAACTGTTGTATATAGTTCCATCAGCACCTTGTCTTGTGACTGGTAACAAGTGTAGACATTTTCTGCAGACAGATTCATGAAACTGTGGCACACATTATCTCTGAGACAATGCTTGAAGAGTACCTGAAAACCTTTAAAGACTCTATGTGGCCTGAGGGGGTACTTTATAAAGTCGAATGTCCTCGGAGTGATGCTGAAAAACAACAGACCCGAGACCAAGCCAAGCAGCTGCTGCTTACAAGCATACCTGGTAATCTATCAACTTTGTTATTGTATGGGCATGTGGTTTGTTAGTAAGTAAATTATAGGAAATCCTTGGTCCAAATGAAGTTAGGCTTACAAAGGTGGATGAGCATAGCCTTTAGTTCACTAATTGAGATTTCCCGTGTTCAGCTGTGGGTAATTTTTTATACTTATGGACAGCAGATCATCAACTTAAAATGTTTTCGTTACTGACTCGTAGGCTTGTAAAAACTTGGAGTTCTTACCATTAAGTTCTTTATTTTAAATAGTACTAGTGATGAATGGACTTCT
This sequence comes from Carcinoscorpius rotundicauda, assembly GCA_011833715.1. Taxonomy (NCBI): domain Eukaryota; kingdom Metazoa; phylum Arthropoda; class Merostomata; order Xiphosura; family Limulidae; genus Carcinoscorpius; species Carcinoscorpius rotundicauda. The sequence goes on from CM022399.1 coordinate 93,769,273, forward strand.
ACATTCTCACAAATTGCATCTTTATTTTGGTACTGATGAAAGATAGAATGTATTTAGATTCTCTTTTTGCAGAAATGTTAAGTGATTTGGTTGGTCAACAGAATGCCCGGAAAGGAATGGCCAAAGTTTTCGAAGCCCTTCAAGACCGTCGCCTAAACAAACAACTGTTGTATGTAAGTATCACAGTTTTACAAGTGCTTTGTGTAATTCAAGTTTTTATATACTCTTAGAAGAAAATTTCTAATTTTTACTTTCTGGGCTTTACCCCCCAAAACTAGTTTTGTTAACTGCGTGTTATAACTTGTCCAGCCTGCTCTCATTGGAGCAGCTGGGCATGATGTTTCATCAGTTTTTTAACAAACTTGTATCAATGTTAAAAGAACTGATAAAGCAGCAATTATTTTAGTAGTTAAACTGTCAAATGTGTGTGACTATAGACCCTTTTAGGTGTTATTATCTGTCCACCCCCCAATATTTAATCTTAGCTCTTCTACGTAAAGCATTAAAGTAGTTATGTTCTGTAAAACAGATTTATTATGTAAATACCCTTCCCATTTCTCGGTTTTCAATAAGTGACCCCATTATATTAAATTTTCTGGTGTACATAGGGGGTTGTTATGAAGTTTTTTGTAAATGCTCCTAACACCCATTTCTTCTTCACTTTAGGATATTTTGGAAACGTTCATCTTCGAGTTCTGTCCAGAACTGAAGACACCACTGAATTAAGTGAAAACCATTGACAGCAACACACACTAGTCAAGTGTATTATGAATAGAAGTAATGTAATTATAGTAAAGTAACATGCTCGCTTATCACATTGTGATGTATGTATTGTCTGTACCATAGATGTCACAAAAACAATTAAGAATAAACTATTACCATATTGTAATCATTGTAATGAACACTCAGTGTAACTATCACAAGTTGTACTGTGGTTGTGACAAAGTCCACTTTCTAGGGGTCATAGGCTATCCTAGTAGCACCTGTTCTGGTTTAATCTCAGCTGTAAGTAGGTTCTAATAATACAAGAAAAGGAAGGGGGGTGAATGGTAAAACTGTAACCACTGTTGGAAGACAACCCTGCCACTTCTAACTTGATCTTGGAAACAGAAACTTGGGGTTTACTCCGACTTCTAATTTGTTGTGCATACCTTTAACTGAAAATGTATGAAGTTCCATAAGTAATTTACAACTGTACTTGACTAGAAGAAATGTGAAACTTAAGACCTAGGTTGCTTTTCTTCCCTACATCTAAATTAGATGCGATACGTCGCACAAGGTTCGACAGTGGTACTCGTACTGTTAAAATTGAGTGAACATTTCAGCAGTATACATCAAGTTCGTCACATGCAACTTTATTAAACACAGCATGGAATAATTTCTTGAATACAGAAGGACTTCATAAAGATACCTGCGAGTTATCTAAATTAAGACTGTGGTCCACTGAAAATTCATGACAGAATGCCGTTTAGTTTTCTTCATAGATCCAGGTTTCCATTTCTTGCTTCCAAGAAACAAGCTCTTTTGAGTTGAACCACAAAGCCAGTTCTCTCTCTGCACTAGGGACAGAGTCACTACCGTGGATGATGTTTCTACAAAAAATAAAGATTTTAACAGTATTTTCAATGACGTTTCACATTAATTAGCCAATGTTTGATTTGGTAGAAACCTACTGTAACATGAAACAGTTTTTATCTAAGGTCTACAGTAAAGTCGAAAGTGAATTAACTGTTCCCAGTCTTACCTTCCAACCTGAATACAGAGGTCACCACGAATGGTACCTGGACTTGATTCCATGGGGTTGGTGGCTCCAATAATGTCCCTGCCTGTCTTAACAATATTTAGTCCTTCCCATGCCTATAAAATTAATCATAGAAGAGACAGTAGAGAATACATCCTGGACGTGCAACTTTTATACATACTAGATGTTTCTCCTACAGAAACTACTAGTTATATTAAGTAATGAAATTTAAAATCAATAGCACATTTTTAAGTTCTGTATAAATTATGTTAGGGATGTTTCAACTGTAAATTCAGCCACCTTGTATTTTATGTTAAAACTATCAACATAAAACAAGTCTCAAATATCTAGTAAAAATAACAAACATTTTGAATCAGCTAAACTTTCGTTAATTTTACTCACTCACCATGGCAACCACAGGGCCCATCTGCATGTACTTAACAAGGCCGTTAAAGAAAGGTCGACCAGCCAGCTCTTCGTAATGTTTCTTTAGGAGCACTTCGTCAGCCTACAAACAAAGAACCAATAACACATCTAAACATAAATACCATGTAACTCGAACATTATTGTTACAGTTTCAATGTTAATGAACCGTGTTCGTATTCTAATTTATCTGAAGTTTAAATCACACAAAAGGATTTGACTGACTCAACCCCAAAAGGTCCAAGTTTATACCAGTAATAGTTCACTGGAACGTCACAAAATTATGTTAATATAAATAGAAACATTTCACACTGACAGATGATTTTCTGGTTATTTTAAATCTACAGTCTTCAACTAAAGAAAGGTCTGGGCATTACATTATTCTAGTGCAATACTTTATCATATGTTGCAGCTGATAAAATAAATGAATAAAGATTCTTAACAGAACTGCTGTTTCAGGCATGTTAACAAATCTACTGTAGTTAACTGCATCACTTTGAATTTTTATGAGCAAACACTGAACCATGCAATATAACACTGTTTTAATTTGGTAAATACACTGAAATGTACACAAATTGGGTGTGTGTGTGTGTGTGTTTCTTATAGCAAAGCCACATCAGACTACTGAATCCACTTAGGGGAATTGCACCCCTGATATTAGCTTTGTAAACCAGCAGGGGACACACAACATTTTGGTACAAAGAGCTATGGATATGTAATATATTTATGAGGTAAAACAGAATTCCAATTTCTCAATGTTCCTGTATCAAAATCTGATATCACTGAATTATAAGTGAGACATAATTAGAATGTAAAGTTTGTAATAAGTACAGATGAATCATTTATAGTAGTATGAAATGTTAATTTACAACAGTGTATGACAACATTTCAATAAATTTAGTTATGTTGAAATATTACGTACATAACTTACTGATAGAAACAAAACAGTAAACAGATGCATGACTTTATAACCATCCACTGCTAATATTCCACAGAAAGAGATGCATGACTTTATAACCATCCACTGTTAAGTTACCATAGAAACAGATGCAGGACAAAATCCACTGTTAATTTCATACAAATTAAGTTCATTATTACCTCACCAAGGAATCCATCCAGAACAATTTTGAATACAGGATAGCTGTAAAGAGCACATTTCTAGATGGTTCTAATTACTACCAACTAAACAAGTAAAATCAGAACATGCACTTAATATGAAGAAATATACACTTACAGTGAAGTTCTTTATAAGAAAATGTTTCACTCTGTTTATAACAGTTCATGGGAACAAAACCATAATAAAGTTGCTTTACAAACATTAGCAACAGAAATAAGAAAAAATCCTCTAACAAACTGGTAAAATGGTTTAATCTTGGTTGTAATGACTCACTATGATCATTTCTATAGATTAAATAGTTATAGTGACAATGTTTGACCCCATAGTTCAGATATTTGTGGTAATAGGACCATTTGTAAAGCCATCCAGGTTAAGCATCCCAATTGTAAGACTTTAAAATTTAAAGTAATGTAGTTTTACCACTAGAAGTTTCATACATGAACTAAGCAAGCACACCAGATATTGTGAATGAATTCCAGAAGTTTTGATAAGACTTAGGTTTTAGCTATTTAACTACAAGACTACAGAACGGATTATGTGCCCACCATAAGTACTGAAAGTTCTTAACAGTGTGAGCCACTGGGGGACAAAAGTTTTGTAATCTCTGTGAAGCCTCTATTAAGTTTACATAATCCTTCAAGAGTTCTTCACAAATCGCGCCTGAATTTAAAACACAATTTTCTGTAAAGTTATGAACCCAGACCTATATTTTGTGCAGTATAGTTTTAATATTTATAAGTCGCCATACTAGAAATGCCATAAAGAAAGTTGCCACCCACACCCACCTTTGGAAAACCGCTAAAAATAAAAAAAAACTTTATAAAGATCATAAAACAAGAAAATAGGAGAGAAAAATGAAACACATGTGCGTGTATTTAGAAAATCAGAAATAATAATAGGCCTGAAGTATGACATGCATATACACTTCCCACTCAAAATCAATCAATCTAATTGTCGGTTGATTCATCATGGAGGCCATGTACATAGATAGTTCGACTCTGGCAACTTAGTAGATGTACATTTTGGTCTCTCACCTTGGAAAATTTATATTTATAATATATATTACATAACATACATATATATGGACACACACTTCATTTACAATTAATTTTTTTATTAATTCCACAAAAAATCTACAAATATGATGTCAATACGTTATTTTACATCGTAAAAAAGTGATTATTTTGATGGCTCACCTGCAAAAATTTCATTCCAACCAACTTGAATCCCTTTTTCTCAAATCGCTGAATTATTTCACCAACAAGGCCACGTTGGACACCATCAGGCTTTACCATTACAAATGTTCTTTCTCTATGGGCTGCCATAACTGGGGAAAGATAAGCATACAAAGCTAGAAGACAACCTACCACCATCAACCTCACCGTCCTACGTGCAGGCTAAAGTGAGACAAATGGATCGCTTCATTCCCGAATTTTCAGTCGCTTATTGACAGGATAGAGATAATAATAAAAATATAGAAATTTCTTAAAGCATAATTATATATATACAGGATGATAAAAGTTAATAAAAACGAACTTTGCACTCCAAGTAAAAAGATATGTTTTTATTTAAATCAGCGTTTCACCTTTTTGCCTTCTTCAGGATTAATATACATAAAATATATAATTGTGATATTTTCATATTAACAAAACATGCTACACCAGCTTGCAAACTTAAAAACACTGCCCATTGCTTCGTTTTAAATGTCCATTAATCTGTAAATAATAAGAGAATAATATATCATGGTTATCTAGTAATAATTAGTGTGCATTCGTGATGATGAGAAATTCACTTGAAGTAAAAATATACCCCGACTGCAAACTCTCTCTTCGTTAACCTGAAGATGGCCTAAGAAAGTCGAAACGTTGTTCATCTTTGATGTCGAGAAAACCCACTTGTAGAGAAATATATATGCAAAAACGGCTCGTTTGGGTTGAAAAAATATTTTACGTAGAAGAGCAAACAAAATTTCGACCTTTTTTGGTCATCGTCAGGTTCACAACCGAAGAAGGTCGAAACGTTGTTCGCTCTTCCACGTAAAATATTTTCTCAACCCAAACGAGCCGTTTTTGCATATACGTTGTTCATCTTTGTTATTGTAACGTATTATTCCATTGGGATAATTATTTTAGCTTATTTCGTTAAAATAAGAGGAACTCCAGTCCAAATAACAATGAAAAATTACTTTATTCTTTCACTAAACGTTTACTATAGGCTGGTTATCACTTCTATACAATTGTACTTATAGGGTTAAGCTAAAAAATTACGTTTTATGTTTCAAAAGGAATTTGCTCGCTAACAATGGTACAACTAATGTACGGAAAGATCATACTTGTCCAATTTAATAGCTTATCGATTAACTAACTTAATACATGTGGCTAATAACACTAATCTGAATACTTCGCTAATTTCTCAGTAAAAACAGATTCCAACCACCAACCAACACACACACTGTCCCAAAATTTCCTCTCATTATCTCTTTTCTTTTTATAAGCTCACAATCTCTACCAATTAAAAATATCTCTCTTCCATAGTTAACACAATCTACCATCAAATTAAGCTTAGAATAATATACAAAACTGGCCTCCGCATTAAACCTCAGTAAAAAGACGAATTACTTAAACATCTACTTTCATGGATCGTATATAAGTATACGGGTACTGTCTGTAAGGTCGTGTACATTGGTAAAACAAAATCTCACCTGAAACTAAAGCCTGTGAGCATTTTGGATTACTTAAAAAAAAACAATCTTCCAGCCACTTAGCATCGTTCACATCCTAAAACCACAGGTCACAATATTTCTTTAAAGGATTTCTCTTTTATTACTGCAAGGCATTGAGACCTTTAATGTTATATTAACGCTTTTCTTTACAGCTAAGTACAAATGATTAATGATATTACAATTTTAGTTGATGATAATATCTTCAACACGATTTTCAAATTCCGCTGGAGATACCAGGTTTTCGAAAAGTCGGTGTCCACTTATGTATTTAGTAACAGATATGTCTCAATATAGAATACAGGAGGTAAATATGAATGAAAAATATAAAAAATGTTGAAAGTGACCTCCTTTGGCATCAATACAGGCCTGGATCCTTCTTGTTTTGTTTTTAAACACCGCTATCAGCTGCTGGCTTGAAATAGACTGAATGAATGCTATTATCGCTGCTTTCAAGTCATTCAGCGTGCGCTGACGATCTCGATACACTGTGGATTTTGCTGCTCCCCAGAGATAAACGTCTGTTGGATTAAATCTGGTGAGTGTGGGGGCCACACGTCTTTGGAAATAATATGGTCTTCAAAACATTCCTTTGATAACCGCATAGATCTGTGAGATGTGTGGGCAGTAGCACCATTTTGTTGAAACCGCGAGTAATTGATTTCATCACTTGTCATCTGACCGATGAAGGTGTGAAGAGTCTCCGAACAATAGCGCTCGCTGTTTATTGTGTCCATAAAGAAAATAGAGCCAACAATTTGACGTTTGGAAATCGCAACCCACACACCAACCTTAAAATCATGTAGGGGTGTTTCGTGCAAACTGTGAAGATTATCAGATGACCACAATCTTGAATTTTGTGAAGTAATGTAACCCGAGAGATGGAACCATGATTCGTTGGTGAAAAAGGTCACATCTAACACATTAGCTGTATTATCTTCCATAAATCGGTTAAACCATCTACAATAGCGTATTCGTTTCTCATTATCAGTTGCTTCCAGTTCTTGTACCGCCATTATTTTGTATGGGAAGAGCTTAAATTTCTTTTTGACGGCCTTATGAGCAGTTCCAAGACCAATATCATGCTGCTGAGATAACTCTTGTAATGATTTTGATGGACTCTGCATCACACTGTGAGAAATATCCAACAGTTCCTCCTTCGATAGCTTTGCTGATTTTCCACAGCGTTTGGCATCATCCACTAATCCTGTTTCCCGAAACTTATCAATAAGGTTACGAACTGCATTGCGATGTGGAACAGGTGTATCTGGGAATTTTTCAGCTAATCGCTGTCGTACCACATCTGTGTATCTACCACTTTCTCGGAATACGTGTTCGACGAGCCATACTCGTTCTTCAGTTGTTAAAACCATATTGGGATCAAAATCTAAAATATAGTATAATATAATTACAAAAATGTACAGTGACTTTTCGAACACCCTGTAGAATGAATATATTCTAAAAAGCTCGAACCTTGTGTTGTTGTTGTTGTTGTTTTGAATTAAGCACAAAGCTACACAATAGGCTATCTGTGCTCTGCCCACCATGGGTATCGAAACCCGGATTTTAGCGTGTAAGTCCGCAGACATACAGCTGAGCCACTGGGGGGCCAAACCTTGTGAATAAAATATTTTGTGTTTTGTAAACTATCTTAATTTTCATTATTAAACTTCTCAATACTGCAGTGATTGTTGTATTTATAATTTATCCTTAATTCTAGATATCTCATAACGTAATTCATTATTAACATTCCTGAATAATTTAGAATAACCTTTATCAACTTTCTACGTCAAGGATCATCATTTTGTTAGCAACACCCTCTGGTGCTTAGCAAACTGCTGCAGAATTTTTGCAAATAGGTAATTCAAATTTATTACTAATTTTAGTACATCTTAAAAGTTTCACATATAATATATTTTTATCTGTTTTAGTCAAGAGGGTGCCACTAGACCTACCATATGGATTTATTTATATGTTCCAAGGGTTGAAAGAGTTTGGGTTTGATTTGAATTTCGCTCATAGCTACACGAAGGCTTTTTGCACTAGCCGTCCCTAATTTAACAGTATAAGACTAGAGGAAAGACAGATAATCATCACCACCCAACACCAATTCTTGGGCTACTCTTTTACCAACGAATAGTGAGATTGCCCGTCACTTTATAACGCTCTCACTGCTGAAAGGGCGAGCATTTTGATGCGATGAGGATTCAATCCAGCGGCCCTCTAATTACGAGTCGAGTACATAAACGACCTGGCTATGCCAAGCCCAAAAGTTTGGGAAGTACTGCTCCAACAAGCAACTAAATCAAAATATTGATAATATAGCGTACAATACAAACCTCTTCCTGAATTGCGAAATTACTTGAACAACCTTAACACACAGATAAAAATGTACATTGTCCATTCAATAAGTCAGTTTGATAGTTTTCTCTTTTGAGACCCATGGTACATAGATAGGATAATTTCTTGTCCTGGATTGCCACTGGAGGGATTTTTTGTAAACAGATAGAGTAAACCCAGTGATTGTTCCATCGTTGATTATTCTTTAGAGGTAATCTTAACAGCAATCATAGGCTCTTCAAAAGGTTGATTTTCTACTTGCGCATTCTTCCTCTGGTGGGCACAAAGAGACCAGTTGTAGTTTTGTGTTTAAAAACAAACAAATTCTCTGCATGAAAACTAAGTATTTGTCGTGATCTTAAAGTGTAAATTGTTCTATTTATTTTAAATTTTTTGTTTGAAAATATAACATTATATTGTAAAATGCGATAAATATAATGATTTTTTAAAGCAAATTTAAGATGAACAGTATTAAAAAATATGTGACGGATTATCTTCCACGATGATACCATCTGAAATACAAATATTAAATTAAGAGTAAAGGTCCAATAACAGAATATTGGCAGGGTAGACATTCTTTCTGTAGCAGGCTCGGCATGGCCAGGTGATTAAGACATTCGACTCGTAATCCGAAGGTCGTGTTTTTGAATCCCCATCACACCAAACATGCTCGCCCTTTCAGCCGTGGGGGCGTTATAAATGACGGTCAATATCGCTATTCGTTGGTAAAAGCGTAGTTCAATAGTTTGCGATGGGTGGTGATGACTATCTGCCTTCTTTCTATTCTTGCACAGCTAAATTAAGGACAGCTAGTACAGATAGCCCTCGAGTAGCTTTGCGCTAAATTCAAAACAAACCAAACCTTTCTCAAGCTGAGTTTTTTTTTTTCACATGATTCATCTCTTAAAACAAATCTACCTTTATGAAGCTCTGGATTTATTGAGTTTTTTATTTGTATTTTATGAAATTTCCAATCATGATAAAGTAATAAGTATAGGAAAGAAATTCTGAAAAACAAAATTGCACTTTTAACTCAATAATCGGGTACGTTTTATTGTTAATTCTTTGAAAGTATAATATATAATAATAAGTTAATATGTTGTTATTTTATTGAACACGAGAGTGCGTTTGTATTTTGCTTAAGCCTAGTAACTCATTCTACCTTTTGCGTTGGTAGTGTGTGTGGTTGTAGGTGGTAAGTTATTTGTTGGTTAGATAAATCTGTTTTAATCGCAATATCAAGTGAAAATATGACAACATTTTCATATTTATTTATGGATTATATTTGCTAGTGCTTTTTATTGTTTAATTTTTGTGCAAAATCTGCCATAGTTGGAAAAAAATTGTAACATTTATTAAATATACGATATGTGGGCCTACCTTTATTTTTTAGATGAACTCGTGTATGTTGAAAATTGCTTTGGATTCTTTATATCTGTAAATGAAAAAAAACAACTAACCAATATAATTTAGTACCAGTTAGTTAATACTAAGATTAATAACAAATGAATCGTTATTAATAACTAGTAGAAGTTGATAAATATATTATTAGAAAGTTATCTTTGATTGACGTTGGAGGTTGTGGTTACAGCCTTACATTACATAAATGTTTGTCATAAACCTTTACATTGTTCTACACTCATTTTTATGCGTAGTTAAAGCCTGTTTGTCTTTATTTCTAACTTAATGTGACAGAAAACGTGCAAATCTCACACTGATAAGTGAAAAGGTTTGAGGTCTATACAGATGATTGTGAGTAGTAGGACAATACATGTCAGTGATTCCAACTGCTGTGTTACATCAATGGTTATTTCATCCTTTTTATGTTCAGTTCAGCTCTCTCACACATCACCATTTCATGAAACAGATAGGGGACATGTTGGCTTTCTGACTTCATGCTTTGTTTCCACAAAGTTAGGTTTAGTGAATTCTTTTTCTTAGTATGTTCATCAGTGCAGTAGCTTCACTGATACACTTCTCATCAGAGCCACACATAATATCCAGATTTGTGAGATGGCCCATTGCAAAACCAATTTTCAGTATTTCAAGAAATATGTTAAAAAAACAAAAAACAAACTCGGACCTAACACAAATATGAACTTTGTATCCAAGTTGGTTATGATTCCGTACAATAAGAGGTCTGAAACTAAGAAGTATTATGCTAGGTAATGTTTCACATAATAGACTTACTAAACTAACATATGAAAACAAATTGTAAAAACCAAAAACCATGATTTATGGTTAAGTTTTGTTAACTGAAGCCCTAATTTGTGGCTACTGGCACTTGGACTGTTTTGTTAGTATTACATTATTAATCCAAGGTCTAGGGTTTCCTGGGTTATCTTGCTAAAAATTTACCCTTTGGTAGTCACTAGTTAAATGATGAACAAAAGATTTTTAATAATAACCAGCTTTCATTTCTATCTCAAGGTAATTATTTTTCTGTGAGAAAACTAAATTTGATTGTTTATGTATAAAACAAGTAATATTTTTCTTCTGACTATAAAATATGTAGTGTATGCCACTGTCCATGTATGTAACCAAAACTCGTGTGCCATCTATTCAATGGCACCAAACACAATCCATAAACAATTTCACTTTTAATGTTCAAGGTTCAGACAAATAGTAAAATTTCTATGTGCAACAATCATCATTTTATCACAGAACACTATTAGATACAAGAACACAGCTTACAGTCAGACTGTATCACAGAACACTATTAGATACAAGAACACAGCTTACAGTCAGACTGTATCACAGAACACTATTAGATACAAGAACACAGCTTACAGTCAGACTGTATCACAGAACACTATTAGATACAAGAACACAGCTTACAGTCAGACTGTATCACAGAACACTATTAGATACAAGAACACAGCTTACAGTCAGACTGTATCACAGAACACTATTAGATACAAGAACACAGCTTACAGTCAGACTGTATCACAGAACACTATTAGATACAAGAACACAGCTTACAGTCAGACTGTATCACAGAACACTATTAGATACAAGAACACAGCTGACAGTCAGACTGTATCACAGAACACTATTAGATACAAGAATACAGCTGACAGAGTTTTTAAATAAACTTATTTTTTACAATAATTGGAACCACTTTTAATATGTAGAAACATTACAGTATATATTGGTTAAATTTATGAAAACTTTGCTCTCTGTATATTAACTCATTATGTTGTGTAGAGTACGTTAAAATGAAAATGTAACTAGAAAAACAAAACATGGTTTAGATTTTACAGTTCCTGTCTACATTACTAATGATGGAATATTGTTTTATGTAAATGAGTTTTTACTGTTGTCTTACAGAACTAAACAGTTAAAGATAATTATTAAAGTGAATATATTTAAAACTGTGTGCAACTCATTTAAATTATGTTAACTACAGTTCATACCTAACCTAATACTTATGATCTGCCTAATGTAGTTTCAGTAAATCTTGGCTTTTAAATAAAACATTTACAAATTTAATAAATGTGTTAGAGTCCAAGGTTGAAAACAGAATCTGTGACACAGAGACCAGATACATTCTGTGATTGGCTGTATCATTCTTTGTGCACTGTAGTTGTACCTGTTAAGGATTCGTCCGCACAGTTTGAGCCAGCAAACCAAACAAACACAGTTACTCTTGTAGTAATTCAGTGTGTATAATCCATGGGATCGTAAATTGTGTATACAGAAGACCAGCTGCTTAATGAATATATATTTATGTTCCTGTATTGTGAATTAAAAAGAACTCCGACTTTTCCAAGTTACTTCCATGAAGACAGTTTAAACTATTTATGTGAACTGTATTTTAGCATTGTAAATATATTTTATTTAGTTGTGTGACACATTAGTCAGTTGTATCTCATGGGTGTGAACATATGTTAAAGTGCTGTGTGACATACCTTTGTGTTACCACGTGGGTGTGAACGTTCGTTAAAGTGTTATTTAAGGAAGTTTTGAATGTTAGTTTTGGCCAAACAAAAGATAGTTTAATGGAAGCCATGTTCTGTATTTCCAATGTTTCAAGTACAGGTTTTAATTTCAAAACTGAAGTGTTTGTTTCTTTATCTCTTGCAGTAGACTAATCAACCATGAAAACAATTTCAGTGGATCAGATTGTAAAAATTCCAGTCGGAGGTAAGATGATTCATCATACACTGACATGTTTATAAACTGTTTTATAAACAAAGTTAGTGAAGTTACACAGTCGGTATTACTTCCAGCTGTTTGACCATTGTGTTGTCATGGTGACGTTTGATGTTGAGATTGTGTCCCAAATGAAGCATGATCTTCATCTTGTCAGATATTAACATGATCAGTGTAATTTTATCTTTGTGGGATTTAAATACATTGTGTGATTGTTTGTAGTTAACTTCACATTAAACAGTGTTTACTGTGTATACTAGCGATTGAAACAGTGGATCAATTCTAAAAACTAATTACGTGCTGTAAATTGTAAAAATACTTATTGTTTCTTTGAAGAAAATTTATTTGTCATTGTAATAAAGTTTTTCCTATGAACTCTTACCAATACACAGATGATCATTTCATGTTGTAACAGGAAAATTAGTCTCTGATCTCTACATAAAGTCTATTGGGTGATCAATCAGAAACCCTACTTCTATATTGTGTCAGATTACTAATGTGTTTGAAATATCTCAGTAACACTGTATTTGATTTTAGTTAAAGTTACCGTGAACTCCCGAAGAGTTACAGTGACAGGACCCCGTGGTGTTTTGTGTAGAAGCTTCAAACATTGCCAAGTAGACATGGAACTTATTGGAAAAAAGAAACTTCGTGTGAGGAAGTGGTTTGGCAACAGAAAGGAGCTTGCAACGGTCCGCACAATCTGCTCTCATATTGAAAACATGATGAAGGGAGTTACAAAGGTGTGAAACATGTTTAACATGAAACAGATACAACTGAAAGCCATTTTGTAATGGTGAATTATTTATTCTAAAATGTGTAATCAGTTAAAGAAATATGTGAGATTTGATTATTACATTATCTGGTTAGTGATGGATTATCTCTCAATAAATATTTAGTGTTATTGGAAATAGACCTCAACCAATATATGTAATAATATATAGTTATGATCATTGGATATAGATGGCAGCATTACTTGTAAAGCACTTGTTTCTAATTTAAAAAAAAACACAAGATTCTAACTTTCAAAAGTTATAATTTTTCCATTTCCAGAAACATATTACAAACAAGTTACATTGTTTATTACTACTAGTTTCTGAGATGGAGTAAAATTTGGTTTTGTGAATGGAGCTGGTAAACTTGTGTTCAGTTTCTCATTTTAACCATTTTGCAATTGGTAACAGGTCAAAGGTCATGTTACTAGGTATGTTAACTCATTCAAGATGTTATTGAACTAGTATTTTATGAACTTATCTCTCTAAGTTTGGTGTCAAATTTATATATTATACACCAGTTAATTTAATAAGAACATAATGTCTAGTTTTGTATGTTGAATGCAGCAGTGGTTCAAATTAGGTGTTTGTGATGTCAAAATGCTAATATTGACAAGCTGGAGTGTAAATAACCTTTTATTTTTTCTGAGCCCTCACTATATTTAATGGTGACCCTTTCTCAAACCTTATCATTTTAAATGTTCCCTTATATTCACTTCTATATACAACGTGTTAATAATGAAATGGAAGATCAGATGTCCTATTAGATATTTTCTCAGCTATTTTTAAATATAATATCTCCTTTAAAACAAACTTTTTAACTGGTAGGTTGAATCTTCAGTCTGTGATTTCATATTTTTAAGATACAGATGCTACATAGTTAGTAAACTTGATAAATTAGGGAATTCTGTTGCACTAATGAAGTAATTTATCATGTTCGGGTTATTCAAATGTTTACCTGAAGCCTTTAAAAATTAGTTTCACATCTGCACACAAAATGTCTTGAGGTTTAGCAAGTTAACACAATAAGTATAAAGGTCATAACTATATGACAGTTTTGTTTACTGTTCTCTGTTTTAACCCTTTCACAAGTTAGTATACACATTTGCACACATTAAGTATTTGCATTATAACAGTAAGTGTATTTTCATAAAATCTGCTAGTCTTTCAGTAAAGATTACAAGTGTTTACACTGACAACAAATCAAATGAATAGTAAAGTATTTTCACTCAGAATTATTTTGTGAAAATATGAAGTCTGTTTCATTACTAGTGTGAGTGCGACAAGTCTGTTTCATTACTAGTCAGAGTGTGACAAGTCTGTTTTAATACCAGTTTGAGTGTGACAAGTCTGTTTCGTTACTAGTTTTAGTGCGACAAGTCTGTTTCGTTACTAGTTTTAGTGCGACAAGTCTGTTTTGTTACTATTTTGAGTGCGACAAGTCAGTTTCGTTACTAGTTTGAGTGCGACAAGTCTGTTTCGTTACTAGTTTGAGTGCGACAAGTCTGTTTCGTTACTAGTTTGAGTGCGACAAGTCTGTTTCGTTACTAGTCAGAGTGCGACAAGTCTGTTTTAATACCAGTTTGAGTGTGACAAGTCTGTTTCGTTACTAGTTTTAGTGCGACAAGTCTGTTTTGTTACTAGTTTTAGTGCGACAAGTCTGTTTCGTTACTAGTTTTAGTGCGACAAGTCTGTTTTAATACCAGTTTGAGTGCGACAAGTCTGTTTCGTTACTAGTCAGAGTGCGACAAGTCTGTTTCGTTACTAGTTTGAGTGCGACAAGTCTGTTTTAATACCAGTTTAAGTGTGACAAGTCTGTTTCATTAGTATTTGGATCGTGAAGTGATTTCATGTCATGAATAAAAAGATATTCTTCATTCCTCAAATCTGAAATATTTTTTATGTAATCTCTTAAAACCTCCTAAATAATTTTAGTCATTTGTGTTAAGTAAGGGTATATTTTGTCTCTATTTTCTTTATCCTTACTATATGAGATCTGTCAATTTAACCAATTTTGTAATCACCATAAAAATAGTTCTGAAATAAATTATATATCTATACAAAGAAAAACGGCTCATTTGGGTTGAGAAAATATTTTATGTAGAAGAGTGAACAATGTTTTGACCTTCGGTCATCATCAGGTTTATTACTGGAATTATGCTTTATGTTAGAATGACTACATATTATAACTTGAAAATAGAAATGTTTAGTCTAACTAGCTTGAATCTTATCACCTGTCCAGTAAGATAAAACTGACCTTTAGTCTTCCCTGTCTTGGGTGTGTTTTAGTGGACTACTGTTTTGTAATATACAGTCACATTTAAATTATATTATACATTATGTATATAAAGATTATTACTATTTAGAAATATATTAATCTCATTTTTCTTAAACTATAGAACAATAAATCATGTAGTAAAGCAAACAGTTATCTCTTCTCATTACAACCTTTGAACTTGGTTGTTGCTGGACATAGGATGCTTATCCTTTTAAAATTTCACATATGGAGGATACCACAGTTTTAGGTTTTATATTTTACTTGAATCACCAAAAAATCATAAATAACTGCACTAATACCATAGAATTCTACTATATAAAGCTTAGTGACTACGATGTAATTACATTTAGAAGTAAACTGAGCAGACTAAAAATGCAACTTTCTTCCTTGAAACATTGGTTAAAAAGAATGTTTAACCTTTTAACAAATTAAAATGACTGAGAAAACTACTGGGGGACATTCTGAACTGTAGAAAACTTCTGGGGGACATTCTGAACTGTAGAAAATACTGGGGGACATTCTGAACTGTAGAAAACCACTGGGGGACATTCTGAGATGTAGAAAATACTGGGGGACATACTGAACTGTTGATTGGAAAGAGATGAATGGGGTCACCTTGTTTGATTCAGTGGGTAAAAAATATTTCAACACAATAAAAAGATACCAGTTTTTTATTTTATGTTCTAGCTTGTCAATATTAGAAATTTAACTTTCTGATTTGTACAAAACTACAGACTTCTAATTTTGAACTTCTGTACTCAACATAGCACACAATTCACTATAATCAACATTTTGGATGTTTTTAATATTTACTCTTCAATTAAGAAAGTGACTCGTAATAAAGTTTGGGTCATAATCTACATTTTGATACCAAACTTACTGATATAAATATTAGCAGAATAATATTGTGAACCCATCTTTGACCCCTTGCAAAAGGGCCAAAGGTTACTTTCCTGTTGAAACATTTTGATCTTTATAAATAGGAATATAATCATATTTAATAAGCTGTACTGATTGTCAGTTTGATTTTTATTCTTACTGTAATTGAAGTTAAAAAAAAATGTTTAATGTTCTGAAATCTTTCGTTTGAAGTTTATTGGTATCAAGGTGTCCTAAACATGTGTACGCTGTCTTATGTTCACACAGGGATTTCAGTATAAGATGCGATCTGTGTATGCCCACTTTCCCATCAACATCAATACTTCAGAGGGAAATACTCAGGTGGAAATTAGAAACTTTCTTGGAGAAAAGTACATTCGAAGGGTAAAGATGCAGCCAGGTGTTACTTGTCAGAACTCAGCTGCGCAGAAAGATGAACTTATCTTGGAAGGAAACGACATTGAACTGGTCTCGAGATCAGGTAAGTAATGGTAAAAGTTTAACTTGTTTCTATGGGGCTATGTTGAAAGAAGGCGAGAAACGAATATGGCAGTAATTGTGTTATTGGTCAATATTAATCTGAATAATGTACAGTAAAGGTTTTGAGTGCTGTGAGGTTCTTGTGTATGCAGTATTGAAGAGTTTATTTTTACAAGAAGGGTCAGTAGTACTTGTGTTAAGACTAGGATAACTAACTGGGTATTTTCATGTGACTAAAATAACTTAATTCTTTCCTAATGTGACCTATACTGGTGACAAAGTATTATAAATATAAAAGTATGACTAATTGAAGAAATATGAAATTCTGAGTAAACTCAAACTAACGTGGCAGGGGTTTAGTTTAGAGAGAAATCAAGAGAATTCTCTCTCCAACTGGGGTGTTCAGGAGCATTGTGGTTCCTCTTTAAATAAGTAACTGAACAATTTAAGAAATTTTTTCGTATTCATTAATATCAGACCCTTAAATTCTGAGTAATGCTTACCTTTTATCCAGTGATATCTGTTTAAAACTGGTATTTTCTGAGCATTTCAGAGACTGGTTCTTTGTTTTTCGTCTAGCTGCTAGCATTCAGCAATCTACCCTTGTCAAAAACAAGGATATTCGAAAGTTTCTTGATGGTATCTACGTCTCGGAGAAGGGAACAGTTGTTCAAGATGATTAAGGTACTTGTAGTGACAGAACTGGATGGACTGTAATAAAAAATATTGATGAAAAGTATTTTCTTTGTGACTTTGTTTAAAGCTTTGTACACATTTTAACATGTTACAAAATTTACTACATCCAAGCCACAGGCATTCAACTATTAGCTTATATACTTGAAATTTCATGTAATTTGGAAGTTGATATTGCTTTTAACAGACATTCCAGTTTTAGCTTTGTAATCAAGTAACAATTACTGTGTTAATGTAAGTGAACCAAACTCTTGCTAAGTACACAGTTACTATATTAATGTAGATGAATCAATGTTAACTAAGTAACAGGAACTATTTTAATGTAGGAGAAACAAACACTTGTGTTAGCTAAGTAACAATTACTGTATCAATGTAGGTGAAAGAAACACTTGCGTTAATTAAATAACCATTTTATTTTAATGTAGGTGAACCAAACTCTTGTGTTAGCAGGTACTGTATTAATGTAAGTGTTGGTGCTACCACAGGGTGTAGTGATGTGACTAGTGGGGTAGTGTAGATTTTCTACATTCAGCTCACAGGTGGAGGGTGGATTACGTATGTCTTCCTCTGCCAGTAGAAAGCCTCTCTGTGGCAACACTAGTAACTGGGCACATCAACGTCCCCAGGCTAAAGTGCAAGGTGTCTCGGAGCATCTTGAGCCCTGATGGCGTGATGTGCACGGCCCATCAATGTCTGACATCCACCATTCAAGACTCAACTATTGGTTAAATAGTTGTGTTGCCTTGCAGATTAGGATTTGTATCTAAAGGCAAAGGGGACTGGTCCTCACAGAAAGGAGGAGGAGTGACTGTCCTTCAGGTGGATGAGGAGTCTTCTAGACAATCAGTGGTTTAACATGAGTCCTGGAGAGGACACTCCAGCTGCAGATGCTGCTACCAGCGGACAAAACACGGTAGGTGGCAGTCACGAGTTATAAAGGTGTCTATATCGATGTAAGAATATTCACCAGGGGTCTTTACAAAGGTGGGGGTACTATTTAGTGACATTGGTCAATTGCTGCCCATCTCACCTGGGCAACAGGCATTGACCTGTCGCTGTATACCTGCCTCAATGGCTGTATGGATCTAAGGAGCAGTGCCCCAACAAGTGGACAGTAACTTGTTGCCTACAGCACTATAGTGTGCATGTCCCTGGACAGATGACCAAAATGGTCAACAGAAGAGTGGAGAGGAGGAAAAGAGCTGGAAAGACGACTCGTTAGAAGTTGTAAATGATTTAGAAGGAAACATCTCATGATTGCATACTGTAACATCAGGGGAATAAGGGGAAAAACTGATCTTGAAGAAGGTAATTGGGACATTCCACCTGATACTTATGCTCTAAGACAATGCTGAATTTGATCTGGATGGATACTTTAGGTATACTGTTAGGTAATAATGGGCTAGCCATCACTAACAAGAGATATAGTACTATCAGAGTGGAACGTCTGGATGACCAAGCATACGACACCCACAACAGGAAGATCCAGTTAGTGTGACCAACCCCAGACCACTCACCATAGCCAACTTTTATATGGCCAGCAATAGTACATCTAGTCCTAAAGATTAGGATTTGCTTTAGGATCTGAGTTTCAATTACAGCCCATTTTTTGATATGGAGGACTTCACGCCACACCAGTTGGGATTCCACAGGTTGCAACAGGACTATTCTGGGTCCTTGTTGAGTTAAATCTTTGAATCGTCAACACTGGAGAACTTGCAGAGAGATATGGGGACAGTAATTGACCTGGCTCTGATAAATGAAGATGCCAGGGAATTGGTCATTTGGAGAAGGTGGTACTGAGTTGGTAATGGCCCTGACAATGAGCTCATCCACTTTTACCAGCTCTATCGTATTATTCTTTCAAGGAAGAAGGCCTTGTATGGTCAGATAGACAAAACCATGGTTTAGGCTACCATCAGGACAGGATCAGGAAAGAGAAACCTCCAAGAACTATAAGGACATGCAAAAATGCTCCAAACTGGTGGAATCCTGATGTGAATGCAGTTTGGAAAGATAAGAGCAGAAAGGAAAAAGTTTTGAGCAGTGCAGGAGCACTGCTAACCTGGAAGCTAAGGATTGAACGTAACCATGGTACCTCAAGGTTCAAGAGAACTGCAGTTAGAACCATCAGAGCACAATGGGATAGGTTATGTAAAAAGTCGAACTTCATCACCAGGGAGTTTTGGAAGTTCCATAACAAGCTGAGAGCTCTTAGGTCTTCTGTAAGAACCACTTTGTACAGCAACTCTGGACAAGTGCTACTCATCAATGAGGACCAAGGAAGAGCCTTCCTTGCTAGATTCATCAAAGTAGTCATTATGACCAGGAGCACAGGATCGTGGTCAGGAAACAAATTGAAGAGATGGTTAGGGTGAGCCCAGGCAGTGCTTCAACATGGAAAGTGTGATGTATGCCATCAGGACCAGCAAGGAAGGAGCACTTGAACCAGATCGTATCACTTTCAAGAATGTTAAAGACTTGCCAACAGAAGTAATCCAGAGCTTAGCAAAGGTTTATGAACAGAGCTGGAAGTCAGATGCTTTCATAAGTGCTGTACCAAAGCTAGGAAATGATCACAAAAGCCTCAAGGGATATCGTATCATTGTGGTACAGAACTTCATTGGAAAGATCCCTGAGAGAGTTGTTGCTTGCTACATCACCAAACTGGTTGAACACCTGATTCCTGATGGTCGTGGAGGATATTGATCCAATGTGAAACTTGGATGAATGCAGCCAGCTTCATAGAAGAAACGTGGTCTAGTTTTGAATGGAAGGAAAACATTCTAGCAGTTGCCCTTGATTTTGTAGATGCCTACAATATGGTGTTACTTCCTTTCCTCGCTGACAAAATGTTACACTTGGGAATCCCAACTTTTTGTATCAGATGGGTTCTGTCCGCCAGCTCCATGTCATCATGAAACATGCTGAATGGAGGTCAGACTGGTCAACCACAAGCACTGGCCTCCCACAGAGTTCACCTCTGTCACCTGTTCTTTTTAACATTTACACCCTTGATCTAGGAAGACTGGACAGATCTGACACCACAATCAAAACCTTTGTTGATGACATCTTGGTTAATACCAGTGAGATATCTACAGAAATTATCACAAGTAGGATTCAACCTAAGCTGGACCACATAAGAGACTGTTGTAAAGATAATGGCATGCTGATTAATTCATAGAGGGCCAAAGCACGCTTCCCTACTCTCAACAACCGTGCTGACAATCAGATATTCCCATTCCAATCTTCAGAGGCACAGAAATTACACAGGAGAGCTCGCTGTGCTGTTTGGCACTGTGTTTGATAGGCAACAATTTCTCCATGCATGTGGATGAGCTCATTGTTAGGGGCACAAAATACCCTTTGTGCTGCAGCAGGCAGGTATGCCGAGGAATGTCACTTGAACATGCAGAGAAGCCTTGTGCTTTCAATGGTTGATTAATTTCCAATGCTTCTGACACAACTAAACAACAAGGAACTTGGAAGGTTGGAATGCAGAACGCATGTCCCAGCATCATCACAGGTTGCACCAAATTGACTCCAGTGCCACCACTTCATCATCTTACTGGATTACCAAGTATCAAGAACAGCCAAACATCACAAAGAGCCGTAATGTTTGCCAAGGAAAACTCCAATAAACTTGCAAAATCCAAGACATGGACTTAAAATCCTTACAAGGAAGTATTCTTTCACTGCTGAACCATCCAAGAAAGACGTTCTCTTCGCCACACAAGACTTGAAGTAGCACCTGGGTCTCATCTGAAGAGGAAGTAGCTGCACTGGCTTGTAAGAAGATCTGCAATTTGTGTTCCCTTTCCAACCAACCTCCATGGCTGTGGTCTGCAGAAGAGGAATGAACATGCCAACCTGCAGTGATTGTCACATTCAACAGTTTATAGAGAGTGGCCTTAAGGCGCAGCATGCTAGATGCTCCAGGAATTTGGCCAGAACGAAAATCTCATCATTGCAACAGACAGCTCGTTCACACAAGAGATCATGAGAACAGGTTGGGGATTTGCTGCATTTCTAGATGGCACACCGAAGACTGAGAAGTTTGGAGCATGTACCCTGAAAACAAGTTGCACCAGGATGAAACTTGAGGATTTAAAGCAAATCTTGGTTGGCATGTTCGAGAATCCATTGGTTTCACTATAGTTGTGTTTACTACCGACTCCATAGCATGGTTGTAGATAATCCAGTGTTGCTTGCTACCTGATGGGTGGAGAGGGTGCATCATATCTCCATGATAAATCTTCCACTTTTGTGACACGCTGGTGTCAAGTACAATGAGACCAACACCTGCTGCAGCAGCAGGACGAACACACCAGATGTCACGCTTTCCTTAAGATATAACACTTGTGCCAGCAATCAGTACGCCAGAACATTCAGAAGGTCTCATGACCTCAGAACAGAGAGATAGAATTCTCAGCCTCAGGACTACTTTTCGCATCTCTCATAATATCCACAAGAAAGCACCAGACATATGTCACAGGAATCAGCTCGTTACCGGCCGCGTTAGCAGAAATACACTCGACCACCTGTTGACCAGAAGGGACAAGGCAGAGGATTTGTGACTCGCTGGACACACTCTCTCTGATGCTCACCAGCGAACCGAAGTAACCAAGGTAAATTAAACAATTGTGTTAACTAAACAAGAGGTATTATATTAATGTAGGTGAACCAAACACTTGGGTTAATTAAATAAAATGGGGCCCGGCATGGCCTAGCGCGTTAAGGCGTGCGCTACGTAATCTGAGGGTCGCGGATACACGCCCGAGTCGCGCCAAACATGCTCGCCTTCCCAGCCGTGGGGGCGTTAAAATGTCCCGGTCAATCCCACTATTCGTTGGTAAAAGAGTAGCCCAAGAGTTGGCAGTGGGTGGTGATGACTAGCTGCCTTCCCTCTAGTGTTACACTGCAAAATTAGGGACGGCTAGCACAGATAGCCCTCGAGTAGCTTTGTGCGAAATTCCAAAAACAAACAAACTAATTAAATAACAGATACTGTATTAATAGAGGTTAACGAACCCTTGTGTTAAATAAACACATATTGTATTAATGTAGATGAACCAAGGACTTGTGTTAACTAAATGGCAATTACAATATTAACGTAGGTGAAACAAACACTCGTTTTAACAAAGTAACAGTTACTGTATGAACTGTTGATGAATAACAATACCAACACTTGTTTTAATATAGTAACAGTCACTGATCCTGAACTCCGTAATGGTGATATTGTGCTGCCTGTGGTCCCTGCAACAAAGTTCTTGGAGCTTATCTTTGAATGTACACTGACCTTTATACCACACATCAAGCAGCTGTGGCTCAAATGTACAAGAGCACTGAACATCCTCTGTGTCTTCTCTTCCATCACTTGGAGGGCGGATCGACGTTCTGTGCTACAGATATATTGTACTCTTATTCGATTCAAACTCGACTAGTTGTCACTGTTCTATAGCTCTGCCAGACCATTGGCCTTGAAGATGCTGGACCCCATTCATCATCAAGGACTTCAGCTCTGCACAGGGGCTTTTTGCATATCTCCAGTCTCAGGAACCATCTTTGTTCTTTTGCCGTTTGCAACTGTCTTTACTATATTCTTCGAAACTTCTTTCCTTATCAAAGCATCCCATCTGAGGTTGTATTTTCCTTTCTCGGTGGGCCGTACTTTTTCAGAACAGACGATCTGCCATTGCTCATTTTGGCCTTTGTATCCAGGTGCAATTGGGTTTGTCCTGTTGGAAGGAGATTCCAGAGACTGAGGATGTAAACGAAAGATTGTTTTGCATCTTTAGGTAGGAGAAAAAGATGTATCCGAGGAAATGCTCGTACCCAGAATAAAAGGTGGATCTGGGGTTTGGTGAAATGTATGTAAGGGACAGAGAAAGGTGTTACAGTAGATTCTTCAAGTTTTTTAACTATGCAGGTCAAAAGACTTTTCATGCATTATGAGAATGATTCTTTTGGAGGCACTATGAATCACTGGTTTATAATTCTGCCAGACCATTGGTCTTAAAGATATTGGACTCCAGTCATCATCAAGGACTTAGGCTCTGCACTGGGGCTTTTTTACTTCCCCAGTTCAGAGCTAATACACAAAGTCTCATGAACTTTCTTTGCTCTTCTGCCATTTGAAACTATCTTTACTTGTGCTTCGAAACTTCGTTCCTTACCAAAGCATCCAACCCGGGGTTGTTTTCTTTCCTCGATGGGCCATACTTTTCAGACCTGTTGGTCTGCCATTGCTCCTTTTGGCCTTTGCGTTTAGGTGCAGTTGGATGAATTAAGTCTATCCTTGGATAACACTGCTGAATCCACTGGTCAGCCCATCCCACCATGGGTTCTTAGAGACTCCAATTTAACCTATCTTTAAGTGATCTGAGAAAAGTAGACACTCCTTTCCTTATCAAAGCATCCCATCTGAGGTTGTATTTTCCTTTCTCGGTGGGCCGTACTTTTTCAGAACAGACGATCTGCCATTGCTCATTTTGGCCTTTGTATCCAGGTGCAATTGGGTTTGTCCTGTTGGAAGGAGATTCCAGAGACTGAGGATGTAAACGAAAGATTGTTTTGCATCTTTAGGTAGGAGAAAAAGATGTATCCGAGGAAATGCTCGTACCCAGAATAAAAGGTGGATCTGGGGTTTGGTGAAATGTATGTAAGGGACAGAGAAAGGTGTTACAGTAGATTCTTCAAGTTTTTTAACTATGCAGGTCAAAAGACTTTTCATGCATTATGAGAATGATTCTTTTGGAGGCACTATGAATCACTGGTTTATAATTCTGCCAGACCATTGGTCTTAAAGATATTGGACTCCAGTCATCATCAAGGACTTAGGCTCTGCACTGGGGCTTTTTTACTTCCCCAGTTCAGAGCTAATACACAAAGTCTCATGAACTTTCTTTGCTCTTCTGCCATTTGAAACTATCTTTACTTGTGCTTCGAAACTTCGTTCCTTACCAAAGCATCCAACCCGGGGTTGTTTTCTTTCCTCGATGGGCCATACTTTTCAGACCTGTTGGTCTGCCATTGCTCCTTTTGGCCTTTGCGTTTAGGTGCAGTTGGATGAATTAAGTCTATCCTTGGATAACACTGCTGAATCCACTGGTCAGCCCATCCCACCATGGGTTCTTAGAGACTCCAATTTAACCTATCTTTAAGTGATCTGAGAAAAGTAGACACTCCTGATTGGAAATAGTCTGATATTTAATGAACATCTTTCGAACATCCTTCGTTTCAAATTTATAAAGGTGGTTCCAAATCAGGTGACTGTGTGGACTCTGCCACTGTTTGTTGTGGTTTGGTGGTTGCATGCAGAATCCTCTTTACAACTTCTGTGTTCACTGCTGAACTGTATGCAATTTCTCTTGCCCTGGATCATATTGAAACTAATTCTATTTGCTCTGGCACTATCACTACTGTGCCTATTCCATACATGGACTATGGTCTTGTGTTCAAGGTTTGGCTTCGTGCCTGCTGGCATTTGACTTGGAGTGAGCAACGAGAAAACAAGCATTTCCAGGTAAAACCCTATATTGGACTTTGGCCGTCTTTCTTTAATTAGGATTGAATAGAGGAAGTTGTTCTAACTAGACCACTCATTGGTCACAGTTTTTAACTAACTAGACCACTCATTGGTCACAGTTTCTTAACTAACTAGACCACGCATTGGTCACAGTTTCTTAACTAACTAGACCACTCATTGATCACAGTTTCTTAACTAACTAGACCATTCATTGGTCACAGTTTCTTAACTAACTAGACCACGCATTGGTCACAGTTTTTAACTCGTCATTTACTTTTAGCTGGAACTGGTGCTCCAGTGTGTAGTTTGTGTAACACTCACATCACAATAAGTCACATTTTACTTTCTTGTCGTCGTAACGACTCCCAACGACTGCACCATTTTAAACAAGCTCTGTCCCATGGTTTATCCATAAGGTTAGAGAGTGTTATTAGTGATGGGGACACTGCTCACCTTGGTAACGTTTCTAGTTTTTGAAAGGCAATAAATATTTTTAATGCCATTGAAGTTTTTAATTTATACATTATACCTTTCAAAAATCACAGTTCCTATAGTTCGATATGAAATTAGAAAATAGCCTTAACATTAAATTACTCGACAGCAGGACTGGAAAGGCCAACTTCAGGTGACAAACGGTGGTTTTTGAACTAACCTGTTCGTCTTCCTGGTAAACTATGAGTATTACAATTATGCTACAGAAAGTCCTTTACAACTTGAATTACTGTATTTTACTCATGACGTTGCAGACAAGATGTAAATACTGGTTTTATGTTATTTATGGTTTTCAAACTTCGTTTTGTTTAACCACAATTTCATTTTATGAATTTTACTAAATTTACTTTTAACCTTTTACCGGACGTTTGGCACAGATAGCTCAACTGCTTTGAGCCATACAAAAATGAATCAACCACCCAACCAACTATATGAACTGTTCATGAAGATCAACATCAAAACTAGATTAATACAGTAACCGTTACTGCATGAACTGTTGGTGACTAACAATACCAACAGTTGTTTTAATATTGTAACAGTTACTGTAGGAACTGCTGAAGATCAATAGTACCAAAACTTATTCAATAATGTAACAGTTACTGCATGAACTGACTAACAATATCAAAACTTGTTTTAATATTGTAACAATTACTGCATGAATTGTTGATGAAAAACAATATCACCACTTGTTTTAATATAGTTACAGTTACTGTACGAACAGTTGAGGAAGAACAATATCAAAACATTTTTTACAATATAAAAACAGTTACTGAATGAACTGTTGATAACTAACAATACCAAAACTTGTTTTAATATTGTAATAGTTACTGTATGAACTGTTGATGAAGAACAATACAAAAACTTGTTTTAATATAGTAACAATTACTGTACGAAAAGTTGATGAATAAAAACACCAACACTTGTTTTAATATAATAATAGTTATTGTACGAACAATTGATGAAGAACAATACCAACACTTGTTTTAATACAGTAACGGTTACTGTATGAAATGTTGATAACTAACAATACGAACTCTTGTTCTAATATTGTAATGGTTACTTTATGAACTGTTGATGAAGAACAATACCAACACTTATTTTAATATAGCAACAGTTACTGTATAAACTGTTGATAACTAACAATACCAAAAATTGTTTTAATATAGTGACAGTTACTGTACGAACAGTTAATGTATTAACGCACAGGCACACAAGGCACGTGTCTGGGGCGGCAAATTTTGACCAAAAAAAAAAAGAAGAATAGACACCATTTTAAAATGTAGTCCCTGGTTATTAATTCCCCCTGCCATTTATGCCGACCCAATAACCTCTTGAATCTGGACCCCCCCCCACACTCACTATTCCACCACACCGTCGGGTCGGTCGCTTCAAGTTTAAAAGATTTCTAACCTTTTCTCCCTGAGTCCCACCTAATACGCCTCGCCCCTCTTACATCATTAACCCATCCGCCCTCACCTCAGTTATTTATTTGTGTTTTTCAAAACCCCAACATGTTTTTTACTCATGTTGACACACCAAACAATGAATTACCTGATACTCAGTGTGCTACGCCTACACAAAAAATATTTTATCATGGCCTAATAACGTATTTTGTTTTGTGAAATTGCGTATACGAAAATTCGGATTTTCGGTTGCTTCAGGCTATTATCTGGAATAATATATTTTGAAATATCTTCCTCATCATTCACAGTTTAGCTTAATTGATTTTTAATTGATTGATTGAATATGCGCTTATCTAGATTCCAATGTAGTCCTTACAGAATAGTTCCTTCAAATTCCCTAGTAATTATAGGCATTTGTTAGAGTAAAGAAGGGGTAGTGGCAGACTCCAGAATACCAGAACAGAAAGGCGCACAGTCACTGGAGCAGGTGAGCGTCGGCGGAATCGGCTGCGGGTGTCACGCATAATCGTTTTTGCAGGCCGCCGACCGCGCTTTATCAATGAAGTTGACTCCCAAGGGACGCGGTTGTACCGCACGGGGTCTGGATAGTTTTGGGCGATACAGGTATTTGTTACTGGTAGTATAGAATTTGAAATAGTAAAGTGTGTTAGAATTTATAATTTGATTGTCAATAGCCCAGCACCCGTTAACATGGATACATCGGCAGTAATATAAATCAGTAGTGCAGAAGCTCCCCTTTTTCGTGTATATTTTGTTATGGACTTATGGTTGCAAGTCGATAATTGTTTTACCAACTACCATAAAACTCATTATCTGCCGGATGAATATATGGTTCACCAACATATTTACAATATAATCAACATTATAGATAATAACGTGGTAAGCGATATTGGTGTCAAAATATAGAGTTCGTTATGCTTTTACTTATTCCTCCGTCACCCAATATCTTACTGTAAGTTATATCGTGTTGTCAGTGTCCAAACCTCCACAAGAAGCACAATTCTTGTGAGGGCGAGGGTCACTGGGGGTCAAACGGCTCACGGATCTCTGTGAGGTTCGCGCGGCTGCCATAAATAGCTCGATCCCACGAAAATGACTCAGATCCTGATGATCTGAGATGTGAAAGTAACAAATTCACTGTAAATACTCAATATACGATCAGTGGATTCTAGTGATATCGTCATGAGTAACATACGCCGAAAATTGAGTGGAGCAGCTTATAGGAAGATAGCAAAGTTAAAAAATGAAAACACACGTGATGTTTTGGATAAGACACCGACGATGGAGGCCTTTTATGCTAAACAAAGGCAAGAACAGCCTACTAGCAATGATGTTCAAACCAACAGCGATGGAGGGAATACACATGACGGGCCTAGCAGTAGCAGTTTTGAACAATCTGAACGACCCGAACATATCGAACTGCAGCTTGAACAAGTGACGTCATCATCAGCAGGCCTAGTAAGATCTGCCCGTTGCGTGCCTGAAACGTCAATGGTTCCAGCAAGTTTTTAAGACAAAGTAAGTTCAGATCCAGCAGAGTGGGTAATAGATGATTACACAAAAGATTATATTGCCACACATGCCATCCTTCAAAACGATGACTCGGATTTCAAGAACTCTGTGAAAAAAAAACGGGGAGAAAACCAGATCTGTAACCAAAGGCATGTTTGAAAGAAAACTGCAAAATGGCGAAAAAAGTATATTTGGTTTATTCAGAGAGCAAAGGTAGACTGTTTTGTGCTCCTTGTCGTTTATTTGATTTTGGGAAAAAGTCCAAACTGGCTGACGAAGGCTTTGATGACTGGAAAAATGCTACTGTCCGGATGAATGAGCATGAAAACTCTCCTGAGCATCGGTCTTCAGTTTTATCTCTAGTAGCAAGGGGCAACATGTTGGGACGTGTAGATCTCCAGAGGGCCATACAGCTGCACGAAGAAATCAAATACTGGAGAAATGTACTCACTCGTGTGGTAGCTGTAGCGAAAAGATTGACTTCACGTGGGCTTCCGTTCAGAGGTCGGGATGATAAGTTTGGCTCAGTACACAACGGCAACTTTATGATGTCGTTAGAACTAGTTGCGGAGTTTGACCCCTTCCTCGCTGAACACATTCACCGATATGGCAATGCTGGCAAGGGATCCACGTCTTACCTGTCTTTCAGTACTTGCGACGAATTCATCAAGGCAGACCTTGTTCTAAAGAACATTTTAAAGGACGTCAAAACTGCAAAATATTTCTCAATCAGCGTGGACTCGACGCCAGATATATCCCATGCTGACCAGTTACCATTCATCATCAGGTACGTGAACAGTGATGGTTCACCTATGGAACGTTTCCTGACTTTTATACCCAATCCGGGCCACAAAGCTGAACAGCTGGCAGAAGTTGTACTTAGCCTGCTTCAGTCATATGAGCTTGACATTTCTGAATGTCGTGGACAGTCTTACGACAACGCCAGCAACATGTCTGGTCAGTACAGTGGTCTCCAGGCTCGTATCATGGAGAAAAATCCTTTTGCTGTGTATATCCCATGTTCAGCACATTCATTAAATCTTGTAGGAACGTGTGCTGCTGAATGTTGCAGAGAAGCATGTTCATTCTTGGAACTCTTACAAAGTCTCTATGTTTTCTTCAATCCTTCAACCCATCGTTGGAAAATTCTACAAAAACACCTGTCTGCAAATAAAGAAAGTCTCTCTTTGAAGAAACTCAGTGACACTCGGTGGTCCGCTCGTGAAGATGCTTGTCAAAGCCTCAACAGAAACTGGCAACAAGTGTTTGATGCCCTCACCACCATGGAGGGAAATGCTATGGAAAAACCAGCCGCTAGGAATGAGGCCGCTGGACTTCTTTCCAAATTAGGAACACTAGAAACAGCTATTTTGTCCACAGTTTGGGGGAACAATACTGGAAAGATTCAATGCTGTCAGTAAAATGTTGCAAAGTGCTGATATGGACATCGGACATGTAGTCGAGCTTTATGCTTCCTTGCTGCTGTTTGTGAAAGATTCAAGAGAACTGTTCAATCATTTTGAAGACAAGGCGATGTTGAAGTCCAGCATGAAGACGTACGAAATTAAGCGAAAAAGGAAGCAAAAATTTTCAGATGGTGACACCCAGGCAGTGGAAGAAGGCAGAGAGGCATTTAGAGTAAATGTTTTCAATGTGATCATTGACAGACTTTGCTCAGAACTACAGCGAAGACAAACCGCTTATGTAGAAATCCACGCAAGGTTTGGATATTTGTTCAAGATAACAAATCTTGAACCCACTGATGTCATCAGTCAAGCTGGAACACTGTTGAAACTCTATCCCAATGATTTGGAAGTGAGCTTCGTAGATTAATGTCTACATTTCCGCGCACATCTTGTGAGTATGAAAGTGCAAAATGATGACTCTTATGCATTAGCAGTATACAGAAATCTACAAGCTAAAGGACTTCAAACTGTATATCCAAACCTGGATATTGTTATGCGCATGTTTCTGTGCATTGCAGCAACTAATTGTACATCAGAGAGATCTTTCTCGGCTCTCAAACGTGTGAAAAATTACTTGAGATCAAGAATGGCAGAAGATAAACTAAATGCCCTGTCACTCCTCGCCATTGAAAGTGATATTGTTTGTAGAATAAACTATGACGATGCAATAAACATGTTTTCGGAACAGAAGGCCAGGAGAAAGCCTGTATATTCAGCCACAGAATAATATTTAGTGATAATTGATTTTGATGTTTCATTTTTTTGTGTGTTGGAAAATAAACGTTGTGTTGATTTTGAATGATAACAACTGTGTTTGTCTGTTGTTGTGATGGTGATACTTGGTGCAAGTTGTGGCACGGAGGGGGGGCGGCAAAAGTATCAACCTAACCTTGTGCCTAGGGGCGCCGAAATCCTAAATACGTCTCTGTGAGTTATTTTGTTATTGTAACAGTAAGTGTATGAACTGTTTATGAAGAACAATTCCAATACTTGTTTTGATATAGCAACAGTTACTGTGTGAATTGTTGATAACTAACAATACAATTACTTGTTTTAATATAGTAACAGTTACTGTACGAACAGTTGATAAAGAACAATACCAAAACATTTTTACAATATAAAAACAGTTACTGAATGAACAGTTGATAACTAACAATACCAAAACTTGTTTTAATAGTGTAACAATTGCTGTATAAACTATTGATGAAGAACAATACCAACACTATTTTAATATAGTAACAGTTATTGCATGAACTGTTAATAACGAACAATACCAACACCCATTCTGATATTGTAACAGTTACTGTATGAACTGGTGATATCGAACAATACCAACACTTGTTTTAATATTGTAACAGTTACTGTATGAACTGGTGATAACGAACAATACCAACACTTGTTTTAATATTGTAACAGTTACTGTATGAACTGGTGATATCGAACAATACCAACACTTGTTTTAATATTGTAACAGTTACTGTATGAACTGGTGATAACGAACAATACCAACACTTGTTTTAATATAGCAACAGTTACTGTATTAACGGCAGACAAACAGGTGAGACATTATGGTTGGTATAATAATGAATCGTTTGTCAAGACTCATTACTTTATTGAAGAAAGGTTACATTCATGAAACAATATCTTATTGTGAGAGTTTTAAAATTTATTTTTTTTGTTGAATGGGAAACATATTTTAATGTTTTTAATTGGGTTTCGCGTGGTACGTTATTAAATCGTTGTGTGAGGGGTGAAAGTTTGATATGAACGTCGGTTCTTCTATTTTTTTGACAGAACGTTTTCTTAAAAAGTTAAACATCCATTTGAAGTACGTATCTAGATAAGTAAAGTGTTTAATGTCATGACCAATAGATAGCGCTTGTTTAAGTTTGTTTGTGAATTTCTCGCAAAGCTACTCGGGTGCTATCTGTGCCAGCCGTCCCTAATTTAGCAGTGTAAGAGTAGAGGGAAGGCAGCTAGTCATCACCACCCATCGCCAACTCTTGGGCCACTTGTAACTACGAATAGTGGGACTGAAAGTCACATTATAATGTCCCCATGGCTGAAAGGACGAGCATGTTAGGTGCGATCGGGATTCGACCCCGTGAGCCTCGGATTACGAGTCGCACGCCTTAACCCACATGGCCATGCAGGGTTTGCTTGTTTTAAATGAAAAGCTAATTTAACGTTTATAATGTGTTCTTTTCGATGAAGTTAATAATTTGGTTGAGCGGTAACCCTGAGGTATTATGACTCAAAACAACTGCAATACAACAAAACATACGTCGATATCCGAGATAAGTACATTACAGTGATTTGATACCGGGTTTCTGTGTACCAATAATCTGACCCTTACAAGCCTTGTCTCTGTGTACCACTGATTTAAACGTTTAAAACTTGTTGTTTGTGTATCTTTGAAACCTGATTTCTTTGTATTGTTAACGAAAATATTATAACCCAGGTTTCTGTGTTGCATTTATTCCTTAAATCGTACAAACCAGTTTCCAAACTACTGTTTTTATAAAACCACTATTCTCGCTAGTTGTGAGTCCGGGGTCTTATAACACTAAAAATCGGGTTTCGATACCGTTGTGTAGACAGAATAAATAAGCCAGTTTTTAGCTCGTGGTCAGCAAGAAATGTTTTACCTTCACGTGCATCATAAAACTGATTTATCACACCGGTACCCTCCCATACTTAAAAGCAACCAAGGTTTCAAAACGTGGTTTCTAAAAATAACTGTCCCCTAAAATCAGGAGTTCGATTCCCTTCGGTGGACACAGCAGATAGCCCGATGCGGTTTTGCTATAAGAAAACACACACCATGTAAGGGTGAAGTAAGTGTCTACGTAACGTTTTCTTCCAACAACTCAACAGTTTGTTAAAATATCTTGTTCTCTTTTTTGTTTTTTTACGTTTAATAAATTTTCATAACAAAGACCACCTTTTGTTCGACCGGGTTTTAGTTTTTTTAGATCGCGAGATATTCATTCCAAGTTCTTTTTTATATCGATGTTCAAAATTACTGTTCTGATATTTCTTTATCCATCGCTTGTTGTCATCAAAACCTTTTGTTTTTTCTCTCCTGTTTCAGTGAAGTTCTAATTTATTACTGATTCATTAGAGAATTGTTATCTGAAACCGATGTCGAGGCTAAAGATAACAGTGGCCAATGAAGTCATGAATATGTGCACGAGCTGTGAACTCGTGTAACTAATAGCGTTAAAGTCGTGCTTGTCAGACGAGGACTTCACGGTTCGCTGGAGATACTGACTTGTGCAGCAGCTAAGCCATATTTTCAGCGTCGCGTTAATAGTGGTGGATATGCGTTATTCGGATCGAAGTTGAGTTTTCTCGTGAATGAAACGGGAAATGTTTGTTATACAAAAGGAATTTTGCGTTTCATCACAGGAGAACATAGCAAAGCTTTTTGTTTGCTGAATCTAACATAAGATTCGTCTGATAACAGGAAACAAGCAGAAACCACTTTAAGGGTTACGTCATTGCTTTATTTATTTCTAACGTCCTTTATAGACGACTCGTGCGTTTACTGCGTAATTATTGATAGCGTTCGATTAATCTCAACGTTGAATTACAAAACTTAATTAATTACCAATTGTTTTATTAATTTAAGTCAGTTTAATATTTGTCATATTAACAGTTACAAATTGTCCTGACACTGAAAGGACCAACATATGATGTTTTTACACTGAACAAAAGTATTGAAATAAACACTTGTCTAGTGAACAGTATCTGTAGTGGACACCATGAACAAAAGTATTGAAATAAACACTTGTCCAATGAACAGTATCTGTAGTGGACACCATGAACAAAAGTATTGATATAAACACTTGTCCAATGAACAGTATCTGTAGTGGACACTATGAACAAAAGTATTGATATAAACTTATCTAGTAGTAAAACTGACATCTTATAAATCATGCTTTGAATCAGTTTCACAGTAAAACTGATATCTAATAAATCATATTTTCAATCAGTTTTACAGTAAAACTGACATCTGATAAATGATTCTTTCAATCAGTTTCACTGTAAACGTGACGTTTAATAAATCACTCTTTCAATCATTTTCACAGTAAAACTTATAACTAATAAATGATACTTTCAATCAGTTTCACTGTAAACGTGACATCTAATAAATCATACTTTCAATCATTTTCACAGTAAAACTGATTTCTAATAAATCATTCTTTCTATCAGTTTAACTGTAAAAGTGACGTCTAATAAATCATTCTTTCAATCAATTTCACAGTAAAACTGACATCTGATAAATCATACTTTCAATGAGTTTCACAGTAAAACTGACATCTAATAAATGATACATTCAATCAATTTCACAGTAAACATATCTAATAAATCATTCTTTCTATCAGTTTAACTGTAAAAGTGACGTCTAATAAATCATTCTTTCAATCAATTTCACAGTAAAACTGACATCTAATAAATCATACTTTCAATCAGTTTCACTGTAAAAGTGACATCTGATAAATCATACTTTCAATGAGTTTCACAGTAAAACTGACATCTAATAAATAATACTTTCAATCAATTTCACAGTAAAACTTATAACTAATAATGATACTTTCAATCAGTTTCACTGTAAACGTGACATCTAATAAATCATACTTTCAATCATTTTCACAGTAAAACTGATTTCTAATAAATCATACTTTCAATCAGTTTAACTGTAAAAGTGACGTCTAAAAATCATTCTTTCAATCAATTTCACAGTAAAACTGACGTCTGATAAATCATACTTTCAATGAGTTTCACAGTAAAACTGACATCTAATAAATGATACATTCAATCAATTTCACAGTAAACATATCTAATAAATCATTCTTTCTATCAGTTTAACTGTAAAAGTGACGTCTAATAAATCATTCTTTCAATCAATTTCACAGTAAAACTGACATCTAATAAATCATACTTTCAATCAGTTTCACTGTAAAAGTGACATCTGATAAATCATACTTTCAATGAGTTTCACAGTAAAACTGACATCTAATAAATAATACTTTCAATCAATTTCACAGTAAAACTTATAACTAATAAATGATACTTTCAATCAGTTTCACTGTAAACGTGACATCTAATAAATCATACTTTCAATCATTTTCACAGTAAAACTGATTTCTAATAAATCATACTTTCAATCAGTTTAACTGTAAAAGTGACGTCTAAAAATCATTCTTTCAATCAATTTCACAGTAAAACTGACGTCTAATATATCATACTTTCAATCAATTTCACAGTAAAACTGACATCTGATAAATCATACTTTCAATGAGTTTCACAGTAAAACTGACATCTAATAAATAATACTTTCAATCAATTTCACAGTAAACATATCTAATAAATCATTCTTTCTATCAGTTTAACTGTAAAAGTGACGTCTAATAAATCATTCTTTCAATCAATTTCACAGTAAAACTGACATCTGATAAATCATACTTTCAATGAGTTTCACAGTAAAACTGACATCTAATAAATGATACATTCAATCAATTTCACAGTAAACATATCTAATAAATCATTCTTTCTATCAGTTTAACTGTAAAAGTGACGTCTAATAAATCATTCTTTCAATCAATTTCACAGTAAAACTGACATCTAATAAATCATACTTTCAATCAGTTTCACTGTAAAAGTGACATCTGATAAATCATACTTTCAATGAGTTTCACAGTAAAACTGACATCTAATAAATAATACTTTCAATCAATTTCACAGTAAAACTTATAACTAATAAATGATACTTTCAATCAGTTTCACTGTAAACGTGACATCTAATAAATCATACTTTCAATCATTTTCACAGTAAAACTGATTTCTAATAAATCATACTTTCAATCAGTTTAACTGTAAAAGTGACGTCTAAAAATCATTCTTTCAATCAAGTTCACAGTAAAACTGACGTCTGATAAATCATACTTTCAATGAGTTTCACAGTAAAACTGACATCTAATAAATGATACATTCAATCAATTTCACAGTAAACATATCTAATAAATCATTCTTTCTATCAGTTTAACTG
This sequence comes from Carcinoscorpius rotundicauda, assembly GCA_011833715.1. NCBI lineage: Eukaryota > Metazoa > Arthropoda > Merostomata > Xiphosura > Limulidae > Carcinoscorpius > Carcinoscorpius rotundicauda. Next base: position 93,805,348 of record CM022399.1, read on the forward strand.
TAAAAGTGACGTCTAATAAATCATTCTTTCAATCAATTTCACAGTAAAACTGACATCTAATAAATCATACTTTCAATCAGTTTCACTGTAAAAGTGACATCTGATAAATCATACTTTCAATGAGTTTCACAGTAAAACTGACATCTAATAAATAATACTTTCAATCAATTTCACAGTAAAACTTATAACTAATAAATGATACTTTCAATCAGTTTCACTGTAAACGTGACATCTAATAAATCATACTTTCAATCATTTTCACAGTAAAACTGATTTCTAATAAATCATACTTTCAATCAGTTTAACTGTAAAAGTGACGTCTAAAAATCATTCTTTCAATCAATTTCACAGTAAAACTGACGTCTGATAAATCATACTTTCAATGAGTTTCACAGTAAAACTGACATCTAATAAATGATACATTCAATCAATTTCACAGTAAACATATCTAATAAATCATTCTTTCTATCAGTTTAACTGTAAAAGTGACGTCTAATAAATCATTCTTTCAATCAATTTCACAGTAAAACTGACATCTAATAAATCATACTTTCAATCAGTTTCACTGTAAAAGTGACATCTGATAAATCATACTTTCAATGAGTTTCACAGTAAAACTGACATCTAATAAATAATACTTTCAATCAATTTCACAGTAAAACTTATAACTAATAAATGATACTTTCAATCAGTTTCACTGTAAACGTGACATCTAATAAATCATACTTTCAATCATTTTCACAGTAAAACTGATTTCTAATAAATCATACTTTCAATCAGTTTAACTGTAAAAGTGACGTCTAAAAATCATTCTTTCAATCAATTTCACAGTAAAACTGACGTCTAATATATCATACTTTCAATCAATTTCACAGTAAAACTGACATCTGATAAATCATACTTTCAATGAGTTTCACAGTAAAACTGACATCTAATAAATAATACTTTCAATCAATTTCACAGTAAACATATCTAATAAATCATTCTTTCTATCAGTTTAACTGTAAAAGTGACGTCTAATAAATCATTCTTTCAATCAATTTCACAGTAAAACTGACATCTGATAAATCATACTTTCAATGAGTTTCACAGTAAAACTGACATCTAATAAATGATACATTCAATCAATTTCACAGTAAACATATCTAATAAATCATTCTTTCTATCAGTTTAACTGTAAAAGTGACGTCTAATAAATCATTCTTTCAATCAATTTCACAGTAAAACTGACATCTAATAAATCATACTTTCAATCAGTTTCACTGTAAAAGTGACATCTGATAAATCATACTTTCAATGAGTTTCACAGTAAAACTGACATCTAATAAATAATACTTTCAATCAATTTCACAGTAAAACTTATAACTAATAAATGATACTTTCAATCAGTTTCACTGTAAACGTGACATCTAATAAATCATACTTTCAATCATTTTCACAGTAAAACTGATTTCTAATAAATCATACTTTCAATCAGTTTAACTGTAAAAGTGACGTCTAAAAATCATTCTTTCAATCAAGTTCACAGTAAAACTGACGTCTGATAAATCATACTTTCAATGAGTTTCACAGTAAAACTGACATCTAATAAATGATACATTCAATCAATTTCACAGTAAACATATCTAATAAATCATTCTTTCTATCAGTTTAACTGTAAAAGTGACGTCTAATAAATCATTCTTTCAATCAATTTCACAGTAAAACTGACATCTAATAAATCATACTTTCAATCAGTTTCACTGTAAAAGTGACATCTGATAAATCATACTTTCAATGAGTTTCACAGTAAAACTGACATCTAATAAATAATACTTTCAATCAATTTCACAGTAAAACTTATAACTAATAAATGATACTTTCAATCAGTTTCACTGTAAACGTGACATCTAATAAATCATACTTTCAATCATTTTCACAGTAAAACTGATTTCTAATAAATCATACTTTCAATCAGTTTAACTGTAAAAGTGACGTCTAATAAATCATTCTTTCAATCAGTTTCACTGTAAACGTGACGTTTAATAAATCACTATTTCAATCAATTTCACAGTAAAACTGACGTCTGATAAATCATACTTTCAATCACTTTCACAGTAAAACTGATTTCTAATAAATGATACTTTCAATCAGTTTAACTGTAAAAGTGACGTCTAATAAATCATTCTTTCAATCAGTTTCACTGTAAACGTGACGTTTAATAAATCACTATTTCAATCAATTTCACAGTAAAACTGACGTCTGATAAATCATACTTTCAATCACTTTCACAGTAAAACTGATTTCTAATAAATGATACTTTCAATCAGTTTAACTGTAAAAGTGACGTCTAATAAATCATTCTTTCAATCAATTTCACAGTAAAACATATCTAATAAATCATTCTTTCTATCAGTTTAACTGTAAAAGTGACGTCTAATAAATCATTTTTTCAATCAATTTCACAGTAAAACTGACATCTGATAAATCATACTTTCAATGAGTTTCACAGTAAAACTGACATCTAATAAATGATACTTTCAATCAGTTTCACAGTAAAACTGACATCTAATAAATAATACTTTCAATCAATTTCACAGTAAAACTGATAACTAATAAATGATACTTTCAATCAATTTCACAGTAAAACTGACATCTAATAAATCATACTTTCAATCAATTTCATATTCAAATTTACTTCCATTGTTGTGTCCCCCACTTTTTCGGCAGTAAGTCTACGGATTTAGAACGATAAAGTCAGGGGTTTGATTACCCTCAGTAGACTCAGCAGGTGTTACATGTCCACGTGCAACAGAAGTATCAGTTTGATTACCCTCAGTAGACTCAGGAGGTGTTACATGTCCACGTGCAACAGAAGTATCAGTTTGATTACCCTCAGTAGACTCAGGAGGTGTTACATGTCCACGTGCAACAGAAGTATTAGTGTTAATACAAGCTACCCACTAGTTGAACCAGGTTTATATTAAACTGTAGATTTGTAGGTGGTAACAGGAAACGTCAGTTTAATAACTCGAAGTAGTTTTGTCTAAAATCCCGGAGCGTACCATTGACTCAGCGAGAAGTCTATGGATTTACAATGCTGAAGACTAGATTTCCATACGCACAGCACAAATAACTTATCGTGTAGTTGTGCGCTTAAGAATAAATGCAATCCTGGCCATGTTAAAAGAACCTTCCAACTACACTGGGCTACGTTCTAAATGACGGTCAAATCTCACTGAAACTGTTTAGTTGTATTCACTGTAACTGTTTGGATGTATCCTATATTCTTATAATTTATTCTCTAATTTCCTTTTAGTAGTGTTGCATAACCTTTATGTTGAGTTCTCTAATCAGTAGAGATGGTTCAAATTAGTCCTTAGTTCCTGCTTAGTTTCAGTATTAGATAACTTTTACTTTATGTTGAGTTCTCTAATCAGTAAAGATGATACAAATTAGTCCTTAGTTCCTGCTTAGTTTCAGTATTAGATAACTTTTACTTTATGTTGAGTTCTCTAATCAGTAAAGATGATACAAATTAGTCCTTAGTTTTTGCTTAGTTTTAGAATTAGATAAGTTCTACTTTATGTTGAGTTTTTGAATCAGTGGAGATAGTTCAAATCACTCCTTAGTTTCTGCTTAGTTTTAGTAATAGCTAACTTTTATTTTATGTTGAGTTCTTGAATCAGTAGAGATAGTTCAAATCAGTCCTTAGGTTGTGATTAGTTTTAGTATTAGATAACTTTAAATTTACGTGATAGTTTAAATTAGTCTTTTGTTCCTGTTAAGTTTCAGTATAAGAAAACTTTTACTTTATGTTGAGTTCTTGAATCATTTGAGATGGTTATAATTAGTTCTTACAGTTTACGAATAACACGTGACTAAATACCGTGTCATGTTTCACAGTAAGGATGAATAAGCCCTTTCCTTAACGCAGTTCTCGCTACACAGAGAACTGTAGATATTTTTCCAGGGTAAAACTACACTACTTTTACCAACATATAGGACTTGTCACAGGAACTGAATATTCCCCAACACTCGTCTGTTGGGTAAATATCGTGGTGGTAACAACCATAAAACACGTGTCACATTTGTAATCTGTTTCACGAGTTTAGAATGAAAACAAAATTATTAATTAATTATTAATTCAAATCTTATTATTTCATTCACCTTGTTCTGAAACTGAAATTATTTACAGTTTGATAATTCATAAACTATTGAATATGAACACCATATTTAAATACGTTATGTTCGTGTTGTGAATGTTGGAATGCATTTCATATCTAGTAATTCTAAGAATCCATAAAGAAACAAACAGCTGGTCTTTGTTTGTATATGTATAACAAGGTGAAGAACAGATGATTCAGTGCAGAAAATGACCAGTTCCACTGATACTCAAAATCAATGGAATTCAATTGTAGATTATAACTGGAAATGAAAACTTTTACAACATTATTTTCCACGAAAGGTGAAACTTAACAGTTGTAACACCACATTCAATATAACTCTATATGATGTAGCATTATCAGGACATTCAGTGTAACTAATTATGATGTAACATTATCAGGATGTTCTATGTAACTCTATATAATGTAACATCATCAGGATATTCAGTGTAGCTCATTATGATGTAACATTATCAGGATGTTTATGTAACTTTACATGATGTAACATTATCAGGATGTTCTATGCATCTCTATATGATGTAACATCATCAGGATATTCAGTGTAACTCTATATAATGTAACATCATTAGGATATTCAGTGTAACTCTATATGATGTAACATGATCAGGATATTCAGTGTGACTTTATATGATGTAACAATATCAGGATATTCAGTGTAACTCTATATGATGTAACATCATCAGGATATTCAGTGTAACTTTATATGATGTAACAATATCAGGATATTCAGTGTAACTTTACGTGATGTAATATTATCAGGATGTTCTATGTAACTCTATATGATGTAACATCATCAGGATATTCAGTGTAACTCTATATAATGTAACATCATTAGGATATTCAGTGTAACTCTATATGATGTAACATGATCAGGATATTCAGTGTGACTTTATATGATGTAACAATATCAGGATATTCAGTGTAACTTTATATGATGTAACAATATCAGGATATTCAGTGTAACTTTATATGATGTAACAATATCAGGATATTCAGTGTGACTTTATATGATGTAACATGATCAGGATATTCAGTGTGACTTTATATGATGTAACATGATCAGGATATTCAGTGTGACTTTATATGATGTAACATGATCAGGATATTCAGTGTGACTTTATATGATGTAACAATATCAGGATATTCAGTGTAACTTTATATGATGTAACAATATCAGGATATTCAGTGTGACTTTATATGATGTAACATGATCAGGATATTCAGTGTGACTTTATATGATGTAACATGATCAGGATATTCAGTGTGACTTTATATGATGTAACAATATCAGGATATTCAGTGTAACTTTATATGATGTAACATGATCAGGATATTCAGTGTAACTTTATATGATGTAACATGATCAGGATATTCAGTGTGACTTTATATGATGTAACATGATCAGGATATTCAGTGTAACTTTATATGATGTAACATGATCAGGATATTCAGTGTGACTTTATATGATGTAACATGATCAGGATATTCAGTGTGACTTTATATGATGTAACAATATCAGGATATTCAGTGTAACTTTATATGATGTAACAATATCAGGATATTCAGTGTAACTTTATATGATGTAACATCATCAGGATATTCAGTGTAACTTTATATGATGTAACATCATCAGGATATTCAGTGTGACTCTACGTCATGTCTCGTTATTAGAATGCACAGTTTGGATTGTTTATAGTTGAGCTGCAGAATGAACTACAAATGAACTGGTAGGGTACAGAACGGTTCATACCGCTGTTCTGCTGAATGAACTACAAATGAACTGGTAGGGTACAGAACGGTTCATACCGCTGTTCTGCAGAATGAACTACAAATGAACTGGTAGAGTACAGAACGGTTCATACCGCTGTTCTGCAGAATGATCTACAAATGAACTGGTAGAGTACAGAACGGTTCATACCGCTGTTCTGCAGAATGATCTACAAATGAACTGGTAGGGTACAGAACGGTTCATACCGCTGTTCTGCAGAATGAACTACAAATGAACTGGTAGGGTACAGAACGGTTCATACCGCTGTTCTTCATATACATCAGGTTTGGAATGAAACAAAAGATTCCCTTCAAACTTGTCATGTTTGTGTAATTAATTAACTAAACTGTATCCGACCGAATTAACTTTTATGTGAACATCAAAGACAGTGAACGCTTTATTCTGGAGTTATAAGCTGTAATCTTCTAATTTATTGTGTCAAGTCTATGAACTTGTCAATACATCCGTATTGGTTGAGGTTTTATTAAGATTATATCTGATGAAGAAAAGAACTCTCCCGTACTCGCAGTTCGAGACGCTGAGTTAACGTCTGCGTTTGACTGTAACTTTTAAGGGTCATCTGTTTTCTCAAGACAGCTGGTATGGGTAATAAAATACAGTGCAGAACAACGTTTCGACCTGAGGTCATCTTCAGGTTAACAAAGAGAGAGTTTTCAACTGATCGTTGCCGACCACCGTCTTAGGGACAAGAGTATAAACGGTTACAGGATTGTAGAGGGCGCTGCAGTTAGACATTAGGTTATTAATAGTATAGGTATAAAGGTGTTCCTTTATATTGGTTTAATTCTGGCTTTAGTTATTGTATAAGTAGGGCTTCTTTAATTTTGGGGTTGTTTATATTTGTTTCCCGACTTTGTGTCCGGGTGTTTTCTATGGTAATGTTGTGTTTATTTGATTTGTAGTGTTAAAAAAAACATGTGAAGGTGTTTTTTATGTGTGTGTGTTCTTTGAATCTAATTTCCATTTTTCTACTTGTTTCTTAAATATAGAAATCGTGGCAGTTATCACATTGTATTTTATAAATAATGTTGTTGTTGTGTTTGTCAGTGTAGTTTTTACATAGTATAGACCTCAGTTTTGTGCCCCGTTTTTGAATAAATTTGATATTAACTGGAATGTTGTGTGATAAGTTTTTTTTCCAAATGTTGGTTATTTTTTCACTGACATCAGGAACATATGGTGTAGAGCAGTGTAAGGCTTTGTAGTTAGTTGTATCTTTGGATTTATCATTGATTTTTGTTAGTCTTGGTGTGTGTATATAATGTTTTATATGGAGGAAACTTATTGACGTTGATGAAGTATTGTTTTATTTTGTCTAATTCGTCGTTAATTTTATCTGGTGAACATAGTTTTATGGCTGTGTTTATTTGGTTTATTAATATGTTAAGTTTTTGTTTTGTTTCATGTGTTGAGACAGAGGTAATGTACAGTTTAGTGTGGGTGATTATTCTGTTGATTTCTGTTTTAAATTGTGTATCGGTTCTTGTGATCTCAACCTCAAGATAAGATAGAATACAACAATTACCACGACTTCTATATTTTACAAACAAGCAGAAAAATGTAAACCTGATTCAAAGACCAAAAAAAAAAACCACAAAAAAACACCTTCACACGTTTTTCAACACTGTAAATCAAATAAACACAACATATAAAACAACCAGATATTAAGTAGGGAAACAAATATAAACAAACGTAAACCCAAAGAAGCCCTACTTATACAACAACTAAAACCAAAATTATACCAGTGTAAAGGAAAACCTTTATATCTATACTAATTAATAACTCAGTGTCTGACTACAACGCCCCCTACAATCTCGTACCCGTTTACTGAGACACACATCCGGTAATGGTCAGTTGCAAAGCTTCTTTGTTAACCAGAAGATGACCTAAGAAGGTCAAAACGTTGTTCTGTGCATCATTTTAATTAAAGGTTTAATACCTGTACCAGCTGTCTTCAGAATATGTTGTTACTTCAAGTGGGTTTCTCGTCATCACGAATTGAACGTAATCTCTTCTAAATAAATACAACAAAGTTACGGAGTTCACAAATAAAACTGGTGATTGTTGTCTCAACAAGTAATTGACAAAAGCAGAATTCTAGACAACTATACAACAATGTAGCAATAGAACAATACAACAATATTAATTTACTTATAGATTGTACAATATTTAACCAATAAAAGGGACATCTGAATTAAATCAATAATTGATTATGAGACAAACAAAACTATTTGATTACATGTTTTGTTAACTTCGGGCCAACAGTACTACGTAATGAAAACAATGTTTGTTCTGACCCACACAGTGCCACGTTATGAAAGCTATATTTGTTTTAATCTACATTTCTAGGGTCGTCACAGTACCACGTAATGAAAACAATGTTTGTTCTAACCCACACAGTGCCACGTTATGAAAGTTCTTATGCAAATGTCTAAGGTTGTCGCAGTACCACGTAGTAGACACCATGTTATTATAAACCAACGGGTTATAATAACCCTAGGAGTATTTAAGAGCATTAAAAATAACACACACGTGCTCCACGAGTCAGTTCTTGTGTTATTCATTCATCATTGAAATATTTCTTTTGACTTAATCTAAGTCAGTCTCAAGTTAACAAGATTAAACTTCTGTGTCAAAGGTTTGATGTCCGGAGTTTCGAAGCATGACAACATCGGTAACTTTTATTTTAGGTCACTCCGTATCTCCTTGACCAGGGCATGGCCAGATGGTTAGGGCGCTCACAGTTCCCATCACACTAAACATGCTCGCCCTTCAGCCGTGGGGGTATTATATGTGACGGTCAATACCACTATTAGATGGATAGTAGCCCAAGAGTTGGCGGTTGGTGATGATAACTGTCTTCCTTCTAGTCTTACACTGCTAAATTAGGAATAGCTAGTGCAGTAGCCCTAGGGTAACTTTGTGCGGAATTCAAAACAAACAAACAAATCATTAACGCCAAATGAAACATTCGATTTCCTTCTAGAAAGTTCGAGTATACAGATTTCTGATACGGTTCGATTAATATACGTCAAAGTGGGCAATTTGGAAACCCGGGGTATTTACAAACACTCCTGACCCACGGGCTTATAACAGATTTAAATAACAGTTTTTTTGTTGTTGTTTGTTCTGAAAGAGGAAAACAGATCACGAGTCAGAAAGACACGCGTATGTAATTTAAACCCATGAACGAGAAAGCAAGAACCATTTTGCTAGCTGAAAATACGTGTATCTGTCGACACGTCTATCGGAGAGAACACTGCTGGTGGGAAACTGATAATAGTATAGATAAATAATGATGAAAAACGGGTCCACAATTCTTGAATAAAACCTCCCATTACGCCATGTAATAGTATCGCGACCAGGAACCGCTGGTCTATAAGGACGCATGCGCAATGCTGCTCCATTTATCCGCTCTTGGATTCCTCTCCTTGGAGAGGAGATCGCGGTGAGCTACGAAGAGTAGCTAGAAACATGAAGCTTGTCTGCAAAGGCGTAGAATGTTGTTAGTAAACACCATGCTAAAGACGGTTAGAGTTTAGTTAGAACAATAGGGCTGGTGAAAATGATTCACTTCGTTCACAGTATTACGACCTTTATTGTGGCCTTGTGTCCAGCACGTGTTGCTGAAGCCTCGACAGAAAGAGTGCCTTTAGGTAAGTATGGATTATAGTGGTTCTGTGAAGGGGTAGAAACTAAATGCTAACGTATTTTAAACAACTGAAAAGCTACCTTGCGTTGTTAACATGACGTATTAAGTATGAATTAGAACCAGAAAAGTCGAAATTATCGACTTCTCCGTGTGTGCTTCAAATGAAACGGACAAAGATGTTCTTTCTTTTAGAAGTGTTGTATAAATGTATCTTTCTAAATAAATTGTGATAAAAATGCTTAGTAAATATGAAATATTCTCGTACTGCCTTATTAGAAACAAATTTCTCCATTAAGCCTACTCAAAACAAAGATCACAAGTGAAAAGTTGCTAACTGGGTTGTGAAAACAAATATACAGTAAATTCATTATGTACCAGTAAAGACGTGTTTAAATATTGGTGTTTGTTTATAAACACAGGTTTTATAACAAGGGAAGACACTCAAAATCGAACATTCGGTGTCTCAATATTCGAGTATCCTTGAATGGGAAACAAATAACAGTGTTTCTTTTTATTGCTGGTAAACTGGTCAGATGAAAGATAAAAGATAAATATAGGCATAACAGTGATGTAACATAGCTGTAACAGTAATATAACACAGCTATAACAGTGATATAACATAGCTGTAACAGTGATATAACACAGTTATAACAGTAATATAACACAGCTATAACAGTGATATAACATAGCTATAACAGTGATATAACATAGCTCTAACAGTGATATAACACAACTATAACATAGCTATAACAGCGATATAACATAGCTCTAACAGTGATATAACACAGCTATAACAGTGATATAACACAACTATAACAGCGATATAACATAGCTCTAACAGTGATATAACATAGCTCTAACAGTGATATAACATAGCTATAACAGTGATATAACACAGCTATAACAGTGATATAACACAACTATAACATAGCTATAACAGCGATATAACACAGCTATAACAGTAATATAACACAGCTATAACAGCGATATAACATAGCTCTAACAGTGATATAACATAGATATAACAGTGATATAACATAGATATAACACTGATATAACTTTTATTTTGGATATTCCAAGGGGCTATTTTTACTCCTGGAACAAACAGACTGGAGGCAGCTTTTGTTTACGCTGTTGTACAACACAACAACGCAAGCTCCAAACCCAGGTTCAAGGTTCATCCAGTGGTCGAGAGAGTGGATAACGATGACCCCTTTGAGATTTCCAGAAAGTGTAAGTAAAAAAAAAAAACTCGTATTGTGAGACATTTCTCACTGTTCTGTCAGTCAGTCCGATGTGAAATGAAATGTACAGAACAAATTTCAATCTGAAGGGAGATGAGCTTTGAAACGTCATGTTTACGTAATCAGATTAATCTCTTACATTTGATGTAAAACAAACATTGTTTGTAATCACAACGGCATGAATGTTAACATAGACATCACGTGACAACAGAAATAACCAATTTTATTTTAAAGGTAAAACTAGTATACAAACTATAACAACGCGTTCCTTAATATAACATGGCAACTACTAGTTGATGAGAAATCGAAAAAACGTTTCAACCAATAAAAGTAGGATCACACATTGTTCACAACGCGGGTGAAGTAGGTTCTAAACCTGAAGTTAAGGAATGTTGTATGTAATTCAGGTGAAGCAGGTTCTGACCTGAAGTTAAAGAATGTTGTATATAATCCAGATGAAGTAGATTGTGACCTGTAGTTAAGGAATGTTGCATATAATACAGGCGAAGTAGCCTTTGACCTGAAGTTAAGGAATGTTGTATGTAATCCAGGTGAAGAAGGTTCTGACCTTAAATAAAGGAATGTTGAATGTAATCCAGATGAAGTAGGTTCTGAACTGTAGTAAAGGAATGTTGCATATAATACAGGCGAAGTAGGCTTTGACCTGAAGTTAAGGAATGTTGTATATAATCCAGGAGAAGTAAATTCTGACCTGAAGTTAAGGAACGTTGTATATAATCCAGGCGAAGTAGGCTTTGCCCTGAAGTTAAAAAATGTTGTATGTAATCCAGGTGAAGAAGGTTCTGACCTGAAGTTAAGGAAAATTGCATGTGATCCAGGTGAAGTAGGTTCTGACCTTAAATAAAGGAATGTTGTATGTAATCCAGATGAAGTAGGTTTTGAACTGTAGTAAAAGAATGTTGCATATAATACAGGCAAAGTAGGCTTTGACCTGAAGTTAAGGAATGTTGTATATAAACCAGGTGAAGTAGGCTTTGACCTGAAGTTTAGGAATGTTGCATATAATCCAGGTGAAGTAGGTTCTGACCTGAAGTTAAGGAATGTTGTATAAAATCCTGGCAAAATTGGCTCTGAACTGAAGTTAAGAAATGTTGCATATAATCCAGGTGAAGTAGGTTCTTACCTGAAGTTCAGGAATGTTGTGTGTAATCCAGGTAAAGTAGGCTCTGACCTGAAGTTAAGGAATGTTGTGTATAATCCAAGCAAAGTAGGATTTGACCTGAAATTAAGGAATGTTGTATATAATCCTGGCAAAGTAGATTCTGACCTGAAGTCAAGGAATGTTGTATATAATCCAGGCAAAGTAGGCTCTGACCTGAAGTCAAGGAATGTTGTATATAATCCAGGTGAAGTAGGCTCTGACCTGAAGTTACGGAATGTTGTATGTAATCCAGGTGATGTAGGCTCTGACCTGAAGTTAAGGAATATTGTATATAATCCAGGTGAAGTAGGCTCTGACCTGAAGTTAAGGAATGTTGTACGTAATCCAGGTGAAGTAGGCTTTGGCCTGAAGTTAAGGAATGTTGTATATAATCCAGGAGAAGTAGGCTCTGGCCTGAAGTTAAGGAATGTATATAATCCAGGTGAAGTAGGCTCTGACCTGAAGTTAAGGAATGTTGTATGTAATCTAGGTGAAGTAGGTTCTGATCTGAAATTAAGGAATGTTGTATGTAATCCAGGTGAAGTAGGCTCTGACCTGATGTTAAGGAATATTGTATGTAATCCAGATGAAGTAGACTCTGACCTGAAGTTAAGGAATATTGTATGTAATCCAGGTGAAGTAGGTTCTGACCTGAAGTTAAGGAATATTGTATGCAATCCAGGTGAAGTAGGTTCTGACCTGAAGTTAAGGAAAGCTGTATGTAATCCAGCTGAAGTAGGCTCTGACCTGAAGTTAAGGAAAGCTGTATGCAATCCAGGTGAAGTAGGTTCTGACCTGAAGTTAAGGAACATTGTGTGTAATCCAGCTGAAGTTGGCTCTGACCTGAAGTTAAGAAATGTTGTTTTTAACCTGAGTTCGTAACTGATTTATTTCTATTCCATTTTAGCTACTTTTAAATGTTTATGTTTCGTTTTCGTTATATTTTTTACTAGTCCACTTGCAAAATAATGTGAAACTGTTCCATAGTTATGTCGTAAACGTATGAGAAATCTAAACTGCAATGAAGATAAACCTTTATGTGTTACTTGAAGTGAAAGAGACCGTGTTCCTATTTCAGTAATATCCCGTCAGGTATCATTTTCTGTTTATCCTTCTAACCTTTAATGTTCAGCGGACATGAATGACGTCAAGTAGAGAAGGCGGGAAAGGTCTCGTTAGTGTGCAGGAGCTCAACACGAGCATCTATCACGTGAAAGGCTGTCAGTAGCAGAGTGCTATTTCTCCTCCTACAGGTAAAGCTATCCCCCAGGCCAATTAAGTATGCTACTAGTCGCTTCACCGAAGCAGTTTTGCTGTAAACTGATAGATATTTGTTTTAAAGGCCAAGAATTATAAACAATTAGATTTCACCTCTCAGTGGAAAGACGCCATTTTGGAAAAACTAGAGTGTAAAATCGCATAAAAAGAAACACCGTATTGCGTGTTTACTTATTATTAGTTGAACTTTTAACTCGTATGTTAAAATTTTTTAATTTCAGTTCAAGGGCTGGACCTCCGAGATCGCGTTCGAGGTGTTTGCCTGTTTTTGTCAGGCTGTTTTGTGTGGAAGTGTTGTTTGGAAACCTTACTGGAAAGTGGACACAGGAAGATTACACACGACAATGTCTAACGTTTGTACTCGCGAGTACAAGAAAGCGTATAGAAATCAGAGATCTTATAAAGGAGTGTTGGAGTAATGACAGGGTCTCTGATGTGAGACTCACGAAGTCCGTCAGAACCATGCCACAATCCTCACGTGCTAGAAATGTCCCTGAATCACAGGGGACGAGGACTTGCCAACAGTAATCTTATGCGTCACGAGCTGCACATGGGTTTTTCTGATCACATGACTGACAACCAGATGTCTGATTGGATGAAGTCATTGACATTACAGCACTAAGTGCTAAAAACGATCTTTGAACGTGAAACGGAAGACGAGAAAAAAGTTTTTATTTCTAAAAACATCACCGAAACGACTTGAAGACAATAGACTTGAGTAGCCCATCGAGTTGGGTTTTTAACAGTAATAATTCTGTCTCTCACATTCGAATATATACGTGTTAGCTGTAAATCCATCCACATAAGCAATACTTCTCATCATTTAGAAATACAACCTTTGTAACACCTGGGAGTTTCTAACAGAAGGGAACTCGAGCCTAACATTCCACTAAACTCTTCTGTATAACAAAACGTCACCGTATAAAATTACTCTGACTTATGTACTGATCACGAACTCATCGAGCCTAACATTCCACCAAACTCTTCTGTATAACAAAACGTCACCGTATAAAATTACTCTGACTTATGTACTGATCACGAACTCATCGAGCCTAACATTCCACCAAACTCTTCTGTATAACAAAACGTCACCGTATAAAATTACTCTGACTTATGTACTGATCACGAACTGACGAAATTACATAAATTCCTCCCTTGCTCTATAAACAATTCTCATAACTTACTGACACTATCCACTGTATTTATTGATTAGTAATATAAACAATTCTCATAACTTACTGACACTATCCACTGTATTTATTGATTAGTAATATAAACAATTCTCATAACTTACTGACACTATCCACTGTATTTATTGATTAGTAATATAAACAATTCTCATAACTTACTGACACTATCCACTGGATTTATTGATTAGTAATATAAACAATTCTCATAACTTACTGACACTATCCACTGGATTTATTGATTAGTAATATAAACAATTCTCATAACTTACTGACACTATCCACTGGATTTATTGATTAGTAATATAAACAATTCTCATAACTTACTGACACTATCCACTGGATTTATTGATTAGTAATCACATATAATACTCCACTATTGTTTTTAAGTCAAAACATTTTGTTTATTTCTCCACAGTTTGTCACGAACTGAATGACGGAATATTTACATTTTTTTATTTCTCCACAGTTTGTCACGAACTGAATGACGGAATATTTACATTTTTTTATTTCTCCACAGTTTGTCAGGAACTGAATGACGGAATATTTACATTTTTTTATTTCTCCACAGTTTGTCACGAACTGAATGACGGAATATTTACATTTTTTTTATTTCTCCACAGTTTGTCACGAACTGAATGACGGAATATTTAGATTTTTTTATTTCTCCACAGTTTGTTAGGAACTGAATGACGGAATATTTACATTTTTTTATTTCTCCACAGTTTGTTAGGAACTGAATGACGGAATATTTACATTTTTTTATTTCTCCACAGTTTGACAGGAACTGAATGACGGAATATTTACATTTTTTTATTTCTCCACAGTTTGTCAGGAACTGAATGACGGAATATTTACATTTTTTTTATTCCTCCACAGTTTGTCACGAACTGAATGACGGAATATTTACATTTTTTATTTCTCCACAGTTTGTCACGAACTGAATGACGGAATATTTACATTTTTTATTTCTCCACAGTTTGTCAGGAGCTGAATGACGGAATATTTACATTCATCGCACCGACAACAGAACCAGTCTACGACACGCTGGCCTCCTACACCAACACTTTCCAGATGCCATTCGTCAGTCCCGCTTTCCCTGAACAAGCGGCAGAACGCCCTTGCTATTACGGTATTAATATGAGACCGAATTATCTCCGGGCCGTAATTGACGTCATCAAATACTACAAATGGAAAGCCATTATTTACCTGTACGACTCTGATGACGGTAAGAAGTGTTTTCGTCACTCAGAGTTGATTTATTTAAAGTTTTCGGTTTTCAGTTTTACGTGTATAAAATAGCCTTATAAAGTTACATAACGTGCGGTTCAGTGGTAAAAACCAGAATTTTTAAAGAATAATTTCACACACACAAAAGTGTAATTTTAAAAATGTATTTTCCAAACCTAATTATGTTTTAAATCCATCATTTTATTCTGTGACGCATAAAATATAATATTGTTGTTTCTTTATTTCCCACAAGGGGGCTGAAAAACATTTCTCACTTTGAGGTTTATAAAAAAAGACATTTTACTTGTTGGGTAAAAGTTGATATTGAAAAAAAAATGACCATCATGGACAAACGTTGAACTCTTGTCCAAGACAGATAATAATGTTGTTAAATAGTAAACAGACAAACGTTGACAACTTGTCCAAGACAGATGTTAATGTTATTAATTAGTAAACAAACTTTGACAACTTGTCCAAGACAGATATTAATGTTGATAGGTGGTAAACAGACAAACTTTGACAACTTGTCCAAGACAGATATTAATGTTGACAAGTGGTAAACAAACTTTGACAACTTGATACATAGTTTTTTTAGAGTTTTTTCTTTACCTTTAATTTTTTTGTATCTGAAGATTCAACTGGATGTTTAATTAAACAAACTCTAAAGTATCTTTGATAAAATATTCAAGTAAATACAGCATTTATCAAACAGATTGTAAGTTTCAATTAATGAAGAAACACGACTCACCATTAACATCTTTATACATCGTACCAAGTTCTGTCACATCTGATGTTTACTGACACGTCCTAGTAAAAAACCAGTCACATCTATGTTCACTAACACATCTTAGTCAATAGTAGTCACATCTCTGTTCCTAACACATCGTAGTCAATAGTAGTCACATCTATGTTCACTAACACATCTTAGTCAATAGTAGTCACATCTATGTTCACTAACACATCTTAGTCAATAGTAGTCACATTTATGTTCACTAACACATCTTAGTCAATAGTAGTCACATCTATGTTCCTAACACATCGTAGTCAATAGTAGTCACATCTATGTTCACTAACACATCTTAGTAAATAGCAGTCACAACTATGTTCCTAACACATCTTAGTCAATAGTAGTCACATCTATGTTCACTAACACATCTTAGTCAATAGTAGTCACATCTATGTTCACTAACACATCTTAGTAAATAGCAGTCACAACTATGTTCCTAACACATCTTAGTCAATAGTAGTCACATCTACGTTCACTAACACATTGTAGTCAATAGTAGTCACATCTATGTTCCTAACACATTGTAGTCAATAGTAATCACATCTATGTTCACTAACACATCTTAGTCAATGGTAGTCACATCTATGTTCACTAACACATCGTAGTCAATAGTAGTCACATCTATGTTCCTAACACATCGTAGTCGATAGTAGTCACATCTATGTTCACTAACACATCTTAGTGAATAGTTGTCACATCTATGTTCCTAACACATCTTAGTCAATAGTAGTCACATCTACGTTCACTAACACATTGTAGTCAACAGTAGTCACATCTATGTTCACTAACACATCTTAGTCAATAGTAGTCACATCTATGTTCACTAACACATCTTAGTCAATAGTAGTCACATCTATGTTCACTAACATATCGTAGTCAATAGTAGTCACATCTATCCTCACTAACACATTTTAGTCAATAATAGTCACATCTAAGTTCACTAACACACATTTGTCAAAACCAGTCACATCTGATATGTTCACTAACACATCTTAGTCAATAGTAGTCACATCTATGTTCACTAACACATCTTAGTCAATAGTAGTCACATCTATGTTCACTAACACAAGGTAGTCAATAGTAGTCACATCTATGTTCCTAACACATCGTAGTGAATAGTAGTCACACCTATGTTCCTAACTCATCGTAGTGAATAGTAGTCACATTTATGTTCACTAACACATATTAGTCAATAGTAGTCACATCTATGTTCCTAACACATCGTAGTCAATAGTAGTCACATCTAAGTTCACTAACACACCTTTGTCAAAACCAGTCACATCTGATATGTTCACTAACACATCGTAGTCAATAGTAGTCACATCTATGTTAACTAACACATCTTAGTCAATAGTAGTCACATCTATGTTCACTAACACATCGTAGTCAATAGTAGTCACATCTATGTTCACTAACACACCTTTGTCAATAGTAGTCACATCTATGTTCCTAACACATCTTAGTCAATGGTAGTCACATTTGTGTTCACTAACACATCTTGGTCAATAGTAGTCACATCTATGTTCCTAACACATCGTAGTCAATAGTAGTCACATCTGATATGTTCACTAACACATCGTAGTCAATAGTAGTCACATCTATGTTAACTAACACATCTTAGTCAATAGTAGTCACATCTAAGTTCACTAACACACCTTTGTCAAAACCAGTCATATCTGATATGTTAACTAACACATCGTAATCAATAGTAGTCACATCTATGTTCACTAACACATCTTAATCAATAGTAGTCACATCTATGTTCACTAACAAACCTTTGTCAATAGTAGTCACATCTATGTTCCTAACACATCTTAGTCAATAGTAGTCACATCTATGTTCCTAACACATCTTAGTCAATAGAAGTCATATCTATGTTCACTAACACATCTTAGTCAATAGTAGTCACATCTATGTTCCTAACACATCGTAGTCAATAGTAGTCACATCTATGTTCACTAACACATCGTAGTCAATAGAAGTCACATCTATGTTCACTAACACATCGTAGTCAATAGTAGTCACATCTATGTTCACTAACACATCTTAGTCAATAGTAGTCACATTTATGTTCACTAACACATCTTAGTCAATAGTAGTCACATCTATGTTCCTAACACATCGTAGTCAATAGTAGTCACATCTATGTTCACTAACACATCTTAGTCAATAGTAGTCACATCTAAGTTCACTAACACACCTTTGTCAAAACCAGTCACACCTGATATGTTCACTAACACATCGTAGTCAAAAGTAGTCACATCTATGTTAACTAACACATCTTAGTCAATAGTAGTCACATCTATGTTCACTAACACATCGTAGTCAATAGTAGTCACATTTATGTTCACTAACACATCGTAGTCAATAGTAGTCACATCTATGTTCACTAACACATCTTAGTTAATAGTAGTCACATCTAAGTTCACTAACACACCTTTGTCAAAACGAGTCATATCTGATATGTTAACTAACACATCTTAATCAATAGTAGTCACATCTATGTTCACTAACAAACCTTTGTCAATAGTAGTCACATCTATGTTCCTAACACATCTTAGTCAACAGTAGTCACATCTATGTTCACTAACACATCTTAGTGAATAGTAGTCACATCTATGTTCACTAACACATCTTTGTCAATAGTAGTCACATCTAAGTTCACTAACACACCTTTGTCAAAACGAGTCATATCTGATATGTTAACTAACACATCTTAATCAATAGTAGTCACATCTATGTTCACTAACACATCATAGTCAATAGTAGTCACATCTATGTTCCTAACACATCGTAGTCAATAGTAGTCACATCTATGATCACTAACACATCTTAGTCAATAGTAGTCACATCTATGTTCACTAACACATCTTAGTCAATAGTAGTCACATCTAAGTTCACTAACACACCTTTGTCAAAACGAGTCATATCTGATATGCTAACTAACACATCTTAATCAATAGTAGTCACATCTATGTTCACTAACACATCTTAGTCAATAGTAGTGACATCTATGTTCACTAACACATCTTAGTCAATAGTAGTGACATCTATGTTCCTAACACATCTTAGTCAATAGTAGTCACATTTATGTTCACTAACACATCTTAGTCAATAGTAGTCACATCTATGTTCCTAACACATCGTAGTCAATAGTAGTCACATCTATGTTCACTGACACATCTTAGTTAATAGTAGTCACATCTAAGTTCACTAACACACCTTTGTCAAAACCAGTCACATCTGATATGTTCACTAACACATCGTAGTCAATAGTAGTCACATCTATGTTAACTAACACATCTTAGTCAATAGTAGTCACATCTATGTTCACTAACACATCGTAGTCAATAGTAGTCACATCTATGTTCACTAACACATCTTAGTCAATAGTAGTCACATTTATTTTGACTAACACATCTTAGTCAATAGTAGTCACATCTATGTTCCTAACACATCGTAGTCAATAGTAGTCACATTTTTGTTCACTAACACATCTTAGTCAATAGAAGTGACATCTAAGTTCACTAACACACCTTTGTCAAAACCAGTCACATCTGATATGTTCACTAACACATCGTAGTCAATAGTAGTCACATCTATGTTAACTAACACATCTTAGTCAATAGTAGTCACATCTAAGTTCACTAACACACCTTTGTCAAAACCAGTCATATCTGATATGTTAACTAACACATCGTAATCAATAGTAGTCACATCTATGTTCACTAACACATCTTAATCAATAGTAGTCACATCTATGTTCACTAACAAACCTTTGTCAATAGTAGTCACATCTATGTTCCTAACACATCTTAGTCAATAGTAGTCACATCTATGTTCCTAACACATCTTAGTCAATAGAAATCACATCTATGTTCACTAACACATCTTAGTCAATAGTAGTCACATCTATGTTCCTAACACATCGTAGTCAATAGTAGTCACATCTATGTTCACTAACACATCGTAGTCAATAGCAGTCACATCTATGTTCACTAACACATCGTAGTCAATAGTAGTCACATCGTAGTGAATAGTAGTCACATTTATGTTCACTAACACATCTTAGTCAATAGTAGTCACATCTATGTTCCTTACACATCTTAGTCAATAGTAGTCACATCTATGTGACTAAGATGTGTTAGTAAACATAGATGTGACTACTATTGATTAAGATGTGTTAGTTAACATATCAGATATGACTCGTTTTGACAAAGGTGTGTTAGTGAACTTAGATGTGACTACTATTGACAAAGATGTGTTAGTGAACATAGATGTGACTACTATTGACTAAGATGTGTTAGTGAACATAGATGTGACTACTATTGACAAAGGTTTGTTAGTGAACATAGATGTGACTACTATTGATTAAGATGTGTTAGTGAACATAGATGTGACTACTATTGATTAAGATGTGTTAGTTAACATATCAGATATGACTGGTTTTGACAAAGGTGTGTTAGTGAACTTAGATGTGACTACTATTGACTAAGATGTGTTAGTGAACATAGATGTGACTACTATTGACTACGATGTGTTAGGAACATAGATGTGACTACTATTGACTAAGATGTGTTAGTGAACATAAATGTGACTACTATTGACTAAGATGTGTTAGTGAACATAGATGTGACTACTATTGACTACGATGTGTTAGTGAATTTAGATGTGACTACTATTGACTAAGATGTGTTAGTGAACATAGATGTGACTACTATTGACTACGATGTGTTAGTGAACATATGAGATGTGACTGGTTTGACAAAGGTGTGTTAGTGAACTTAGATGTGACTACTATTGACTAAGATGTGTTAGTGAACATAGATGTGACTACTATTGACTACGATGTGTTAGGAACATAGATGTGACTACTATTGACTACGATGTGTTAGTGAACATAGATGTGACTACTATTGACTAAGATGTGTTAGTGAACATAGATGTGATTACTATTGACTACAATGTGTTAGGAACATAGATGTGACTACTATTCACTACGATGTGTTGGTCAACATAGATGTGACTACTATTGACTACGATGTGTTAGTGAACATCTATGTTCACTAACACATCGTAGTCAATAGCAGTCACATCTATGTTCACTAACACATCGTAGTCAATAGTAGTCACATCGTAGTGAATAGTAGTCACATTTATGTTCCTAACACATCTTAGTCAATAGTAGTCACATCTATGTTCACTAACACATCGTAGTCAATAGTAGTCACATCTATGTTCACTAACACATCTTTGTCAATAGTAGTCACATCTAAGTTCACTAACACACCTTTGTCAAAACGAGTCATATCTGATATGTTAACTAACACATCTTAATCAATAGTAGTCACATCTATGTTCACTAACACATCTTAGTCAATAGTAGTCATATCTATGTTCCTAACACATCGTAGTCAATAGTAGTCACATCTATGATCACTAACACATCGTAGTCAATAGTAGTCACATCTATGTTCACTAACACATCTTAGTCAATAGAAGTCACATCTATGTTCCTAACACGTCTTCGTCAATAGTAGTCACATCTATGTTCACTAACACATCTTAGTCAATAGTAGTCACATCTATGTTCCTAACACATCGTAGTCAATAGTAGTCACATCTATGTTCCTAACACATCGTAGTCAATAGTAGTCACATCTATGATCACTAACACATCTTAGTCAATAGTAGTCACATCTAAGTTCACTAACACACCTTTGTCAAAACGAGTCATATCTGATATGTTAACTAACACATCTTAATCAATAGCAGTCACATCTATGTTCACTAACACATCTTAGTCAATAGTAGTGACATCTATGTTCCTAACACATCGTAGTCAATAGTAGTCACATCTAAGTTCACTAACACACCTTTGTCAAAACCAGTCACATCTGATATGTTCACTAACACATCGTAGTCAATAGTAGTCACATCTATGTTAAGTAACACATCTTAGTCAATAGTAGTCACATCTAAGTTCACTAACACACCTTTGTCAATAGTAGTCACATCTATGTTCCTAACACGTCTTAGTCAATAGTAGTCACATCTATGTTCACTAACAAACCTTTGTCAATAGTAGTGATATCTATGTTCCTAACACATCTTAGTCAATAGTAGTCACATCTATGTTCCTAACACACCTTTGTCAATAGTAGTGACATCTATGTTCCTAACACATCTTAGTCAATGGTAGTCACATTTGTGTTCACTAACACATCTTGGTCAATAGTAGTCACATCTATGTTCCTAACACATCGTAGTCAATAGTAGTCACATCTATGTTCACTAACACATATTAGTCAATAGTAGTCACATCTATGTTCACTAACACATCTTAGTCAATAGTAGTCACATCTATGTTCACTAACACATCTTAGTCAATAGTAGTCACATCTATGTTCACTAACACATCTTAGTCAATAGTAGTCACATCTATGTTCCTAACACATCGTAGTCAATAGTAGTCTCATCTATGTTCACTAACACATCGTAGTGAATAGTAGTCACATCTATGTTCACTAACACATCTTAGTCAATAGTAGTCACATCTATGTTCACAAACACATCTTAGTCAATAGTAGTCACATCTATGTTCCTAACACATCGTAGTCAATAGTAGTCACATCTATGTTCACTAACACATCGTAGTGAATAGTAGTCACATCTATGTTCCTAACACATCGTAGTCAATAGTAGTCACATCTATGTTCACTAACACATCTTAGTCAATAGTAGTCACATCTATGTTCACAAACACATCTTAGTCAATAGTAGTCACATCTATGTTCACTAACACATGTTAGTCAAAAGTAGTCACATCTATGTTCCTAACACATCTTAGTCAATAGTAGTCACATCTATGTTCACTCACACATCGTAATCAATAGTAGTCACATCTATGTTCCTAACATATCGTAGTCAATAGTAGTCACATCTATGTTCACTAACACATCTTAGTCAATAGTAGTCACATCTATGTTCCTAACACATCTTAGTCAATAGTAGTCACATCTATGTTCACTAACACATCTTTGTCAATAGTAGTTACATCTATGTTCACTAACACATCTTAGTCAATAGTAGTCACATCTATGTTCACTAACACATCTTAGTCAATAGTAGTCACATCTATGTTCACTAACACATCTTTGTCAATAGTTGTCACATCTATGTTCACTAACACATCTTTGTCAATAGTAGTCACATCTATGTTCACTAAGACATCTTAGTCAATAGTAGTCACATCTATGTTCACGAACACATCTTAGTCAATACCAGTCACGTCTGACATGTTTGTCAACTATTGATGTTTGATTTGGTTCTGGGAGCAATGTATTATCTAACAAAAATTTCGGTGTTAACACAGTTTTATGGTGTGTATTGGGTGTAACGAAACATTAACAATGATTTGCTAATGTAGGAAAGATTTTAATATCAGACAGTTTTATAGTGTCTACTGGGTGTAAAAGAGCACCCACATGGTAATCTCTCTATATATATATATATTATAAACCCACATGGTAACCTTGATAAATATCATTTAAATGATAAATTATCCATTATAGTTGTTACTCTGCAAATCTATCAGTCCTAGAAATGAAGGTTGTGGTGTAAAGTAGGAAAGCTAACTGAGAAAAGCTGTGTGCATTCTGTCGACAAGAAGTTATATCTGGTACGCACAGTGAAACTTGTTTTCATTTTGTGTCACTGACGCTAAATTGAAATAATCCATTTTACCTGGTTCAGACTTCTTTAAATAAATGTTTATAATTTAGATTTTTCGTGATAGTTTCAATATTTTCGTTTTGTCGTGCGGTTATTTGTCGCCCATACACTGCTTAACTAGACTCATGATGTATACAGTGCAGACTTTGGAGTGAAAGTGAGGTAAGCGACATTTACAGTTTTTAATCAGAAAGTGTTTGTCTGTCAGTAAATTATCTCACGTGTAATTCATGGATAGCAAAATAACAAAAAACGGAAGTACACAACGCCACCAAGATTAAATTAAAATCAAGTACCGCGCGCGCTCGTGAACAGGATTTGTAGTTGGAGCGAATAACAAGTTTCCTAACTCCTATATATGAACCATATTATAAAGTATTTAAAGATAAGCACAATAAAATACACCATCTGTCTGTTTACTTTAATATAAATCGCAGAGAACAGTCTGTCGAATTCAGATACGTTCTGAACTTGTTGTATGAAGTATTGTTACTCACTTAACGTTGACACATGATAAAGTAGGGCACTTGTTACTTACTTAACGTTGACACATGATAAAGTAGGGCACATGTTACTCACTTAACGTTGACACACGATAAAGTAGGGCACTTGTTACATACTTAACGTTGACACATGATAAAGTAGGGCACATGTTACTCACTTAACGTTGACACACGATAAAGTAGGGCACTTGTTACATACTTAACGTTGACACATGATAAAGTAGGGAACTTGTTACTCACTTAACGTTGACACATGATAAAGTAGGGCACTTGTTACTTACTTAACGTTGACACATGATAAAGTAGGGCACTTGTTACTCACTTAACGTTGACACATGATAAAGTAGGACACTTGTTACTTACTTAACGTTGACACATGATAAAGTAGGGCACTTGTTACTTACTTAACGTTGACACACGATAAAGTAGGACACTTGTTACTTACTTTACGTTGACACAAGATAAAGTAGGGCACTTGTTACTTACTTAACGTTGACACATGATAAAGTAGGGCACTTGTTACTTACTTAACGTTGACACATGATAAAGTAGGGCACTTGTTACTTACTTAACGTTGACACATGATAAAGTAGGGCACTTGTTACTTACTTAACGTTGACACATGATAAAGTAGGGCACATGTTACTCACTTAACGTTGACACATGATAAAGTAGGGACTTGTTACTCACTTAACGTTGACACAAGATAAAGTAGGGCACTTTTTACTTACTTAACGTTGACACATGATAAAGTAGGGCACATGTTACTTACTTAACGTTGACACATGATAAAGTAGGGCACATGTTACTCACTTAACGTTGACACATGATAAAGTAGGGCACTTGTTACTTACTTAACGTTGACACACGATAAAGTAGGACACTTGTTACTTACTTAACGTTGACACATGATAAAGTAGGGCACTTGTTACTTACTTAACGTTGACACATGATAAAGTAGGGCACTTGTTACTTACTTAACGTTGACACATGATAAAGTAGGGCACATGGTGTACCCACTGCTCATTAGATTTTATAAAAATGGCAGTTGGTGTAAACAGTGTCGTGACTCTAAAAAGAAACAACTATGATGAAATATAAATACGTAATATAGATAATGAAGATAGGAATCAGATAAAACTGTAAATTTGATCAACTAAACATCAGGTAAAACTGCGACTTTGATCAACTAAACATCAGATGAAACTGTAAATTTGATCAACTAAACATGAGATAAAACTGTAATTTTGATCAACTGAACATCAGGTAAAACTTTAACTTTGATCAACTAAACATCAGGTAAAACTGTAACTTTGATCAACTAAACATCAGATAAAACTGTAACTTTGATCAACTAAACATCAGGTAAAACTGCAACTTTGATCAACTAAACATCAGGTAAAACTGTAACTTTGATCAACTAAACATCAGATGCAACTGTAACTTTGATCAACTAAACATCAGATGAAACTGTAACTTTGATCAACTAAACATCAGATAAAACTGTAACTTTGATCAACTAAACATCAGGTAAAACTGTAACTTTGATCAACTAAACATCAGGTAAAACTGTAACTTTGGACAACTAAGCATCAGGTAAAACTGTAACTTTAGACAACTAAGGATCAGGTAAAACTGTAACTTTAGACAACTAAGGATCAGGTAAAACACAGTTAATTTTGTTAAATGGGATCAAAACCTTATCATGACGTACATTTTAGTGTTTGCTTCTATAATCCAAAAAGTTTTAGTATTCTAATACGAGAAGCATGTGTATCATTTTTCTTTATTTCTGTACACGTGAGTTGGAGAAACGCGAATGTATAATGTTGGAAAGACCCAGATGTGACTGTAATATCCAAGAAGACGATTTTCTACAGTGTAAGTGATAAGACTACTCTGATTCTAGGAACTGTAGTCACACATTACGGAATACTTCTGATAGAAACTTTACAAATACTGTAATATACTTACATGTACGTAACAAATTTGATTACAGAAGGAGAAAGCATCACTCACACATAAATATTCTTTCCTTGGATGATTAAATATTAATGTGTGTTGGAAGTTCTAAATGGGTCCAAGAATGATGGGTAAAAATTCTGCGTTCTTGGTCGTGTCTTATATTTTTTGCAGCCAGTGATGTGCCATGTTTGAATGTCTTTCAGATCTTTAAAGTAGAGTTATTTGTCCACGTATATTAATGATGATGCCATAATTGTTTATGTTATTAATAAGAGCTCAACTAATTTAATAATTTAGCGGATAACTGCTCGTGAGTTTCTCAGGTTTTCCTCTAAAATGTATATTTCTCTGGTTCGTGTTGAAGTTTCTTCCTTCGTTACAAAGTATGGATTGTGTTAAAGGTGTTTTTCTAAAGTAGAAACAGATCTGTGCACTATTTAGGTTCTTTAGCTCAGCGTTCCAGTAACCTAAAAACTGTCAGACTTACACATATTGTAGCATCTTTGAATCGGTTAAATTCAGTTATTGTCATTATAAATAATATTATGTTTAACAATGGTGTCTGTGCAACACCCTAAACAATATCATATTTAACAATGGTGTCTGTACAACACCCTAAACAATATTATGTTTAACAATGATGTCTGTACAACACCCTAAACAATATTATGTTTAACAACGGTGTCTGTACAACACCCTAAACAATATCATATTTAACAATGGTGTCTGTACAACACCCTAAACAATATCATATTTAACAATGGTGTCTGTGCAACAACCTAAACAATATCATGTTTAACAATGGTGTCTGTACAACACCCTAAACAATATCATGTTTAACAATGGTATCTGTACAACACCCTAAACAATATCATATTTAACAATGGTGTCCGTGCAACAACCTAAACAATATCATGTTTAACAATGGTGTCTGTACAACACCCTAAACAATATCATATTTAACAATGGTGTCTGTACAACACCCTAAACAATATCATATTTAACAATGGTGTCTGTGCAACAACCTAAACAATATCATGTTTAACAATGGTGTCCGTGCAACAACCTAAACAATATCATATTTAACAATGGTGTCTGTGTAACAACGTAAACAATATCATGTTTAACAATGGTGTCTGTACAACACCCTAAACAATATCATATTTAACAATGGTGTCTGTACAACACCCTAAACAATATCATATTTAACAATGGTGTCTGTGCAACAACCTAAACAATATCATGTTTAACAATGGTGTCTGTACAACACCCTAAACAATATCATGTTTAACAATGGTGTCCGTGCAACAACCTAAACAATATCATGTTTAACAATGGTATCTGTACAACACCCTAAACAATATTATGTTTAACAATGATGTCTGTACAACACCCTAAACAATATTATGTTTAACAACGGTGTCTGTACAACACCCTAAACAATATCATATTTAACAATGGTGTCTGTACAACACCCTAAACAATATCATATTTAA
This sequence comes from Carcinoscorpius rotundicauda, assembly GCA_011833715.1. NCBI lineage: Eukaryota > Metazoa > Arthropoda > Merostomata > Xiphosura > Limulidae > Carcinoscorpius > Carcinoscorpius rotundicauda. The sequence goes on from CM022399.1 coordinate 93,833,541, forward strand.
CAATGGTGTCTGTGCAACAACCTAAACAATATCATGTTTAAAAATGGTGTCTGTACGACACCCTAAACAATATCATATTTAACAATGGTGTCTGTACAACACCCTAAACAATATTTATGTTTAAAGTGTGAACATGTCCTCGTATCTTGACGTATATTTTAATAACTGATCTTTTGAATGTTTTGTTTTGCAGTAAGAATGCGTAGAGCTAGAAGGCCTAATTAGCCTTTCAGCAATAAACGTCATTATCTACCATAGGTTTAGCTTAAACATGATATAAACACTATATAACAGGAAAAATTACTTGTGTTTGTCTAACTATAACTAACACCATATTATACTTCTGTTTATACAAAGGTTCTGTTTCATGTTGAGTTAGAAGATAAAATAATTATAGAATATGAAAATCAAAGTACACAAACAATATCATATTATTCACTCAAAACAATTTCTTTTTCTTTCAACGTGTTTGTACAGTTAGTTACAAGGTCTGCACGTATTCATGCAACGTATTAACAGTACACTACAGTTTGAATTTGCTATGTTTCTCCGCTATTTACTCTGTCCCGCCGAAATGATTTAATAATATTTAATGTTAAACTTACATATTGTGGAAGAAACAGTATGTAAAAATTAACTTAAATTACATACAAAGTTTATCAGATTTCAGTAACCAGGTTTTCAAAAATGCGTTTAACACCCTGTCTGCGAGATTACCAATGTAGTTCACGTCACACCAGATCTCTCCAAGATTTGCCAATAAATATTCAGAAATATTTAGGCTAAATAAATGTTGATGCTATTTTACACTTCAAATTAGATTGTGGCGGGATGTTATCAAATACGGTGAAACAAAACGGGAACTACTTGTAACACCAATAACAGTTCATTACTACACAATGATCAAAAGGAACGTAACGCGTGTGGTCGGTTTGTTCATATGGTTGTAACTGAGCGTCAGGTTACGCCATTGATCATTTGTGTTCTGCCCACCACGTGCTTCGAAACCCTGGTTTTACCTCATAACTCTGGTTATAAGCCCACAGACTTGAAGCTGAGCCGTGTGGCTAATTATGTTTACATCTAACGACAAAACATGTCTCTTTATCTTTCCTCTTGTCAACGGAGAGGCTTATTAACAATGGACGCGATGGATTGTTTGAAATGAGACAAGACACCTACTGATGTTATCTTCCGTCTTTCCACTTCTGTTTTCTCAATCTGTTCTGTTTTTCTTCACATACTCATGCTAAAATGTGTTTTTCTACAAAATAATAGCTTAAAACAAGGACTTCATTTTGTGTTTCTATCAATACTACTACTTAAAGCGATTGAATAAGGGAGAGAGGGCGCTAATAGTCGGGCGAGTTCAACATTCTGTTTGTGTCATGTTTTCCTTTAATTTCCAGCAAGAAGCATGGCAGACGAAAACTCCATCTTGTGTTGTTGTTAAGTAGAATACAAGACGAATGCCGCAGCATCTATAGAAAGATAAGTGGATTGAGAGAATCCAGAGGGAGTTACGGTGTTATTCCAGCTAATGATGCAATGAACCAAAGTACAGGGTAAAACATTTGATGAAAACTCATCTACAAACACTCATCTCACGTACAAAACATCAGTGAGAACAAGTTATATATTAATGAAAATAGCCACTCAGAAAACGTAACCAATCATCCTAATGACAAGGAAGAAGTGAAACTCTATAGTATACAAAGAAACAGATACTTACAATAAACACACGTTCGCTTCTACAGACTAAAATTAACAAGTAATAAAAAAGTGTGTCAGTACAATACACTGAACAACTAATATTTCACGTCCTTTTTAAACTAAATAATATATAAACTCCACACAAATCACAAACAACTTAAGTAATTACGAAGAAAACCAATGAAGTCGTTTTTAAGCCTTTAAATAAGCCAAAACTATAAAATAATAAAAACAAAAAATCTAAGATGCAATGACTGGCATTGTTACAGAACGACTGTTGTATAATAGCAGTAACTGTCGGTAATGTTACAGATCCATTGTTGTATAACAGTAGTAACTGTCGGTAATGTTACAGAACGACTGTTGTATAATAGCAGTAACTGTCGGTAATGTTACAGATCCATTGTTGTATAACAGTAGTAACTGTCGGTAATGTTACAGATCCATTGTTGTATAACAGTAGTAACTGTCGGTAATGTTACAGATCCATTGTTGTATAACAGTAGTAACTGTCGGTAATGTTACAAAACTATTGTTGTATAACAGTAGCAACTGTCGGTAATGTAAAAGAACTATTGTCGTATAACAGTAGTAACTGTCGGTAATGTTACAGAATGATTGTTGTATAACAGCAGTAACTGTCGGTAATGTTACAGATCCATTGTTGTATAACAGTAGTAACTGTCGGTAATGTTACAGATCCATTGTTGTATAGCAGTAGTAACTGTCGGTAATGTTACAGATCCATTGTTGTATAACAGTAGTAACTGTCGGTAATGTTACAAAACTATTGTTGTATAACAGTAGCAACTGTCGGTAATGTAAAAGAACTATTGTCGTATAACAGTAGTAACTGTCGGTAATGTTACAGAACGATTGTTGTATAACAGCAGTAACTGTCGGTAATGTTACAGATTCATTGTTGAATAACAGTAGTAACTGTCGGTAATGTTACAGAACGATTGTTGTATAACAGTAGTAACTGTCGGTAATGTTACAGATCCATTGTTGTATAACAGTAGTAACTGTCGGTAATGTTACAGATCCATTGTTGTATAACAGTAGTAACTGTCGGTAATGTTACAGATCCATTGTTGTATAACAGTAGTAACTGTCGGTAATGTTACAGAACGATTGTTGTATAACAGTAGTAACTGTCGGTAATGTTACAGATTCATTGTTGTATAACAGTAGTAACTGTCGGTAATGTTACAGATCCATTGTTGTATAGCAGTAGTAACTGTCGGTAATGTTACAGATCCATTGTTGTATAACAGTAGTAACTGTCGGTAATGTTACAAAACTATTGTTGTATAACAGTAGCAACTGTCGGTAATGTAAAAGAACTATTGTCGTATAACAGTAGTAACTGTCGGTAATGTTACAGATTCATTGTTGTATAACAGCAGTAACTGTCGGTAATGTTACAGATTCATTGTTGAATAACAGTAGTAACTGTCTGTAATGTTACAGAACGATTGTTGTATAACAGTAGTAACTGTCGGTAATGTTACAGATCCATTGTTGTATAACAGTAGTAACTGTCGGTAATGTTACAGATCCATTGTTGTATAGCAGTAGTAACTGTCGGTAATGTTACAAAACTATTGTTGTATAACAGTAGCAACTGTCGGTAATGTAAAAGAACTATTGTCGTATAACAGTAGTAACTGTCGGTAATGTTACAGAACGATTGTTGTATAACAGCAGTAACTGTCGGTAATGTTACAGATCCATTGTTGTATAACAGTAGTAACTGTCGGTAATGTTACAGATCCATTGTTGTATAGCAGTAGTAACTGTCGGTAATGTTACAGATCCATTGTTGTATAACAGTAGTAACTGTCGATAACGTTACAAAACTATTGTTGTATAACAGTAGCAACTGTCGGTAATGTAAAAGAACTATTGTCGTATAATGGTAGTTACTGTCGGTAATGTTACAGAACGATTGTTGTATAACAGTAGTAACTGTCGGTAACGTTACAAAACTATTGTTGTATAACAGTAGCAACTGTCGGTAATGTTACAGAACTATTGTTGCATAATGATAGTGATTGTCGATAATGTTACAGAACCATTGTTGTATAATACTAGTGACTGTCAATAATTTACAGAACCATTGTTGTAAAATGGTAATGACTGCGAGTAATGTTATAGAACTATTGTTGTAAAATGGTAGTCACAGTTGGTAAAGTTATAAAACTATTGTTGCCAAATGGTAGTCACAGTTAGTAATGTTATAGCACTATTGTTGTAAATGGTAGTCACAGTTGTTAAAGATATAGAACTATTGCTGTATAATGGTAATGACTATGAGTAATGTTATAGAACTATTGTTGTATAATACTTGTGACTTGGTAATGATACAGAACTATTGTTGTGTAATTGTAGTGACGGTTTTTATGTTAGGGAACTATTGTTGTATAATGATAGTGATAGTTAGTAATGTTAGGGAACTATTGTTATATAATGATAGTGATAGTTAGTAATGTTAGGGACTATTGTTGTATAATGATAGTGATAGTTAGTACTGTTAGGTAACTATTGTTGTATAATGATAGGGATAGTTAGTAATGTTAGGTAACTATTGTTGTATAATGATAGGGATAGTTAGTAATGTTAGGTAACTATTGTTGTATAATGATAGGGATAGTTAGTAATGTTAGGGACTATTGTTGTATAATGATTGTGATAGTTAGTAATGTTAGGGAACTATTGTTGTATAATGATAGTGATAGTTAGTAATGTTAGGGACTATTGTTGTATAATGATAGTGATAGTTAGTAATGTTAGGGACTATTGTTGTATAATGATTGTGATAGTTAGTAATGTTAGGGAACTATTGTTGTATAATGATAGTGATAGTTAGGAATGTTAGGGAACTATTGTTGTATAATGATAGTGATAGTGAGTAATGTTAGGGAACTATTGTTGTATAATGATAGTGATAATTAGTAATGTTAGGGAACTATTGTTATATAATGATAGTGCTAGTTAGTAATGTCAGGTAACTATTGTCATATAATGATTGTGATAGTTAGTAATGTTAGGGAACTATTGTTATATAATGATAGAGATAGTTAGTAATGTTAGGGACTATTGTTATATTATGATAGTGCTAGTTAGTAATGTCAGGTAGCTATTGTCATATAATGATTGTGATAGTTAGTAATGTTAGGGAACTATTGTTATATAATGATAGAGATAGTTAGTAATGTTAGGGACTATTGTTGTATAATGATAGTGATAGTAATGTTAGGGACTATTGTTGTATAATGATTGTGATAGTTAGTAATGTTAGGGAACTATTGTTATATTATGATAGTGCTAGTTAGTAATGTCAGGTAGCTATTGTCATATAATGATTGTGATAGTTAGTAATGTTAGGGAACTATTGTTATATAATGATAGAGATAGTTAGTAATGTTAGGGACTATTGTTGTATAATGATAGTGATAGTAAGTAATGTTAGGGAACTATTGTTGTATAATGATAATGATAGTTAGTAATGTTAGGGAACTATTGTTGTATTATGATAGTGATAGTTAGTAATGTTAGGGAACTATTGTTGTATAATGATAGTGATAGTTAGTAATGTTAGGGACTATTGTTGTATAATGATTGTGATAGTTAGTAATGTTAGGGAACTATTGTTGTATAATGATAGTGATAGTTAGTAATGTTAGGGACTATTGTTGTATTATGATAGTGACAGTTAGTAATGTTAGGGAACTATTGTTGTATAATGATAGTGATAGTGAGTAATGTTAGGGAACTATTGTTGTATAATGATAGTGATAGTTAGTAATGTTAGGGAACTATTGTTGTATAATGATAGTGATAGTGAGTAATGTTAGGGAACTATTGTTGTATAATGATAGTGATAATTAGTAATGTTAGGGAACTATTGTTATATAATGATAGTGATAGTAATGTTAGGGACTATTGTTGTATAATGATTGTGATAGTAATGTTAGGGACTATTGTTGTATAATGATTGTGATAGTTAGTAATGTTAGGGAACTATTGTTATATTATGATAGTGCTAGTTAGTAATGTCAGGTAGCTATTGTCATATAATGATTGTGATAGTTAGTAATGTTAGGGAACTATTGTTGTATAATGATAGGGATAGTTAGTAATGTTAGGTAACTATTGTTGTATAATGATAGGGATAGTTAGTAATGTTAGGGAGCTATTGTTATATGATAGTGATAGTTAGTAATGTTAGGGACTATTGTTGTATAATGATAGTGATAGTTAGTAATGTTAGGTAACTATTGTTGTATATATAGGATAGTAGTAATGTTAGGGACTATTGTTGTATAATGATTGTGATAGTTAGTAATGTTAGGAACTATTGTTGTATAATGATATGATAGTTAGTAATGTTAGGGACTATTGTTGTATAATGATAGTGATAGTTAGTAATGTTAGGGACTATTGTTGTATAATGATTGTGATAGTTAGTAATGTTAGGGAACTATTGTTGTATAATGATAGTGATAGTTAGGAATGTTAGGGAACTATTGTTGTATAATGATAGTGATAGTGAGTAATGTTAGGGAACTATTGTTGTATAATGATAGTGATAATTAGTAATGTTAGGGAACTATTGTTATATAATGATAGTGATAGTAATGTTAGGGACTATTGTTGTATAATGATTGTGATAGTAATGTTAGGGACTATTGTTGTATAATGATTGTGATAGTTAGTAATGTTAGGGAACTATTGTTATATTATGATAGTGCTAGTTAGTAATGTCAGGTAGCTATTGTCATATAATGATTGTGATAGTTAGTAATGTTAGGGAACTATTGTTATATAATGATAGAGATAGTTAGTAATGTTAGGGACTATTGTTGTATAATGATAGTGATAGTAAGTAATGTTAGGGAACTATTGTTGTATAATGATAATGATAGTTAGTAATGTTAGGGAACTATTGTTGTATTATGATAGTGATAGTTAGTAATGTTAGGGAACTATTGTTGTATAATGATAGTGATAGTTAGTAATGTTAGGGACTATTGTTGTATAATGATTGTGATAGTTAGTAATGTTGGGGAACTATTGTTGTATAATGATAGTGATAGTTAGTAATGTTAGGGACTATTGTTGTATTATGATAGTGATAGTTAGTAATGTTAGGGAACTATTGTTGTATAATGATAGTGATAGTGAGTAATGTTAGGGAACTATTGTTGTATAATGATAGTGATAGTTAGTAATGTTAGGGAACTATTGTTGTATAATGATAGTGATAGTGAGTAATGTTAGGGAACTATTGTTGTATAATGATAGTGATAATTAGTAATGTTAGGGAACTATTGTTATATAATGATAGTGATAGTAATGTTAGGGACTATTGTTGTATAATGATTGTGATAGTAATGTTAGGGACTATTGTTGTATAATGATTGTGATAGTTAGTAATGTTAGGGAACTATTGTTATATTATGATAGTGCTAGTTAGTAATGTCAGGTAGCTATTGTCATATAATGATTGTGATAGTTAGTAATGTTAGGGAACTATTGTTATATAATGATAGAGATAGTTAGTAATGTTAGGGACTATTGTTGTATAATGATAGTGATAGTAAGTAATGTTAGGGAACTATTGTTGTATAATGATAATGATAGTTAGTAATGTTAGGGAACTATTGTTGTATTATGATAGTGATAGTTAGTAATGTTAGGGAACTATTGTTGTATAATGATAGTGATAGTGAGTAATGTTAGGGAACTATTGTTGTATAATGATAATGATAGTTAGTAATGCTAGGGAACTATTGTTGTATAATGATAGTGATAGTGAGTAATGTTAGGGAACTATTGTTGTATAATGATAATGATAGTTAGTAATGTTAGGGAACTATTGTTGTATAATGATAGTGATAGTTAGTAATGTTAGGGAACTATTGTTGTATTGTGATAGTGATAGTTAGTAATGTTAGGGAACTATTGTTGTATAATGATAGTGATAGTTAGTAATGTTAGGGAACTATTGTTGTATAATGAAAATGATAGTTAGTAATGTTAGGGAACTATTGTTGTATAATGATAGTGATAGTTACAATGTTAGGGACTATTGTTGTATAATGATAGTGATAGTGAGTAATGTTAGGGAACTATTGTTGTATAATGATAATGATAGTTAGTAATGTTAGGGAACTATTGTTGTTAATGATAGTGATAGTGCAGTAATGTTTGGGAACTATTGTTGTATAATGATAATGATAGTTAGTAATGTTAGGGAACTATTGTTGTATAATGATAGTGATAGTTAGTAATGTTAGGGAACTATTGTTGTATAATGATAATGATAGTTAGTAATGTTAGGGAACTATTGTTATATTATGATAGTGATAGTTAGTAATGTTAGGGAACTATTGTTGTATAATGATAGTGATAGTGAGTAATGTTAGGGAACTATTGTTGTATAATGATAATGATAGTTAGTAATGTTAGGGAACTATTGTTGTATAATGATAGTGATAGTTAGTAATGTTAGGGAACTATTGTTGTATAATGATAGTGATAGTTAGTAATGTTAGGGAACTATTGTTGTATAATGATAGTGATAGTTAGTAATGTTAGGGAACTATTGCTATATAATGATAGTGATAGTAATGTTAGGGACTATTGTTGTATAATGATTGTGATAGTTAGTAATGTTAGGGAACTATTGTTATATAATGATAATGATAGTAATGTTAGGGAACTATTGTTATATAATGATAGTGATAGTAATGTTAGGGACTATTGTTGTATAATGATTGTGATAGTTAGTAATGTTAGGGAACTATTGTTATATAATGATAATGATAGTTAGTAATGTTAGGGAACTATTGTTATATTATTGTAGTGATAGTTAGTAATGTCAGGTAGCTATTGTTGTATAATGATAGTGATAGTGAGTAATGTTAGGAAACTATTATTGTATAATGATAGTGATAGTTAGTAATGTTAGGGACTATTGTTATATAACGATAGTTATAGTTAGTAATGTTAGGGACTATTGTTGTATAATGATAGTGATAGTGAGTAATGTTAGGTAACTATTGTTATATAATGATAGTGATAGTTAGTAATGTTAGGGAACTATTGTTGCTTAATGATAGTGATAGTTAGTAATGTTAGGGAACTATTGTTGTATAATGATAGTGATAGTTAGTAATGTTAGGGAACTATTGTTATATTATTGTAGTGGCTGTTGGCAATATTACATAACTATTGATGTGTAATGGTAGTCACAGTTGGTAATGTAACAGATCTATTGTTGTATAATAATAGTTACAATCGGTAATGTTACAAATCTATTTTTGTATAATGGTAGCGACGTTTGGTAATGTTATAGAACAATTGTTGTATAATTGTTATCACAGTCGATAATGTTACACAACTATTGTATAATAGTAGTGATTGTTCGTAGTTTTAGAGAACTATTGTTGTATAATTATAGGGAGTGTTGGTAGTGTTACAGAACTATTATTGTATAATGGTATTGACGTTTGGTAATGTTAAACAACACCAATAAACATTTGAAATACTAAGCGAAAACAACAGTAAATATGTTACAAATGAATTAACAACAAAAGAAAATACCTTCGAGAGCAGGAAAATAAGAAACTTAGCAAGACAACAACAGTATGTGACACATGAAACAACAGTTGAAACTGTGGCTAAAATGCTATATGACATGTAGTTTTACCTGTTGCTATGAAGATGTAGTAACCTTTGTTTAAAACATAAAAGTAATACTCAGTTTTAATGTTTCCACCGTATGGGTTTTTTTAAGGTTCTTTTCTATTGTTAAAAAGGGTTTCCATGTTAGGGTTCGGATACAAAATGAGGTAAAACCTCGTCACGTGTCGAAACAATTGAACGGTAATTGTGCTGAAGTAAATAGCGATGAATTAACGTGAATATACAGTAAAGACACTCCCTTGGATCAGAGTGTGTACACAATATGATTGTCTAGTGGGCTGTTTTCGATCGTCTTTTGTTTTATCACGTGTTATTTCAGCAGTGAAGGTTTTATTGCGTTGTTTCTAAGCAAGAGATACTAATACAATATAGTGTTAAGAAAAAATGTTCGTGTTGCGATGCTATAGATGCATCTATCATAACAGAATACCCTTGTTTGATAAGTATTCGTGGGTATGTTTTCACACTGGATGTCACAGTTCCTTGTCATATTGATGAGCGCAACTGAAGTGCGTTATAGAAGTAGGCTCTTTTTGATAGTTTTCGTTTCCTTGAGAAGTCTGAAAAGGAAAATATTCATTTCATTTCATACTGGTTTATTGTACAAGGAACAATAGAACCATAGATGTATTATATGATACAAATATAAAATAAAACAACAAATAATGTTCATATGAAGTTTTAGGAATTGCAAAAAACAAATATATTTGATTCATTTACTCTTTATAAGAAGAATTTCGAAATATAATTTTTACATGATTAACTGTTCAGAACATGTCAAGCGGGACAGACATAAACATTTAGCTATTATTTGTATATGGATCTGTAAGTTGGTTGTGTAGCTTCGAAACAGTTGGAGCATAGTAACAAGTGTATCTGTTGTCGAGAGTAAACACTACAGATGGCCTCAATACAGTGATAAATAAACTGTTAAATTAGTATTATTGTCTCGCACGTGTCAAATATTTGTTGCTTTTGCTGTTGTATTTTTGACACCCAGTTAATGAATCTCTCTATAATTTGTCAAGAGATGGCAGCACAATACACATTATCATACAAGGAAGTGTTTCAGCTGAGTATTTATGAAAACTTTATTATAAATGTACGACAAGACTGTGCCATCTTCACTACATTACACAAACACATGAATATATGTATATACAGCATAGAACAACGACGTCAAATGGCAGGATACTGATTCGTAGCCTACTAAAGGTATCTTAGTGTCCAGGTAATAACTTTGCTACAATAATAGAATAAACAGAAACATCAAACTATTTTTCAGCTCGCGATAACAGAAGCAAAGTGCCTGCCAGGCCCTCGAAGTACTAATATATAGTTGAGCATACTATTAGGCCTATCAAGCAGTAATTCTCTATTTATGGTATTACAGACCACTTGGTAAGATAGTGTAAGCTCTATATTCATATAACAGCGACATCATCTCTTTGAAGTTGAAAGCATGACTTGGAAGTCAACACGGGAATTTGGTGTAAGATTTCTGACATGAATACCAACAAAAACTAAAAACAGTTCTTACTTTAGAATTGAATCCAAATATCAAAAGGAAGTCCTTACATATATTACAGGACTTTTAAAGTTACAACACATATTTCGTCTGACCACCGGAAACAGCGACCTACATCTACAAGTGGTTCAGAGGATAACTAACGCTTCCCATGCAAACAGTTTCTTACTTTCCATAGAGAAGGCTGACCGGGAGAGCATCAAATACGTTGTACTTGATTGTAGTGCTGACACGGCAAGAAATATTATTATAAACCATGTCAAGGACATCTACATGGGGAGACGAAACTACCACTACCTACTGACCAGTCTGGTAAGTAACGATTATACATGTTGTACAAACTACCACTACCTACTGACCAGTTTGGTAAGTGACGATTATACATGTTGTACAAACTACCACTATCTACTGACCAGTTTGGTAAGTAAGATTATACATGTTGTACTAACTACCACTATCTACTGACCAGTTTGGTAAGTAACGATCATACATGTTCTACAAACTACCACTATCTACTGACCAGTTTGGTAAGTAACGATTATACATGCTCTACAAACTACCACTATCTACTGACCAGTTTGGTAAGTAACGATTATACATGTTGTACAAATACCACTATCTACTGACCAGTTTGGTAAGTGACAATTATACATGTTGTACAAACTACCACAACCTACTGACCAGTTTGGTAAGTGACGATTATACATGTTGTACAAACTACCACAACCTACTGACTAGTTCGTCTGTCACTATGTTGATGTTGTTTTTCACGTATCTTTAAAAATGTTTATTTTATCTCAATGTGTGTGTTGTGTTGTTTTTTCATGTTTATAGAAGTGTTTGTCTTACTGTATGTTGATGTTGTTCATGTTTATAGAAGTGTTTGTCTTACTATATGTTCATGTTCATGTTTATAGAAGTGTTTGTTTTACTGCATGTTGATAGAAGTGTTTGTCTTACTGTATGTTGATGTTGTTCATGTTTATAGAAGTGTTTGTCTTACTGTATGTTGATGTTGTTCATGTTTATAGAAGTGTTTGTCTTACTGTATGTTGATGTTGTTCATGTTCATAGAAGTGTTTGTCTTACTGTATGTTGATGTTGTTCATGTTTATAGAAGTGTTTGTCTTACTGTATGTTGATGTTGTTCATGTTTATAGAAGTGTTTGTCTTACTGTATGTTGATGTTGTTCATGTTTATAGAAGTGTTTGTCTTACTGTATGCTGATGTTGTTCATGTTTATAGAAGTGTTTGTCTTACTACATGTTGATGTTGTTCATGTTTATAGAAGTGTTTGTCTTACTGCATGTTGATGTTGTTCATGTTTATAGAAGTGTTTGTCTTACTGCATGTTGATGTTGTTCATGTTTATAGAAGTGTTTGTCTCACTGTATGTTGATGTTGTTCATGTTTATAGAAGTGTTTGTTTTACTGTATGTTGATGTTGTTCATGTTTATAGAAGTGTTTGTCTTACTGTATGTTGATGTTGTTCATGTTTATAGAAGTGTTTGTCTTACTGTATGTTGATGTTGTTCATGTTTATAGAAGTGTTTGTCTTACTATATGTTCATGTTTATAGAAGTGTTTGTCTTACTGCATGTTGATGTTGTTCATGTTTATAGAAGTGTTTGTCTTACTGTACGTTGATGTTGTTCATGTTTATAGAAGTGTTTGTCTTACTGTATGTTGATGTTGTTCATGTTTATAGAAGTGTTTGTCTCACTGTATGTTGATGTTGTTCATGTTTATAGAAGTGTTTGTTTTACTGTATGTTGATGTTGTTCATGTTTATAGAAGTGTTTGTCTTACTGTATGTTGATGTTGTTCATGTTCATAGAAGTGTTTGTCTTACTGTACGTTGATGTTGTTCATGTTTATAGAAGTGTTTGTCTTATTGTATGTTGATGTTGTTCATGTTTATAGAAGTGTTTGTCTTACTGTATGTTGATGTTGTTTTTCACGTATCTTTAAAAATGTTTATTTTATCTCAATGTGTGTGTTGTGTTGTTTTTTCATGTTTATAGAAGTGTTTGTCTTACTGTATGTTGATGTTGTTCATGTTTATAGAAGTGTTTGTCTTACTGTATGTTGATGTTGTTCATGTTCATAGAAGTGTTTGTCTTACTGTACGTTGATGTTGTTCATGTTTATAGAAGTGTTTGTCTTACTGTATGTTGATGTTGTTCATGTTTATAGAAGTGTTTGTCTCACTGTATGTTGATGTTGTTCATGTTTATAGAAGTGTTTGTCTTACTGCATGTTGATGTTGTTCATGTTTATAGAAGTGTTTGTCTCACTGTATGTTGATGTTGTTCATGTTTATAGAAGTGTTTGTTTTACTGTATGTTGATGTTGTTCATGTTTATAGAAGTGTTTGTCTTACTGTATGTTGATGTTGTTCATGTTTATAGAAGTGTTTGTCTTACTGTATGTTGATGTTGTTCATGTTTATAGAAGTGTTTGTCTTACTGTATGTTGATGTTGTTCATGTTTATAGAAGTGTTTGTCTTACTGTATGTTGATGTTGTTCATGTTTATAGAAGTGTTTGTCTTACTGTATGTTGATGTTGTTCATGTTTATAGAAGTGTTTGTCTTACTGCATGTTGATGTTGTTCATGTTTATGGAAGTGTTTGTCTTACTGTATGTTGATGTTGTTCATGTTTATAGAAGTGTTTGTCTTACTGTATGTTGATGTTGTTCATGTTTATAGAAGTGTTTGTCTTACTGTATGTTGATGTTGTTCATGTTTATAGAAGTGTTTGTCGTACTGTATGTTGATGTTCGCAGTAGATTGTTGGTTCTTTAGACTTACCTCCGCGTAAATTGGAATTTCTAATAATATATTACTATTAATACATAGTGACTGATTTTAAAGTTAGAAGGGATTAACCCTTAACATTTCACAGACTTTCACTATTTGTTATTTATAATAGATATATATTACATATGTAGTATATAATTTTCTATTTCTTGCTATAAAACTGATTTTATTGGATACGTCGTGGTGGTAGTTGTCATGGTGATAAACTGACCTTTGATATATTATTTTTACATCATCTACGTTTTCCTCGAGGTCATGGATGATTCGTGGAACTCGAGAGTTCTGGAATTCGGGGCCATAAACGTCACTGGTTTCAGAATGGTGCAGCCCAATGGACTGGAATATCGAAAACTGCTGTTGAACTGGCAACGGAAGGAACCGTTAGGAAAAAACTTCAGTTATATTTCAGTAAGTGAAAAAACAGAAATGGATACACTGTATTATAACTGGGGGTATCTCTATCAGAAGAAACACAGAGATGAAGACACAGTACTGTAACATCAGTATAACTTATATAAATGGAACGTATCTTAATGTAACAAATGTGTACATGTATTATATAGTGTAGTTCAATTGTTGAGTCCCAACTAACAAATGTGTATGTATATTATTTTGTGTAGTTCTATTCTTCAATCCCACAGCAACAAATGTGCACATACATTATATAGTGCAGTTCTGTTCTTGAATCCCACAATAACTAATGTGTACATATATTATATAGTGTAGATCTATTGTTGAATCCCACAGCAACAAATGTGTACATATATTATATAATGTAGTTCTGTTGTTGAGTCCCACAATAACAAATGTGTATATACATTATATTGTGTTGTTTTCTTGTTGAATCCCACACCAACAAATGTGTACATATATTACATAGTGTACTTCTATTGTTCAATCCAATATTAACAAATGTGTACAAATATTATACAGTGTAGTTCCATTATTGAATCCAACAATAACAAATGTGTACACATATTATATTGGGTAGTTCTGTTGTTGAATCACACAATAACAAATGTGTACATATATTACACAGTGTAGTTATATCGTTGAATCTCACAGTAACAAATGTGTAGAAATATTATATAATGTAGTTCTATTGTTGAATCCCACAGTAACAAAAGTGTACATATATTATATGGTGTTCTTCTGTTGTTGAATCCCACAGTAACAAATGTGTACATGTATTATATAGTGTAGTTCTATTGTTGAATCCTACAATAACAAATGTGTACATATATTATATAGTGTAGTCTTATTGTTCAATCCAACAATAACAAATGTGTACATATATTATATAGTGTAGTTCTATTGTTGAATTCCAAAATAACAAATGTGTAGAAATATTATATAATGTAGTTCTGTTGTTGAATCTCAAGTAACACATTTGTACGTATATTATATAGTGTTTCTCTATCGTTGAATCCCACAATAACAAATGTGTACATATATTATACAGTGTAGTTCTATTGTTGAAACCAGCAGAAACAAATGTGTACATATATTATATAGTGTAGTTCTGTTGTTGAATCCTACAGCAACAAATATGTACTTATATTATATAGTGTAGTTTTATTATTGAATCGAACGGTAACAAATGTGTGTATATATTATATAGTATAGTTATATTGTTGAATCCCACAGCAACAAATGTGTACATATATTATGTAGTGTAGTTCTATTGTTGAACTCCACAGTAACAAATGTTTACATATATTATATAGTGTAGTTCTGTTGTTGAATCCCACAGTAAGAAATGTGTATATGTATTGTATAGTGTAGTTGTATTGTTCTATCCCACAGTAACAAATGTGTACTAGTATTATATACTGTAGTTCTCTTGTTGAATCCCACAGTAACAAATGTGTACATATGTTATATAGTGTAGTTCGATCGTTGAATCCAACAGTAACAAATGTGTACATATATTATATAGTGTAGTTCTATTGTTGAATCGAATAACAAATGTAAACCAATATTATATAGTGTAGTTCTGTTGTTGAATCCCAAGTAACAAATGTGTACGTATATTACATAGTGTTGTTCTGTGGTTGAACTCCACAGTAACCAATGTGTACAGATATTATATAGTGTAGTTCTATTGTTGAATTCCACAGTGCCAAATGTGTACGAATATTATATACCGTATTTTCTGCGTAATAACCCGAATTTCTGGCCCTAAATTTTGGACCTGACTTTTGGGGGTCGGCTTATTGGCCGATCACCAGCTTTCGACCAAAAAATACCGAAGACCAAAATCTGCCCCTAAATCATACCTTTGATCTCACAGTTACGTCAGAGTTATTTCAGTTGAATAAACTGTATTTATTAATAGAAAAAGGCCACTTCGGTTGATTTTTCTGGTTACATTTACTTGTTTTCGACATTTCTTTTAGCACACATTTTGCTTTCTTCCATTCACGGACCTGTTTTTCATTCACACAGTAATGGCGAGCGGCATTCATATTTGAGGTTTTCAAGGATAGCTCTACTACTTTCAGTTCAAAAGCAGCATCATAACGCATTCCTTTTTTTGGAGGTGTCGACATCTTTGGCTTTTGACGGTACAATGATAAACTCCCACTACATACATCTGGTATTTATACCCTGGGTTAGTGATTTTAATTACTGAGTAAAAATTCTAGAATTTCATTGGTTACCTTATTACAGTGAGTGGAGCCAATAACGAATGACATATTTATTCCATCTCTGTCTCAATACGACACGTTCTGCTTTACTGCAGAAAGCCAATGATCACACACAACATGCATGCTGTCGCTGAAACGAGACTAAGAAATTATTTTGAAGAAACTTGTCACTTCTTAAATATGGCTTCAACTTATTGGGCGTAAGAAAGCAAAAACCCTCATTTTCAGAGCTAAAAATTGGCCTCGGCTTATTCGGCTTATTAACCGGAAAATACTGTACTGTAGTTCTATTGTTGAATCCCACACTAACAAATGTGTACGTATATTACACAGTGTAGTTCTGTTGTTGAATTCCACAGTAACAAATGTGTACGTATATTATATAGTGCAGTTCTATCGTTGAATCCCACAGTAACAAAAGTGTACATATATTATGTAGTGTAGTTCTATTGTTGAATCCAACAATAAAAAATGTGTGTATATATTATATAGAATAACTCTATTGTTGCATTCCACAGCAAGAAATGTGTACATATATTATGTAGTGTAGTTCTATTGTTGAATCCCACAGTAACAAATGTGTACATATATTATATAGTGTAGTTGTATTGTTGAATCCCACAGCAACAAATGTGTAAATATATTATATAGTGTGGTTGTGTTGTTGAATCCCACAGTAACCAATGTTTACATGTATTATATAGTTTAGTTATGTTGTTGAATTCCACAGCAAGAAATGTGTACATATATTATGTAGTGTAGTTCTATTGTTGAACTCCACAGGAACAAATGTGTACATATATTATATAGTGTAGTTCTGTTGTTGAATCCCACAATAACAAATGTGTACATATATCATGTAGTGTAATTCTATTGTTGAATTCCACAGTAACAAATGTGTAGGAATATTATGTAGTGTAGTTCTATTGTTGAATCCAACAATAACAAATGTGTACATTTTTGTATAGTGTAGTTCTGTTGTTGAATCCCACAAAAACAAATGTGTACATATATTATATAGTGTAGTTCTATCGTTGAATTCAATAGTAACAAATTTATACATATATTATATAGTGTAGTCCTTTTGTTCAATCCCAGAATAAAATGCGTACATATATTTTATAGTGTAGTTCTGTTGTTGAATCCCACAGTAACAAATGTGTATATGTATTATATAGTGTAGTTCTATTGTTGAATACATATACTTAGATTCCTGAATCCTTCCACATATTTAAAACTATTTAAACTGATCACAATAGTGAACTACTGAAAGCTGAGGTTTATATTGTTTGTTTCCTTCTGTCGTCAGACTGAGATCGCACTTGTGTATGATGGAGTGAAAGTCATTCTCAGTACGTTTGACCGGCTGCTTGCTGCTAACCCCGATCTCTTTCGAAACAACTTCAGACGGGGAAAAGTGTATAACAACGGTACGAAGGGTATTATTTGTAATAGAGCACCCCTCATTCCGTGGGAACATGGAAAACGTATCTTCGAGCAATTGAAAAAGGTAACACATAAAAAATATTATTTTATTATATAGCTAGTAATTATCCCTTCGTAGTAAAAATATTATTTTATTATATAGCTAGTAATCAACTCTTCGTAATAAAAATATTATTTTATTATATAGCTAGTAATTATCCTTTCGTAGTAAAAATATTATTTTATTTTATAGCTAGTAAATAACCCTTCGTGGTAAAAATATTATTTTATTATATAGCTAGTAAATAACCCTTCGTAGTAAAAACATAATTTTATTATATTGTTAGTAATCAACCCTTCGTAGTAAAAATATTATTTTATTATATAGCTAGTAATCAACCCTTCGTAATAGAAATATTATTTTATTATATAGCTAGTTATCAACCCTTCGTAATAAAAATATTATTTTATTATATAGCTAGTAATCAACCCTTCGTAATAAAAATATTATTTTATTATATAGCTAGTTATCAACCCTTCGTAATAAAAACATTATTTTATTATATAGCTAGTTATCAACCCTTCGTAATAAAAATATTTTTATATCGAAGAAACGTCAGCTGAAAAACATTCATTACCATTTGTCGTTAATAGTTTTGAACTTAAAGAGAAATAATTGTTTCACGGATTTATATCAAACAAATTAGTTTCTTAGTGTACATCTGGGCCTGTCAGAAAGTTGATTATCAATTCGTTTCTTAAATCTTATAAATTTGACAATAGAATGTTTCCGTTAGATGGAAGATCATAGTAAAATTTACAATAAAGATAAACATTTGATTTTCGTGGCCCTATTGTGAGTTAGGTAGACGAATTTCGATGACTGTAACAGTAATAACGTTCTCCCATATCAAGCAATTAATATCGTTTTAAAAAATTAGCTCACTACCAACGTTCATAAAGAATCATATGCAAACATTACTTTATTACTGACGTCTTAGGATACCATAGAGAAACATTAGTACACCATTGACGTCTTAAGAAATCATAGACGAACATTAGCCCTCTGTTGGATATATTAGAAAAGATAATAAAACCTGGGACATTTTATTAACGTGTTCAGTTCCTTGTTTGATGGTAAGTAAACATCACGAATGTTCAACAATTCCCTGTTGGTAGTTTTGTATAAAGGTTTCTTTGTCAGCTGATTCGTTTGGAAAGCGAGGTCTTTCACGAGTCACTCTTCTAATTTCTCACTAGAGGGTCTTACCAGCCTTACTATAAAATCTCTGTCTTAACGTCATGGCCTGCTATTTAAAGCAATATGTGGCATTTATAAACTTTGATGTTTTCAAAATCCGGTTGGACATTAACGTCCCAACATTATCTGCCTAGTCTATCACGAGAAGAGATTGCTTTTGAAACTGCGAGGCTTAAGGTAATGTGTGAAATGTTTAAACTTCGTAAGAAGGAGCTCACATAACTTATCGTTTGATATTACATTTTATTAGACTGCCCTATATAAAGTTCCTAATAAAAGCGTTTATAATATATTCACGTACATTTGGACTTTGAGAAATAGATAAGGCAATTTCATTCATGTTGTTTCGTACAAAGGAAACAAGTTTTACGACGCCCCAAGTATGAAAACATTTTCCAGCGGTAATGAGACCCAAATAATCCGGCCTGGCTACACGTTATAAAGCTTCCCATGTATTCACGAAAAATAAACGCAAAACACTATCCACATTCTGAAAACAGAATAAGCCAACTTTTAACTGAAACTTTGAAAAATATTTTAAAACAACGACAGTAAAACCTACTATATTAATATAAATATAAGACAAAGTTTTACTAATTCAATATATGGACAGTAGGGCACTAAAATACACAGACTGTGGTACATACATCTGAACTTTGTCAACGGTGGACATATTAAGTTATACATCCCGTAAAATGGTGGATTTAATATTACTGGTGGACATACTGAGTTGTACATCCAGTACAATGGTGGATGTAATATTACTGGTGGACATACTGAGTTATACATCCAGTATAATGGTGGATGTAATATTACTGGTGGACATACCGAGTTATACATCCAGTAGAATGGTGGATGTAATATTACTGGTGGACATACCGAGTTATACATCCAGTAGAATGGTGGATGTAATATTACTGGTGGACATACCGAGTTATACATCCAGTAGAATGGTGGATGTAATATTACTGGTGGACATACCGAGTTATACATCCAGTAGAATGGTGGATGTAATATTACTGGTGGACATACCGAGTTATACATCCAGTAGAATGGTGGATGTAATATTACTGGTGGACATACCGAGTTATACATCCAGTAGAATGGTGGATGTAATATTACTGGTGGACATACCGAGTTATACATCCAGTAGAATGGTGGATGTAATATTACTGGTGGACATACCGAGTTATACATACAGTAGAATGGTGGATGTAATATTACTGGTGGACATACCGAGTTATACATCCAGTAGAATGGTGGATGTAATATTACTGGTGGACATACCGAGTTATACATACAGTAGAATGGTGGATGTAATATTACTGGTGGACATACCGAGTTATACATACAGTAGAATGGTGGATGTAATATTACTGGTGGACATACTGAGTTAAACATCCAGTAGAATGGTGGATATCATATTACTGGTGGACATACTGAGTTATACATCCAGTAGAATGGTGGATGTGATATTACTGGTGGACATACTAAGTTATACATCCAATAGAATGATGGATGTAATATTACTGGTGGACATACTAAGTTATACATCCAATAGAATGATGGATGTAATATTACTGGTGGACATACTAAGTTATACATCCAATAGAATGATGGATGTAATATTACTGGTGGACATACTGAGTTATACATCCAGTAGAATGGTGGATGTAATATTACTGGTGGACATACTGAGTTATACATACAGTAGAATGGTGGATGTAATATTACTGGTGGACACACTGAGTTATACATAGAGTAGAATGGTGAATATCATATTACTGGTGGACACACTGAGTTATACATACAGTAGAATGGTGAATATCATATTACTGGTGGACATACTGAGTTATACATACAGTAGAATGGTGGATGTAATATTACTGGTGGACATACTGAGTTAAACATCCAGTAGAATGGTGGATGTAATATTACTGGTGGACATACTGAGTTATACATACAGTAGAATGGTGGATGTAATATTACTGGTGGACATACTGAGTTATACATACAGTAGAATGGTGGATGTAATATTACTGGTGGACATACTGAGTTAAACATCCAGTAGAATGGTGGATGTAATATTACTGGTGGACATACTGAGTTATACATACAGTAGAATGGTGTATGTAATATTACTGGTGGACACACTGAGTTATACATCCAGTAGAATGATGGATATCATATTACTGGTGGACATACTGAGTTATACATACAGTAGAATGGTGGATGTAATATTACTGGTGGACATACTGAGTTAAACATCCAGTAGAATGGTGGATGTAATATTACTGGTGGACATACTGAGTTATACATACAGTAGAATGGTGGATGTAATATTACTGGTGGACATACTGAGTTATACATACAGTAGAATGGTGGATGTAATATTACTGGTGGACATACTGAGTTAAACATCCAGTAGAATGGTGGATGCAATATTACTGGTGGACATACTAAGTTATACATCCAATAGAATGGTGGATGTAATATTACTGGTAGACATACTAAGTTATACATCCAATAGAATGGTGGATGTAATATTACTGGTGGACATACTGAGTTATACATACAGTAGAATGGTGGATGTAATATTACTGGTGGACCTACTGAGTTAAACATCCAGTAGAATGGTGGATGTAATATTACTGGTGGACATACTGAGTTATACATACAGTAGAATGGTGAATGTAATATTACTGGTGGACATACTAAGTTATACATCCAATAGAATGGTGGATGTAATATTACTGGTGGACATACTGAGTTATACATCCAGTAGAATGGTGGATGTAATATTACTGGTGGACATACTGAGTTATACATCCAGTAGAATGGTGGATGTAATATTACTGGTGGACCTACTGAGTTATACATCCAGTAGAATGGTGGATGTAATATTACTGGTGGACATACTGAGTTATACATACAGTAGAATGGTGGATGTAATATTACTGGTGGACCTACTGAGTTATACATCCAGTAGAATGGTGGATGTAATATTACTGGTGGACATACTGAGTTATACATCCAGTAGAATGGTGGATGTAATATTACTGGTGGACATACTGAGTTATACATCCAGTAGAATGGTGGATGTAATATTACTGGTGGACACACTGAGTTATACATCCAGTAGAATGGTGGATGTAATATTACTGGTGGACACACTGAGTTATACATCTTGTCCCAGGTTCACATCCTTCGACTGCTTGTGGTACTAGATACTGCTGAGCTGGTGATCTTTGTCTGATAAGTGAGCGACCAGCAGTAATGAAGAAAGTGTATGATGATTTTGTATACATGATTGAAATATTAAATAAGGTATTTTAAAATGAATAATTTGTGCTATACGTTAACAATGAGTTCGCCTTATAATCTCTAAAATATTATATATTGAAATGTATCTGCAAGTGTTTTAGTGTATGCTTTACTTATTCTATACCGACAATCGTGTTATTTAGACAAACTGAGAGAAGTAAACCTTAAAATGAAAACTCTAATTAAATGTTTAGAGAAACAATGAGATGTGTAAAAAGAAATAACTTTTTGCAATGTTACGTATTTGTGCTCTTATTCAATTTTACAGACAAAAATAGTAGGCCTAACTGGAAATATTACATTTGATGACACAGGATCTAGAACCAATTTCACAGTTGATATTGTGGAGATGACAGTTAATAGTGAGATGACCAAGGTATGTTCATTTAAGGTGTTGTGTTTTGTTGTAAAATAGAACATCACATAACAGGGGAGATAAAATAAACGTCAACCATCACATGACTGAGGAGATAAAATAGAACATCAACCATCACATGACTGAGGAGATAAAATAGAACATCAACCATCACATGATTAAGGAAATTGTTTCAGTAGTTCTTGCAGCTTATTCTATAACAAAATTAAGAAAATATTGTTGTAATTACGATTTGTTGAAGCTGAATAAATTATGTATGTTATGTTATTAGTTAGGACTGAACTTTAGTATACAACTTGGACATAGGTCAGACAGATTTAAACAAAAGACTGGAAGTCAGTGATGTCGAGAAACCCACTTGTTGAGAATTTTATATGCAAAAAACGGCTCTTTTGGGCTCAGAAAACACTTCAAATAGAAGAGCGAACAACGTTTCGACCTTCTATTTGAAGTGTTTTCTGAGCCCAAAAGAGCCGTTTTTTGCATATAAAAGACTGGAAGTACATCTGTGTTGGTTGTCATGGCAATAAGGAATGTATTTATATTTAATAACCACACTGATCTATATAAAACGTAGCTAAGTTATATTTCACTAAACTTGTTGTCATTGTAGTGAAATTTGTATTATTTCTATCATAGTTTTTGAAATGGATTGCTATGGCTAATATACAGCCATAGGACAGTTACCATGGTCTTTGTATTGTTACTACACCATAACAATAGATTCCATAGTTCCTGAGACTATTTTTGTACTATTGCTAACATACAGCCAGAAGAGGGCTATCATAGTTTTTGTGTTGTTAATACACCATACCAATAGGTTCCATGGTTCCTAAGACTATTTTTCTCATACATAGCAGAAGCTAAAATTATGGTTCTTTAAACAGAAACTATGAAACTACCGGTATTCTGTACTTGTTACATTTACTACATTTAGCTGTGTCTTACAGTTCAACTGCCAAGTTTTAAAAAACATCTCTATATTTAGTTGTGTCTTACAGTTCAACTACCAAGTTTTAAACATGTCTGTATTTAGTTGTGTCTTACAGTTCAACTACCAAGTTTCAAACATGTCTGTATTTAGTTGTGTCTTACAGTTCAACTACCAAGTTTTAAACATGTCTATATTTAGTTGTGTCTTACAGCTCAACTACCAAGTTTTAAACATGTCTATATTTAGTTGTGTCTTACAGTTCAACTACCAAGTTTTAAACATGTCTATATTTAGTTGTGTCTTACAGTTTAACTACCAAGTTTTAAACATGTCTATATTTAATTGTGTCTTACAGTTCAACTACCAAGTTTTAAACATGTCTATATTTAGTTGTGTCTTACAGTTTAACTACCAAGTTTTAAACATGTCTATATTTAATTGTGTCTTACAGTTCAAATACCAAGTTTTAAACATGTCTATATTTAGTTGTGTCTGATCCCAACTGTTCGACATTAGCCATTAAGTTTATGATGAAAGCCGGTAGTGTTAAATCATAAGTTTCTGATTCCAATTGTTGGAATTAATCATTAACTTTATTTTATCACCTATTAGCATTAATCATTAAGTTCTGGATATCATCTGTTGGACCTTAAGCCTTTAGTTTATTGTATCACCTATTAGTATAAACCATTTAGTTCTGGATATCATCTGTTGGACCTTAAGCCTTTAGTTTATTGTATCACCTATTAAGTATAAACCATTAAGTTCTAGATATCATCTGTTGGACGTTAAGTCTTTAGTTTATTGTATCACCTATTAGCATTAATCATTAAGTTCTGGATATCATCTGTTGGACCTTAAGCCTTTAGTTTATTGTATCACCTATTAAGTATAAACCATTAAGTTCTAGATATCATCTGTTGGACGTTAAGTCTTTAGTTTATTGTATCACCTATTAGTATAAACCATTTAGTTCTGGATATCATCTGTTGGACGTAAAGCTTTTAGTTTATTTTATCACCTATTAGCATTAATCATTAAGTTCTAGATATCATCTGTTGGACATTAAGCCTTTAATTTATTGTATCACCTGTTAGTATAAACCATTTAGTTCTGGATATCATCTGTTGGACGTAAAGCTTTTAGTTTATTGTATCACCTATTAGCATTAACCATTAAGTTCTGGATATCATATGTTGGACGTTAAGCCTTTAGTTTATTGTTTCACCTATTCATATTAACCATTAAGATCTGGATATCACCTGTTGGAGATTAACCTTTAAGTTTCTGATGCCACCTGTTGGATACTCTCCACAGATAGCTGAATGGCGAGATACACATGGTCTAAGGCTGTGTTCACCTGTCTACCGGAGGGTAAAGCAAGACACAGGATTTGAAAACAAAACCTATATAGTGACAAGTATATTGGTAAGGGAAATTTTCTACACATTTAATAACATTTACACAGCGTATAAATAGCTGTATGTAGTTTGTCAGTTACTACATATTTATATCAGTTACTATGACTTGTGACTAAGTTATGTGACTTATCATAAACTAATATATGTTGAGTATTACTTACCAAATCACTTATCACAAACTAATACATGTTTAGTAACAGTTACTGTATCATAAACTAAATCATGTTGAGCATTACTTACCAAATCACTTATCACAAACTAATACATGTTCAGTAACACTTACTGTATCATAAACTAAATCATGTTGAGCATTACTTACCAAATCACTTATCACAAACTAATACATGTTTAGTAACACTTACTGTATCATAAACTAAATCATGTTGAGTATTACTTACCAAATCACTTATCACAAACTAATACATGTTCAGTAACACTTACTGTATCATAAACTAAATCATGTTGAGCATTACTTACCAAATCACTTATCACAAACTAATACATGTTTAGTAACACTTACTGTATCATAAACTAAATCATGTTGAGTATTACTTACCAAATCACTTATCACAAACTAATACATGTTCAGTAACACTTACTGTATCATAAACTAAATCATGTTGAGCATTACTTACCAAATCACTTATCACAAACTAATACATGTTTAGTAACACTTACTGTATCATAAACTAAATCATGTTGAGTATTACTTACCAAATCACTTATCACAAACTAATACATGTTTAGTGACACTTACTGTATCATAAACTAAATCATGTTGAGCATTACTTACCAAATCACTTATCACAAACTAATACATGTTTAGTAACACTTACTGTATCATAAACTAAATCATGTTGAGCATTACTTACCAAATCACTTATCACAAACTAATACATGTTCAGTAACAGTTACTGTATCATAAACTAAATCATGTTGAGTATTACTTACCAAATCACTTATCACAAACTAATACATGTTTAGTAACAGTTACTGTATCATAAACTAAATCATGTTGAGCATTACTTACCAAATCACTTATCACAAACTAATACATGTTTAGTAACACTTACTGTATCATAAACTAAATCATGTTGAGTATTACTTACCAAATCACTTATCACAAACTAATACATGTTTAGTAACACTTACTGTATCATAAACTAAATCATGTTGAGTATTACTTACCAAATCACTTATCACAAACTAATACATGTTTAGTAACACTTACTGTATCATAAACTAAATCATGTTGAGTATTACTTACCAAATCACTTATCACAAACTAATACATGTTTAGTAACAGTTACTGTATCATAAACTAAATCATGTTGAGTATTACTTACCAAATCACTTATCACAAACTAATACATGTTTAGTAACACTTACTGTATCATAAACTAAATCATGTTGAGCATTACTTACCAAATCACTTATCACAAACTAATACATGTTCAGTAACACTTACTGTATCATAAACTAAATCATGTTGAGTATTACTTACCAAATCACTTATCACAAACTAATACATGTTTAGTAACACTTACTGTATCATAAACTAAATCATGTTGAGCATTACTTACCAAATCACTTATCACAAACTAATACATGTTTAGTAACAGTTACTGTATCATAAACTAAATCATGTTGAGTATTACTTACCAAATCACTTATCACAAACTAATACATGTTTAGTAACACTTACTGTATCATAAATTAAATCATGTTGAGCATTACTTACCAAATCACTTATCACAAACTAATACATGTTCAGTAACACTTACTGTATCATAAACTAAATCATGTTGAGTATTACTTACCAAATCACTTATCACAAACTAATACATGTTTAGTAACACTTACTGTATCATAAACTAAATCATGTTGAGCATTACTTACCAAATCACTTATCACAAACTAATACATGTTTAGTAACAGTTACTGTATCATAAACTAAATCATGTTGAGCATTACTTACCAAATCACTTATCACAAACTAATACATGTTTTGTAACACTTACTGTATCATAAACTAAATCATGTTGAGCATTACTTACCAAATCACTTATCACAAACTAATACATGTTTAGTAACACTTACTGTATCATAAACTAAATCATGTTGAGTATTACTTACCAAATCACTTATCACAAACTAATACATGTTTAGTAACACTTACTGTATCATAAACTAAATCATGTTGAGTATTACTTACCAAATCACTTATCACAAACTAATACATGTTTAGTAACACTTACTGTATCATAAACTAAATCATGTTGAGTATTACTTACCAAATCACTTATCACAAACTAATACATGTTTAGTAACACTTACTGTATCATAAACTAAATCATGTTGAGCATTACTTACCAAATCACTTATCACAAACTAATACATGTTCAGTAACACTTACTGTATCATAAACTAAATCATGTTGAGTATTACTTACCAAATCACTTATCACAAACTAATACATGTTTAGTAACACTTACTGTATCATAAACTAAATCATGTTGAGCATTACTTACCAAATCACTTATCACAAACTAATACATGTTTAGTAACAGTTACTGTATCATAAACTAAATCATGTTGAGTATTACTTACCAAATCACTTATCACAAACTAATACATGTTTAGTAACACTTACTGTATCATAAACTAAATCATGTTGAGCATTACTTACCAAATCACTTATCACAAACTAATACATGTTCAGTAACACTTACTGTATCATAAACTAAATCATGTTGAGTATTACTTACCAAATCACTTATCACAAACTAATACATGTTTAGTAACACTTACTGTATCATAAACTAAATCATGTTGAGCATTACTTACCAAATCACTTATCACAAACTAATACATGTTTAGTAACAGTTACTGTATCATAAACTAAATCATGTTGAGCATTACTTACCAAATCACTTATCACAAACTAATACATGTTTTGTAACACTTACTGTATCATAAACTAAATCATGTTGAGCATTACTTACCAAATCACTTATCACAAACTAATACATGTTTAGTAACACTTACTGTATCATAAACTAAATCATGTTGAGTATTACTTACCAAATCACTTATCACAAACTAATACATGTTTAGTAACACTTACTGTATCATAAACTAAATCATGTTGAGTATTACTTACCAAATCACTTATCACAAACTAATACATGTTTAGTAACAGTTACTGTATCATAAACTAAATCATGTTGAGCATTACTTACCAAATCACTTATCACAAACTAATACATGTTTAGTAACACTTACTGTATCATAAACTAAATCATGTTGAGTATTACTTACCAAATCACTTATCACAAACTAATACATGTTTAGTAACACTTACTGTATCATAAACTAAATCATGTTGAGTATTACTTACCAAATCACTTATCACAAACTAATACATGTTTAGTAACAGTTACTGTATCATAAACTAAATCATGTTGAGTATTACTTACCAAATCACTTATCACAAACTAATACATGTTTAGTAACACTTACTGTATCATAAACTAAATCATGTTGAGCATTACTTACCAAATCACTTATCACAAACTAATACATGTTCAGTAACACTTACTGTATCATAAACTAAATCATGTTGAGTATTACTTACCAAATCACTTATCACAAACTAATACATGTTTAGTAACACTTACTGTATCATAAACTAAATCATGTTGAGCATTACTTACCAAATCACTTATCACAAACTAATACATGTTTAGTAACACTTACTGTATCATAAACTAATACATGTTCAGAAAGTTACTATATCACTTCTGATAAATTAATAAATGTTCAATATCAGATATCATGTTCTTACTTATCATATATCTAAATAATGTGTATTATAATCTCTCCAAGTTACCACTGCATTAACAGTTTATTGCTAAGTTTTAATACCAGCCACTTTATAGAAGAGTTTTACAATGTGGTTTCATACCAGTCACTTCTGTATGGAATAGTATAATAGTGTGGTCTAATACCAGTCACCTCTCTATGGAACAGTATAAAACTGTGGTCTAATACCAGTCACCTCTGTATGGAGCAGTATAACACTGTGGTCTAATACCAGTCACCTCTGTATGGAGCAGTATAACACTGTGGTCTAATACCAGTCATCTCTGTATGGAACAGCATAAAACAGTGGTCTAATACCATTCACCTCTTATGGAACAGTATAAAACTGTGGTCTAACACCAGTCACCTCTGTATGGAACAGTATAAAACTGTGGTCTAATACCAGTCACCTCTGTATGGAACAGCATAAAACTGTGGTTTAATACCAGTCACCTCTATATGGAACAGAATAATACTGTGGTCTAAAACCAGTCACCTCTGTATGGAAGAGTATAATACTGTGGTCTAATACCAGTCACCTCTGTATGGAGCAGAATAAAACTGTGGTCTAGTACCAGTCACATCTGAATAGAACACTATAATACTGTGATCTAATACCAGTCACCACTGTATGGAACAGAATAATACTGTGGTCTAATACCAGTCACCTCTGTATGGAACAGTATAAAACAGTGGTCTAATACCAGTCACCTCTGTATGGAACAGTATAAAACTGTGGTCTAATACCAGTCAACTCCGTATAGAACAGTATAAAACTGTGGTTTAATACCAGTCACCTCTATATGGAACAGAATAATACAGTGGTATAACACCAGTCACCTCTGTATGGAACAGTATAAAACTGTGGTCTAATACCTGTCACCTCTGTATGGAACAGTATAAAACTGTGGTCTAATACCAGTCACCTCTATATGGAACAGAATAATACTGTGGTCTAATACCAGTCACTTCTGTATGGAACAGTATAAAACAGTGGTCTAATACCATTCACCTCTTATGGAACAGTATAAAACTGTGGTCTAATACCAGTCACCTCTGTATGGAACAGCATAAAACTGTGGTTTAATACCAGTCACCTCTATATGGAACAGAATAATACTGTGGTCTAACACCACTCACCTCTGTATGGAACAGTATAAAACTGTGGTCTAATACCAGTCACCTCTGTATGGAGCAGAATAAAACTGTGGTCTAATACCAGTCACATCTGAATGGAACAGTATAATACTGTGGTTTAATACCAGTCACCTCTATATGGAACAGAATAATACTGTGGTCTAACACCAGTCACCTCTGTATGGAAGAGTATAAAACTGTGGTCTTATACCAGTCACCTCTGTATGGAACAGCATAAAACTGTGGGTTAATACTAGTCACCTCTGTATGGAACAGCATAAAACTGTGGTTTAATACCAGTCACCTCTGTATGGAACAGTATAATACTGTGTTCTAATACCAGTCACCACTGTATGGAACAGAATAATACTGTGGTCTAATACCAGTCACCTCTGTATGGAACAGTATAAAACTGTGGTCTAATACCAGTCACCTCTATATGGAACAGAATAATACTGTGGTCTAATACCAGTCACCTCTGTATGTAAAGGAATAAAACTGTGGTCTAATACCAGTCACCTCTGTATGGAACAGTATAAAACTGTGGTCTAATACCAGTCACCTCTGTATGGAACAGCATAAAACTGTGGTTTAATACCAGTGACCTCTGTATGGAACAGCATAAAACTGTGGTTTAATACCAGTCACCTCTGTATGGAACAGTATAATACTGTGTTCTAATACCAGTCACCACTGTATGGAACAGAATAATACTGTGGTCTAATACCAGTCACCTCTGTATGGAACAGTATAAAACAGTGGTCTAATACCAGTCACCTCTGTATGGAACAGCATAAAACTGTGGTTTAATACCAGTCACCTCTACATGGAACAGAATAATACTGTGGTCTAACACCAGTCACCTCTGTATGGAAGAGTATAAAACTGTGGTCTTATACCAGTCACCTCTGTATGGAACAGAATAATACTGTGTTCTAATACCAGTCACCACTGTATGGAACAGAATAATACTGTGGTCTAATACCAGCCACCTCTGTATGGAACAGTATAAAACAGTGGTCTAATACCAGTCACCTCTGTATGGAACAGAATAATACTGTGGTCTAATACCAGTCACCTATGTAAGGAAAAGTTTAAACCTGTCGTTTAATACCAGTCACCTCTGTATGGAACAGTATAAAACTGTGGTCTAATATCAGTCACCTCTGTATGGAACAGTATAAAATTGTGGTCTAACACCAATCACCACTGTATGGAACAGTATAAAACTGTGGTCTAATACCATTCACCTCTGTATGGAGCAGTATAAAACTGTGGTCTAATATCAGTCACATCTGTATGGAACAGTATAATACTGTGGTCTAAAACAGTCACCTCTGTATGGAACAGTATAAAACTGTGGTTTAATACCAGTCACCTCTATATGGAAAAGAATAATACTGTGGTCTAACACCAGTCACTTCTGTATGGAACAGTATAAAACTGTGGTCTAATACCAGTCACCTCTGTATGGAACAGTATAAAACTGTGGTCTAATACTAGTCACCTCTGTATGGAACAGTATAAAACTGTGGTCTAATACCAGTCACCTCTGTATGGAACAGTATAAAATTGTGGTCTAATACCAGTCACCTCTGTATGGAAAAGTTTAAACCTGTCGTTTAATACCAGTCACCTCTGTATGGAACAGTATAAAACTGTGGTCTAATACCAGTCACCTCTGTATGGAAAGGAATAAAACTGTGGTCTAATACCAGTCACCTCTGTATGGAACAGTATAATACTGTGGTCTAATACCAGTCACCTCTGTATGGAACAGAACAATACTGTGGTTTAATATCAGTCACCTCTGTATGGAAAAGTTTAAACCTGTCGTTTAATACCAGTCATCTCTGAATGGAATATAAAACTGTGGTTTAACACCAGTCACCACTGTATGGAACAGTATAAAATTGTGGTCTAATACCAGTCACCTCTGTATGGAGCAGTATAAAACTGTGGTCTAATACCAGTCACCTGTGTATGTAACATTATAAAACTGTGGTCTAATACCAGTCACCTCTGTATGGAACAGTATAAAACTGTGGTCTAATACCAGTCACCTCTGTATGGAACAGTATAAAACTGTGGTCTAATACCAGTCACCTCTGTATGGAATAGTATAAAATTGTGGTCTAAGACCAGTCACCACTGTATGGAATAGTATAAAACTGTGGTCTAATACCAGTCACCACTGTATGGAACAGAATAATACTGTGGTCTAATACCAGTCACCTCTGTATTGAACAGTATAAAATTGTGGTCTAAGACCAGTCACCATTGTATGGAATAGTATAAATCTATAGTCTAATACCAGTCACCTCTGTATGGAGCAGTATAAAACTGTCGTCTAATAGCAGTCACCTCTGTATGGAAAAGTTTAAACCTGTCGTTTAGTACCAGTCACCTCTGTATGGAGCAGTATAAAACTGTGGTCTAAAACCAGTCACCTCTGTATGGAACAGTATAAAACTGTGGTCTATTACCAGTCACCTCTCTATGGAATAGTATAAAACTGTGGTCTAATACCAGTCACCTCTGTATGGAATAGTATAATACTGTGGTATAATACCAATCACTACAGTATGGAACAGTATAAAACTGTGGTCTAATACCAGTCACCTCTGTATGAAAGAGTATAAATCTGTGGTCTAATGCCAGTCATCTCTGTATGGAATAGTATAAAACTGTAGTCTAATACCAGTCACCTCTGTATGGAACAGAATAATGCTGTGGTCTAATACCAGTCACCTCTGTATGGAAAAGTTTAAACCTGTCGTTTAATACCAGTCACCTCTGTATGGAACAGTATAAAACTGTGGTCTAATATCAGTCACCTCTGTATGGAACAGTATAATACTGTGGTCTAATACCAGTCACCTCTGTATGGAACAGAACAATACTGTGGTCTAACACCAGTCACCTCTGTATGGAACAGTATAATACTGTGGTCTGATACCAGTCACCTCTGTATGAAACAGAATTATACTGTGGTCTAATTCCAGTCACCTTTATATGTAACAGTATAATACTGTGGTCTAATACCAGTCACCTCTGTATGGAACAGTAGAAAACTGTGGTCTAATACCAGTCACCTCTGTATGGAACAGTATAACACTCTGGTCTAATACCAGTTACCATAGTATGGAACAGTTTAGCACCTATTTAACACACGTTACTAAAGTATGGAACAGAGGAACACTGTGATTCAATACCAATTATAACACTGTAGAACAGTTTAACACCATGGCTTAATAGCAGTTACCACAGTCTTGAACAATTTAATACCAGCTACCACTGTAAGGAAAACTTTAACACGGTGTTTTCATAACAGTTACTACCATACAGAAGAGTTTAACACTGGTTTAATCCCAATTAAAACTGTACTGAACAGTTTTAAAATGTAGTTTAATACCGGTTGCCTGTGTATAGAACACTTTAAAACTGTGGTGTAATACCACTTACCACTGTATGGAGGAGTTTAACATTGTGGTTTAATTCCAGTTACATAATATGGAACAGTATAAAACTGTGGTGTAATACCACTTACCACTGTATGGAGGAGTTTATCACTGTGGTTTAATTCCAGTTACATAATATGGAACAGTTTATCACCGTGGTTTAACACTATTTACTAAAGTATGAAAAACACTCTCATTTAATAACATGGGTTAATAATAATTACCACAGTATGGAACAATTTAACACCATGGTTTAACAGTAATAACAATGTGGAAAAGTTTCACACCAGTTACAACACTATGGAACAGTTTAATACCAGTTACTATTGTATGGAACAGTTTACCACTGTGGTTTAATACCAGTAACTACAATATGATACAGTTTTACACTGAAGTTTAACACCAGTTACCACTGAATTAAACAGCTTAACACTGTGGTTTAATACTAATTACCACTGTATGGAACAGTTTTAAAATGTTGTTTAATACCAGTTACAACTGTATGAAACAGTGCAATTGTGTACCAAAATACCAGTTTCGACAGCATAGAACAACTTAACACTGTGATTTAACACGAGTTTGCGTGGAATGGAATAGATTAACACCAGACACCACAGTTCAGAACAGTTCAACACCATGGTTTAATACCAGTTACCATAGTATGGAACAGTTTAACACAAGTTATTTGAGTATGGAACAGTTTAACACCAGTTACCATAGTATCGAACAGTTTACCACTGTAATTTAATACCAGTCACCACTGTAGGAAGAGAGTAAAACTGTGGTCTAATTTCAGTTACCACAGTAAGGAACAATTTGACACCATGGTTTAACCACAGTTATAACAGTATGGAAGAGTTTAACACCAGTTACCACAGTATGGAAGAGTTTAACACCAGTTACCACTGTGTGGAGCAATTAAACACCATGGTTTAACACCAGTTACCATAATATCGAACACATTAACATTGTTTTTCAACAGCACATACCACTGTATGGAACAGTTTACCACTGTGGTTTAATACTAGATATCACTATATGGAAAAGTTTTACACTGCGGTTTAAATACCATTTACCACTAAGTGGAACAGTTTAACACTGTGGTTTAATACTAGCTATCTCTGTATGGAACACTTCAACACTGTTGTTTAATACCAGTAAGAACTGTATGGAACACTTCAACACTGTGGTTTAATACCAGTTAGAACTGTATGGAACAGTTTAACACCAGTTACCACCAGTTACCCCAGTATGGAACAGTTTATCACTGTGTTTTACCACTAGTTACCCTAGTATGGAACAGTTTAACACCGTGGTTTAGCACTAGTTACCACATTATATCTGTGACAATTATATGTATTGGTTCTTTATTGATTATAACATTTTATCTTATTTTCATTAATGACTCAGAGCTAAGGTTGTGTATTTATGAAGTTTTGGGGTTTCACGCTCATGGTACATACACCAGAGCCAGATACTGAGTAACAGATAAATATAATAAAGATATTTAATGTGTTTTACCACAGTCTAGTTTAAAATTTGTTTTCTTCCAGGTGACTCCTTAAGTTTAGTCTGTGGTTAAAAAACACACTACAAACATGCTGACAAATATAATACACCTTAGATTAGAGTTGGTGAATTTAATTTTAATATTTTAAAGAACGTTATAGTCACATATTTTTATACTTTCCCAAGGATTTAGAAAAATATAGTATGAGTTTCACACGTATTATTATACCATATAAGAGGTTTAACACTTTTCAGTGTAGAGAAACAATAGGATTATGTGTTGTAATAGGAGGATCCCTATCTCATGTACAAGAAGTCAGAACCAGGAGAATATCTCAAAGGAAACGACAGGTTTGAAGGCTTCTGTAAAGATTTGGCAGAATTGATAGCAAAACACCTGAACTTTGATTACATTCTGAAGCTCGTGAATGACTCGAACTATGGAGGTCAAGATCCAAGCTCTCCTGCTGGTTGGAATGGGATGGTTGGAGAACTTATTCGCAAGGTAGGTCATGACCTTGTCTGCGGGACGATAGGTAAACTATCATAGTTGTGTCAGATGTCAGATCTAGTCATGTGGGATAAACAGAAAAATCCATAATTATGTCAGCTGACGGATCTAATCATGTGGGAGAAACAGAAAAATCCATAATTATGTCAGCTGACGGATCTAATCATGTGGGAGAAACAGAAAAATCCATAATTATGTCAGATCTAATCATGTGGGAGAAACAAAAAATCCATAATTATGTCAGATCTAATCATGTGGGAGAAACAGAAAAATCCATAATTATGTCAGCTGTCAGATCTGATCATGTGGGAGAAACAGAAAAATCCATAATTATGTCAGATCTAATCATGTGGGAGAAACAAAAAATCCATAATTATGTCAGATCTAATTATGTGGGATAAACAGAAAAATCCATAATTATGTCAGATCTAATCATGTGGGATAAACAGAAAAATCCATAATTATGTCAGCTGTCAGATCTAATCATGTGGGAGAAACAGAAAAATCCATAATTATGTCAGATCTAATCATGTGGGAGAAACAAAAAATCCATAATTATGTCAGATCTAATTATGTGGGATAAACAGAAAAATCCATAATTATGTCAGATCTAATCATGTGGGATAAACAGAAAAATCCATAATTATGTCAGCTTACAGATCTAATCATGTAGGAAAAACAGTAAAATCCACAATTATGTCAGCTGTGAGATCTGATCATGTGGGATAAACAGGAAAATCCATAATTATGTCAGATCTAATCATGTGGGAGAAACAGAAAAATCCATAATTATGTCAGATCTAATCATGTGGGAGAAACAGAAAAATCCATAATTATGTCAGATCTAATCATGTGGCATAAACAGAAAAATCCATAATTATGTCAGCTGACAGATACAGTGATGTATCGAGATTTAACTGCTAAGTACATATGGAATATGATCCTACTTTCTAAAGATCAACTTTGTGTATGTGTGTAAAGATCAAAGATCATAAAATAAAAACAATGTCTGTCAACATTGGGGGGTCACATTATTTTTGGCTCTATAACGCAGTAAAAAAATGTTCGGTCTCCAATGAAACCTTGTGGACATGGTTATGCCCAAAAATAGTCCGTGTCCGTTGATAACAGCGGATATACGACCACAGTTTTCTTAGTTTTGGAGAACCAAATATGACCAGTCCTACATGGTTGATATAAATGTTCTACTGACTGCCCTCTTGTTAGAATTGTACTGTCACAGTGTGTAGTTGTTTTATGACAGTTCATTTCTTAACTTTCCACTTTTCATCATGTTTATATCAACGGATAGCATATATCACGCTTCTTTATATTTGAATACCCACCGATGACTGGTGTTTTAAAGAAACAAGCAACGGTAAAATACATTAATATCGTATCATTTGAGCAAATAAATTAGGATAACACTCATGTGAAGCAAATCGTTCGTTTATAAAAAGAAAAAACGAGTCGTTTTGTCGCTTTAGAAAAAAACATTTTTGTAATTTTTTTCTGGATTTTTTTCTCTATCAAGACAATAAAAAAGTCAAAACATTTTCAATATCGAACTGTAGGTGCTAAAAGCGCCCTCTGGAAAACGTTATGTTTCAGTTCAGTATTTTTAAAACATCAGAAATAAATTATAAACGTATGTTTTCTAAAAACAAGTAAATGTTTTACTTGTTTGCAGCAACTCGTCCTGACAAGATCTGTATGTATTGTGTTCTGTGTTATATCACTTAATAAGGTATATAAATTGTGTTCTGTTACATTACTTAATAATGTATATATTGTTCTATGTTATATCAGTTAATAACGTATATATTGTGTTCTATGTTATATCAGTTAATAAGGTATGTATTGTGTTCTATGTTATATCAGTTAATAAGGTATCTATTGTGTTCTTCGTTATATCACTTTATAAAGGACAGTGTAATCCCCTGTGATTTTACTTTTTCCAGGAGGCGGACATGGCGATCGCCCCTCTGACGATCACCTCCGCCAGGGAACGTGTTATTGATTTCACGAAGCCCTACATGTCTCTGGGTATCAGCATAATGATCAAGAAACCGATGAAAAAGAAACCTGGAGTATTTTCCTTTATGAACCCCTTGTCCAAGGAGATATGGATGTGTATTATCTTTGCCTACGTTGGAGTGTCGGTCGTGCTGTTTCTTGTTAGCCGCTTTTCTCCGCACGAATGGCGGCTCGAGGACACGTTCCTGGGCCAGTCGGTGTCCAACGACTTCTCTTTAATGAACAGTCTCTGGTTTTCTCTTGGGGCTTTCATGCAACAGGGTTGTGACGTCTGCCCCAGGTACGATGCGCCCCCTCTAGTAGATGACTTGTAGTTCTCAACGTGTGTTCAAAATTTAGTTTATGTAGCTTGATCTAGACGTCACAGTAAATATACTGTTCTGTGAAACAAAGTACGTTTCTTTGAACCATTTAAAACGTATGTAGCGAGTGGTTTCAAACACCCAAGTATGTATGTGTAGATGTATCGTGAAGACTAGGGAAATTATAAGATATGGTGTGAAGATTAGGGGAAAATATAAGGTGTAGTGTGAAGACTAGGGAAACATTTATGATTTAATATGAAGGGGAAGGTTAACAGTGAAAGGTAAGTGGCGTTAAGTTAAAGGTATAGTGGAAACAAAACCGGCCGTACAAAGGTTCACCATTTAATGTTTCAAAAATAGAGTTAGCAGGCAGGTGTTTCTAAAGGTCGTAAGATACAACTGCCAAACAGGCTTAACAAAAGTCCATAAAAATACACTTGGTAAGTGGGTGTTTCAAAAGTCCGTAAAAAACCTTATTCGTACAATTTATTTTTAACGCTGTTAAGAACTAATGGGTTAAAGTTCAGAAACAAATGTTTTTAGAACAGTGTTCTTCAACAGTTTTACATGTAAAACGTATTTCATCAACAACACTGTAACCTAAATACCGAATAAAAATACATTAACTGTAACGTTCTGATATAAAATACATTAACTGTAACGTTCTGATATAAAATACATTAACTGTAACGTTCTGATATAAAATACATTAACTGTAACGTTCTGATATAAAATACATTAACTGTAACATCAAATCCGTTCTGATATGTGTTGTGATTGCGGCTTAGAACTTATAAGGTTGTGAGGTTTTGGATATATGTGAAAATGATATTGAAAATTCAATATTAGCAAAACTATTATGTTAAAACTATTATTGTTACAGAACCAGAAGTTAAACTTACTATGTTTAACAGAACCACTTGGTGAAGAAGTTAAAACTTACTATGTTTAACAGAACCACGTGAAGGTGTTACTCTTCGAAGAATTACGATCTAATAGGTGTCACTATTCAAATAACCATGATATAATAGGTGTCACTATTCAAATAACTATGATATAATAGGTGTTACTATCCAAATATACATGATCTAATACTATGTAAAGAACCACGATCTAATATGTGTTAGTCTTCAACGACCCGTGATCTAATAGGTATTACTGTTCAAAGAATCATGATCCAATAGGTTTTACAGAAACATATGAATGAGTTACTATTCAAAGAATCATGATCCAATAGGTTTTACAGAAACATATGAATGAGTTACTATTCAAAGAATCATGATCTAATATGTGTTAATAATCAAAGATCCATGGCCTAATAGGTTTTAAAGACGAACTTGTCAAGTGTCGTTACGACTATTATAAAGGTATTTACTACGCTACGAAGACGCTGTGTTTGTGTCTCACTCGTACCTAGGGCAGACGTTAAATTTCTATTACTTGAAGGTTCGTAGAAAAACAAGAGTGTTAAAGAGAAGTTGTACCATTAGATAGCTGTACCATTAGATTGTTGAACCATAAGATAGTTGTACCATTAGATAGCTGTACCATGTATTTTGTGTATCGTCACGCGTGTCTGTGATGGTAAGGTATTGTTGTTGTTAGGAGAAGTTGTACCATTAGATAGTTGTACCATTAGATAGCTGTACCATTAGATAGTTGTACCATGTATTTTGTGTATCGTCACGCGTGTCTGTGATGGTAAGGTATTGTTGTTGTTAGGAGAAGTTGTACCATTAGATAGTTGTACCATGTATTTTATGTATCGTCACGCGTGTCTGTGATGGTAAGGTAATGTTGTTGTTTTTGTCTAAGCATTGCAAGTGACAGACCCAATTCGATCGAGCAAAGTGAATGTTATCTTAATATTTGGAACTTTCAGGTCGATGGCTGGTCGAATCGTGGGAAGTGTCTGGTGGTTCTTTACCCTAATAATTATTTCATCCTACACCGCGAATCTCGCTGCATTCTTAACTGTGGAGAGAATGGTTACACCCATAAATTCAGCAGAGGATTTGGCCAAACAGACCGAGGTAGAATACGGCACTCTGATGTACTCTTCAACCCAGGAGTTTTTTAAGGTAAGCTTAACATGGTGTGGCCAATCTACGTACTCTCAAACCCAGGAGTTTTAATAATTAAGTTATGCACCGCTATAAGGAAAGATAATAGATTGTGAACTTTCGAACCATGAATATTTTAAAGTTAAGTCATGCATTGAAGGTTTAGTCGACACACATATAAATTTGTGATTCTTAAAGTCTCATAGTAATCACAGAAAGTTCCAAACATTTTAGTTTACCATAGCTTGTTGATGTATTAGTAAACTTTGCTCTGACTGACACAACTGACATAAACTCATTTAAAGTAGTACAACTTATACGTAGAAGAAAGATAATATCAACTAATATAAACACACTTAAGATAGTACATATCTCTCAAGGAACAACAAAAATATTACCCGATATAAAATCACTTGAAGTGAGACACATGAGACGAAAAATAACTTTAAAATCAATTAATATTAACACTTAAAGTTATACTCCTAGAACAGGGAAGAACTTCACTAGTAACTGATATAAACACTTAAAATTGTAGATCTGGTACAGCGAAGAACTTTACTAGTAACTGATATAAACACTTAAAGTTGTACTTCTGGTATATGGAAGAACTTTACTAGTGACTGATATAAACACTTGAAGTTGTACTTCTGGTACAGGGAAGAACTTTAATAGTAACTGATATTAAAACATAAAGTTGTACTCCTGGTGCAGGGAAAAACTTTACTAGTATCTGATATTAACACTTAAAGTTGTACTCCTGGTACAGGGAAGAACTTCAGTAGTAAGTGATATAAACACTTAAAGTTCCACTTCTGGTACAAGGAAAAACTTTACTAGTAACTGATATTAAAACATAAAGTCGTACTCCTGGTCTAGGGAAAAACTTCACTAGTGACTGATATAAACACTTAAAATTGTACTCCTGATACAGACAATAACTTTACTACTTACTGATAAAAAAACTTAAAGTTGTACTCCTGGTACAGGGAAGAACTTCACTCGTAACTGATTAAAACACTCAAAGTTGTACTTCTAAAATAGGGAAGAACTTTACAAGTACAGTTACTAGTTACTGTACTATACTGTTTATATCAGTATATAAACACTTACAGTTGTACTCCTGGTATACGGAAGAACTTTAATAGTTACTGATATAAAAACTTAAAGTTGTACTCCTGGTATTGGGAAAAACTTTACTGGTAACTGATACGAACACTTAAAGTTGTACTCCTGTTACAGAGAAGAACTTTACTAGTAACTGATATAAACACTTAAAGTTGTGCTCCTGGTACAGGGAAGAACTTTACTACTAAATGTTATAAACACTTAAAGTTGTACTCCTGGTATTGGGAAAAACTTTAGTAGTAACTGATGTAAACACTGAAAGTTGTACTGCTGCTACAGTGAAGAACTTTACTAGTAACTGATATAAACACTTAAAGTTGTACTCCTGGTACAGGAAAGAACTTCAGTAGTAACTGATATAAACACTTAAAAATCTACTCCCGGTAAA
Organism: Carcinoscorpius rotundicauda; assembly: GCA_011833715.1. Lineage (NCBI taxonomy): Eukaryota > Metazoa > Arthropoda > Merostomata > Xiphosura > Limulidae > Carcinoscorpius > Carcinoscorpius rotundicauda. Next base: position 93,875,115 of record CM022399.1, read on the forward strand.
GGGAAGAACTTTAGGAGTAACTGATATAAACATTTAAAGTTGTACTTCTGTTACAGGGAAGAACTTTACTGGTAACTGATATGAACACTTAAAGTTGTACTTCTCGTATCGGGAAGAACTTTACTAGTAAGTGATATAAACACTTAAATTTGTACTCCTGGTAGAGAGAAGAACTTTATTAGTAACTGATATAAACACTAAACGTTTTACTTCTGGCAGAGGGAGGAACTTTTCTAGTGAATGATATAATCACTTAAAGTTGTATTCCTGCTATAGGGAAGAACTTTACTCATAACTGATATAAACACTTAAAGTTGAACTCCTGTTACAGGGAAGAACTTTACTAGAAAGTAATATAAACACTTAAAGTGTTACTTTTGGTACAGAGAAGAACTTTGCTCGTAACTGATATAAACACTTAGAAACAGTTGTTCTTCTAGTACAGGGAAGAACTTTATTAGTAACTGATACAAATATTTAAAATTGTACTCCTGATATAGGGAAGAACTTTACTAGTAACTGATATTAACACTTAAAGTTCCACTCCTGGTACAGGGAAAACTTTACTACTAACTAATAAAAACACTAAAAATGTACTCCTGGTACAGGGAAGAACTTTAATAGTAACTGATATAAAAACTTATAGCTGTATTCCTGGTATAGGGAAGAACTTTACTAGTAACTGAAATAAACACTTTAAGTTCTGCTCTTGGTATTGGGAAAAACTTTACTGGTAACTGATACGAACACTTAAAGTTGTACTCCTGTTACAGAGAAGAACTTTACTAGTAACTGATATAAACACTTAAAGTTGTACATCTGGTACAGAAAGAACTTTACTATTAACTAATATAAAGACTAAAAGTTGTACTTCTGGTAGAGGGAAAAACTTTTCTAGTGACTGATATAAAAACTTAGTGTTGTACTCCTGATATATAGAAAATCTTTACTAGTAACTGATATAAACACTTAGTGTTGTACTCCTGGTATAGGGAAGAACTTTACTCGTAACTGATATAAACACTTAAAGTTGAACTCCTGGTACAGGGAAGAACTTCAATAGTAAGTGATATAAACACTTAGAAACAGTTGTTCCTCTGGTACAGGGAAGAACTTTATTAGTAACTGATATAAATTTTTAAAATTGTACTCCTGATATAGGGAAGAACTTTACTAGTAACTGATATAAACACTTAATGTTGTACTTCTGGTATCGGTAAAAACATTACTAGTAACTGAGATAAACACTTAAAATTGTACTCGTGGTGTAGGGAAGAACTTTATTAGTTACTGATATAAAAACTTAAAGTTGTTCTCCTGGTACTGGGAAGAACTTTACTGGTAACTGATATGAACACTTAAAGTTGTACTCCTGTCACAGAGAAGAACTTTACTAGTAACTGATATAAATACTTAAAGTTGTACTCCTGGTACAGGGAAGAACTTTAGTAGTAACTGATGTAAACACTGAAAGTTGTACTGCTGCTACAGTGAAGAACTTTACTAGTAACTGATATAAACACTTAAAGTTGTACTCCTGGTAGAGAGAAGAACTTTAGTAGTAACTGATATAAACACTAAACGTTGTACTTCTGGTAGAGGGAAGAACTTTTCTAGTGACTGATATAATCACTTATAGGTGTATTCCTGGTATAGGGAAGAACTTTACTCATAACTGATATAAACACTTTACGTTGAACTGCTGGAACAGAGAAGAACTTTACTTGTAACTGATAAAAACACTTAAATTAAAGTTGTACTCCTGGTACAGGGAATAACTTTAATAGTAACTGATATAAAAACTTGAAGTTGTATTTCTGGTACAGAGAAGAACCTTACTAGTAACTGAAATAAACACTTTATGTTCTGCTCTTGGTATAGGGAAGAAGTTTATTAGTAACTGATATAAACACTTAAAGTTGTACTCCTCGTACAGGGAAGAAGTTTACTAAAAACTGATATAAACACTTAAAGTTGTACTGCTGGTATAGGAAAGAACTTTAGTAGTAACTGATGTAAACACTTAAAGCTGTACTGCTGGTACAGTGAAGAACTTTACTAGTAACTGATATAAACACTTAAAGTTGTACTTCTGGTATATAGAACAACTTTATTCGTGATTGATGTAAACACTTAAAGTTGTACTCCTGGTATAGGGAAGGACATTAGTAGTTACTGATATAATCACTTAAAGTTTACTCCTGGTACAGGGAAGAACTTTAATAGTAACTGATGTAAACACTTAATATTGTACTACTGGTACCCTGAAGATCTTTACTCGTAACTGATTCAAACACTTCAAGTTGTACTCCTGGTACAGGGAAGAACTTCAGTAGTAAGTGATATAAACACTTAGAAACAGTTGTTCCTCTGGTACAGGGAAAAACATTATTAGTAACTGATATAAATTTTTAAAATTGTACTCCTGATATAAACACTTAAAGTTGTACTTCTGGTATCGGTAAAAACATTACTAGTAACTGAGATAAACACTTAAAATTGTACTCCTGGTGTAGGGAAGAACTTTATTAGTTACTGATATAAAAACTTAAAGTTGTACTCCTGGAATCGGGAAAAACGTGACTACTAAATGAAATAAATACTTAAAGTTGTACTCCTGGTATTGGGAAGAACTTTACTGGTAACTGATATGAACACTTAAAGTTGTACTCCTGTCACAGAGAAGAACTTTACTAGTAACTGATATAAATACTTAAAGTTGTACTCCTGGTACAGGGAAGAACTTTACTAGTAAGTGATATAAACACTTAAAGTTGTACTGCTGGTACAGGGAAGAACTTCAGTAGTAACTGATGTAAACACTGAAAGTTTTACTGCTGCTATAGTGAAGAACTTTACTAGTAAGTGATATAAACACTTAAAGTTGTACTCCTGGTAGAGAGAAGAACTTTAGTAGTAACTGATATAAACACTAAACGTTCTACTTCTGGTAGAGGGAAGAACTTTTCTAGTGACTGATATAATCACTTATAGGTGTATTCCTGGTATAGGGAAGAACTTTACTCATAACTGATATAAACACTTTAAGTTGAACTCCTGGTACAGAGAAGAACTTTACCAGTAACTGATAAAAACACTTAATGTTGTACTCCTAGTACAGGGAATAACTTTAATAGTAACTGAAATAAACACTTTAAGTTCTGCTCTTGGTATAGGGAAGAAGTTTATTAGTAATTGATTTAAACACTTAAAGTTGTACTTCTGGGATAGGGAAGATCTTTACTCGTAACTGATATAAACACTTCTAAACAGTTGTTCTTCTGATACAGGGAAGAACATTACTAGTAACTGATATAAACACTTAAAAATCTACTCCCGGTAAAGGGAAGAACTTTACTAGTAACTGATATAAACACTTAAAAATCTACTCCCGGTAAAGGGAAGAACTTTATTAGTAACTGATGTAAACACTAAACGTTTTACTTCTGGTAGAGGGAGGAACTTTTCTAGTGAATGATATAATCACTTAAAGTTGTATTCCTGCTATAGGGAAGAACTTTACTCATAACTCATAAAAACACTTAAAGTTGAACTCCTGTTACAGGGAAGAACTTTACTAGTAAGTGATATAAACACTTAGAGTTGTATTCCTAGTACAGTGAAGAACTATACTATTAAGTGATATAAACACATAAAGTTTTACTCCTGGTAGAGAGAAGAACTTTATTAGTAACTGATATAAACACTAAACGTTGTACTTCGGGTAGAGGGAAGAACTTATCTAGTGACTGATATAATCACTTAAAGTTGTATTCCTGGTACAGGGAAGAGCTTTAATAGTAACTGATATAAACACTTAAAATTGTACTCATGGTATAGGGAAGAACTTGACTAGTTACTGATATAAAAACTTAAAGTTGTACTCCTGGTATAGGGAAGGACATTAGTAGTTACTGATATAAAAACTTAAAGTTTACTCCTGGTACAGGGAAGAACTTTAATAGTAACTGATGTAAACACTTAATATTGTACTACTGGTACCCTGAAGATCTTTACTCGTAACTGATTTAAACACTTCAAGTTGTACTCCTGGTACAGGGAAGAACTTCAGTAGTAAGTGATATAAACACTTAGAAACAGTTGTTCCTCTGGTACAGGGAAAAACATTATTAGTAACTGATATAAATTTTTAAAATTGTACTCCTGATATAAACACTTAAAGTTGTACTTCTGGTATCGGTAAAAACATTACTAGTAACAGAGATAAACACTTAAAATTGTACTCCTGGTGTAGGGAAGAACTTTATTAGTTACTGATATAAAAACTTAAAGTTGTACTCCTGGAATCGGGAAAAACGTGACTACTAAATGAAATAAATACTTAAAGTTGTACTCCTGGTATTGGGAAGAACTTTACTGGTAACTGATATGAACACTTAAAGTTGTACTCCTGTCACAGAGAAGAACTTTACTAGTAACTGATATAAATACTTAAAGTTGTACTCCTGGTACAGGGAAGAACTTTACTAGTAAGTGATATAAACACTTAAAGTTTTACTGCTGGTACAGGGAAGAACTTCAGTAGTAACTGATGTAAACACTGAAAGTTTTACTGCTGCTACAGTGAAGAACTTTACTAGTAAGTGATATAAACACTTAAAGTTGTACTGCTGGTACAGGGAAGAACTTCAGTAGTAACTGATGTAAACACTGAAAGTTTTACTGCTGCTACAGTGAAGAACTTTACTAGTAAGTGATATAAACACTTAAAGTTGTACTGCTGGTAGAGAGAAGAACTTTAGTAGTAACTGATATAAACACTAAACGTTGTACTTCTGGTAGAGGGAAGAACTTTTCTAGTGACTGATATAATCACTTATAGGTGTATTCCTGGTATAGGGAAGAACTTTACTCATAACTGATATAAACACTTTAAGTTGAACTCCTGGTACAGAGAAGAACTTTACTAGTAACGGATAAAAACACTTAATGTTGTACTCCTGGTATAGGGAATAACTTTAATAGTAACTGAAATAAACACTTTAAGTTCTGCTCTTGGTATAGGGAAGAAGTTTATTAGTAACTGATATAAACACTTAAAGTTGTACTGCTGGTATAGGGAAGAACTTTAGTAGTAACTGATGAAAACACTTAAAGCTGTACTGCTGGTACAGTGAAGAACTTTACTAGTAACTGATATAAACACTTAAAGTTGTACTTCTGGTATAGAGAACAACTTTATTCGTGATTGATATAAACACTTAAAGTTGTACTGCTGGTACAGTGAAGAACTTTACTAGTAACTGATATAAAAACTTGAAGTTGTATTTCTGGTACAGAGAAGAACCTTACTAGTAACTGAAATAAACACTTTAAGTTCTGCTCTTGGTATAGGGAAGAAGTTTATTAGTAACTGATATAAACACTTAAAGTTGTACTCCTCGTACAGGGAAGAAGTTTACTAGTAACTGATATAAACACTTAAAGATGTACTGCTGGTATAGGGAAGAACTTTACTAGTAACTGATATAAACACTTAAAGTTGTACTTCTGGTATAGAGAACAACTTTATTCGTGATTGATATAAACACTTAAAGTTGTACTGCTGGTACAGTGAAGAACTTTACTAGTAACTGATATAAAAACTTGAAGTTGTATTTCTGGTACAGAGAAGAACCTTACTAGTAACTGAAATAAACACTTTAAGTTCTGCTCTTGGTATAGGGAAGAAGTTTATTAGTAACTGATATAAACACTTAAAGTTGTACTCCTCGTACAGGGAAGAAGTTTACTAGTAACTGATATAAACACTTAAAGATGTACTGCTGGTATAGGGAAGAACTTTAGTAGTAACTGATGAAAACACTTAAAGCTGTACTGCTGGTACAGTGAAGAACTTTACTAGTAACTGATATAAACACTTAAAGTTGTACTTCTGGTATAGAGAACAACTTTATTCGTGTTTGATATAAACACTTAAAGTTGTACTGCTGGTACAGGGAAGAACTTTAGTAGTAACTGATGTAAACACTTCAAGTTGTACTGCAGGTATAGTGAAGAACTTTAGTAGTAACTGATGTAAACACTTAAAGTTGTACTGCTGGTACAGTGAAGAACTTTACTAGTAACTGATATAAACACTTATAGTTGTACTCCTGGTACAGAGAAGAACTTTTCTAGTGACTGATATAATCACTTAAAATTGTATCCCTAGTACAGGGAAAAGGTTTAATAGCAACTGATATCAACACTTGAAGTTGTACTCCTGGTAAAAAGAAGAACTTAACGAGTAATTGATATAAACACTTAAAGTTGTACTTCTGGTATAGGAAACAAATTTACTAGTGACTCATATAAACACTTAAAATTGTACTTCTGGTACAGGAAAGAACTTTACTATTAACTGATATAAACACTTAAAGTTGTACTGCTGGTAGAGTGAAGAACTTTACTCGTAACTGATTTAAACACTTAAAGTTGTACTCCTGGTATTGGGAAGAACTTTACTGGTAACTGATATGAACACTTAAAGTTGTACTCCTGTCACAGAGAAGAACTTTACTAGTAACTGATATAAATACTTAAAGTTGTACTCCTGGTACAGGGAAGAACTTTACTAGTAAGTGATATAAACACTTAAAGTTTTACTGCTGGTACAGGGAAGAACTTCAGTAGTAACTGATGTAAACACTGAAAGTTTTACTGCTGCTATAGTGAAGAACTTTACTAGTAAGTGATATAAACACTTAAAGTTCTACTCCTGGTACATAGAAAACTTTACTACTAACTGATAAAAACACTTAACGTTGTACTCCTGGTACAGGGAAGAACTTTAATAGTAACTGATATAAAAACTTGAAGTTGTATTTCTGGTACAGAGAAGAACTTTACTAGTAACTGAAATAAACACTTAAAGCTGTACTCTTCGTACAAAGAAGAACTTTACTAGTAACTGATATAAACACTTAAAGTTGTATTTCTGGTATAAGAAAGAACTTTACTCGTAACTGATATAAACACTTAAAGTTGAACTCCTGGTACAGGGAAGAGCTTTAATAGTAACTGATGTAAACACTTAATGTTGTACTACTAGTACCGTGAAGATCTTTACTCGTAACTGATTTAAACACTTAAAGTTGTACTCCTGGTACAGGAAAGAACTTCAGTAGTAAGTGATATCAACATTTAAAGTTCTACTTCTGGTACAGGGAAGAACTTTACTAGTAACTGACATAAACACTTAAAGTTGTACTCCTGGTAAAGGGAAGAACTTTAGGAGTAACTGATATAAACATTTAAAATTGTACTTCTAAAACAGGAAAGAACTTTACTAGTAACTGAGATAAACACTTAAAGTTGTACTCCTAGTACAGTGAAGAACTTTACTAGTAAGTGATATAAACACTTAGAGTTGTATTCCTAGTACAGTGAAGAACTATACTAGTAAGTGATATAAACACATAAAGTTTTACTCCTGGTAGAGAGAAGAACTTTATTAGTAACTCATATATAAACACCAAAGTTGTACTTCTGGTAGAGGGAAGAACTTATCTAGTGACTGATATAATCACTTAAAGTTGTACTCCTGGTACAGGGAAGAGCTTTAATAGTAACTGATATAAATACTTAAAATTGTACTCATGGTATAGGGAAAAACTTGACTAGTTACTGATATAAAAACTTAAAGTTGTACTCCTGGTATAGGGAAGGACATTAGTAGTTACTGATATAAAAACATAAAGTTTACTCCTGGTACAGGGAAGAACTTTACTCGTAACTGATTTAAACACTTAAAGTTGTACATCTGGTATAGGAAAGAACTTTACAAGTACAGTTACTAGTTACTGTACTATACTGTTTATATCAGTATATAAACAGTTAAAGTTGTACTCCTTTCACAGAGAAGAACTCTACTAGTAACTGATATAAATACTTAAAGTTGTACTCCTGGTACAGGGAAGAAATTTACTAGTAAGTCATATAAACACTTAAAGTTGTACTGCTGGTACAGGGAAGAACTTCAGTAGTAACTGATGTAAACACTGAAAGTTTTACTGCTGCTACAGTGAAGAACTTTACTAGTAAGTGATATAAACACTTAAAGTTGTACTGCTGGTACAGAGAAGAACTTTACTAGTAACGGATAAAAACACTTAATGTTGTACTCCTGGTATAGGGAATAACTTTAATAGTAACTGAAATAAACACTTTAAGTTCTGCTCTTGGTATAGGGAAGAAGTTTATTAGTAACTGATATAAACACTTAAAGTTGTACTGCTGGTATAGGGAAGAACTTTAGTAGTAACTGATGAAAACACTTAAAGCTGTACTGCTGGTACAGTGAAGAACTTTACTAGTAACTGATATAAACACTTAAAGTTGTACTTCTGGTATAGAGAACAACTTTATTCGTGATTGATATAAACACTTAAAGTTGTACTGCTGGTACAGTGAAGAACTTTACTAGTAACTGATATAAAAACTTGAAGTTGTATTTCTGGTACAGAGAAGAACCTTACTAGTAACTGAAATAAACACTTTAAGTTCTGCTCTTGGTATAGGGAAGAAGTTTATTAGTAACTGATATAAACACTTAAAGTTGTACTCCTCGTACAGGGAAGAAGTTTACTAGTAACTGATATAAACACTTAAAGATGTACTGCTGGTATAGGGAAGAACTTTAGTAGTAACTGATGAAAACACTTAAAGCTGTACTGCTGGTACAGTGAAGAACTTTACTAGTAACTGATATAAACACTTAAAGTTGTACTTCTGGTATAGAGAACAACTTTATTCGTGTTTGATATAAACACTTAAAGTTGTACTGCTGGTACAGGGAAGAACTTTAGTAGTAACTGATGTAAACACTTCAAGTTGTACTGCAGGTATAGTGAAGAACTTTAGTAGTAACTGATGTAAACACTTAAAGTTGTACTGCTGGTACAGTGAAGAACTTTACTAGTAACTGATATAAACACTTATAGTTGTACTCCTGGTACAGAGAAGAACTTTTCTAGTGACTGATATAATCACTTAAAATTGTATCCCTAGTACAGGGAAAAGGTTTAATAGCAACTGATATCAACACTTGAAGTTGTACTCCTGGTAAAAAGAAGAACTTAACGAGTAATTGATATAAACACTTAAAGTTGTACTTCTGGTATAGGAAACAAATTTACTAGTGACTCATATAAACACTTAAAATTGTACTTCTGGTACAGGAAAGAACTTTACTATTAACTGATATAAACACTTAAAGTTGTACTGCTGGTAGAGTGAAGAACTTTACTCGTAACTGATTTAAACACTTAAAGTTGTACTCTTGGTACAAGGAAGAACTTTACTAGTAAGTGATTTAAACACTTAAAGTTGTACTCCTGGTATAGTAAGAACTTTAATAGTAACTGAAATAAACACTTAAAGTTCTGCTCCTGGTATAGAGAAGAAGTTTAGTAGTAACTGATATAAACACTTAAAGTTGTACTTCTGGTACAGGGAAAAACTTTACTAGTAACTGATATAACACTAAAAGTGGTACTCCTGGTACAGGGAAGAACTTTACCAGTAACTGATATAAACCGTTAAATTTGTTCTCCTAGTACGTGGAAGAACTTTACTAGTAACTGATATAAACACTTAAACTTGTACTCCTGGTACAGGGAAGAACTTTAGTCGTAACTGATTTAAACACTTAAAGTTGTACTGCTGGTATAGTGAAGAACTTTAGTCGTAACTGATTTAATCGATTAATGTTGTACTTCTGTTATAGGGAAGAACTTTACTCGTAACTAATATAAAAACTTATAAACAGTTGTTTTTCTGGTACAGGGAAGAACTTTACTAGTGAGTGATATAAACATTTAAAGTTGTACTCCTGATATAGGGAAGAACTTTACTCGTAAGTGATATAAACACTTATAAACAGTTGTTTTTCTGGTACAGGGAAGAACTTGACTAGTAACTGATATAAACACTTAAAGTTCTACTCTTGGTACAGGGAAGAACTTTACTAGTAACTGATATAAACACTTAAAATTGTACTCCTGGTATCCGGAAGAACTTTACTAGTAACTGATATAAACACTTAAAGTTGTACTCCTGGTACAGTAAGAACTTTGATAGTAACTGATTTAAACACTTGAAGTTGTATTTCTTGTAAAGAGAAGAACTTTACTAGTAACTGAAATAAACACTTAAAGTTCTGCTCCTGGTATGGAGAAGAAGTTTAGTAGTAACTGATATAAACACTTAAAGTTGTACTCCTGGTAGAAGGAAGAACATTACTAGTAACTGATATAAACACTTGAAGTTGTACTCCTGGTCAGGGAAGAACTTTACTAGTAAGTGATATCAACACTTAAAGTTGTACTCCTGGTACATGGAAGAACTTTACTTGTATCTGATATAAACACTAAAAGTTGTACACCTGGTATAGTGAAGAACTTTACTAGTAATTGATATAAACACTAAAAGTTGTACACCTGGTATAGTGAAGAACTTTACTAGTAACTGATATAAACACTTAAAGTGGTACTCCTGGTACAGGGAAGAACTTTACCAGTATCTGATATAAACAGTTAAAGTTGTGTTCCTGGTACATGGAAGAACTTTACTAGTAACTGATATAAACACTTAAAGTTGTACTGCTGGTATAGTGAAGAACTTTAGTCGTAATTGATTTAAACACTTAAAGTTGTACTTCTGGTATAGGGAAGAACTTTACTAGTAACTGAGATAAACACTTAAAGTTGTACTCCTGATAGAGGGAAGAACTTTACTAGTATCTGAAATAAACACTTAAAATTATACCTCTGGTACAGGGAAGAACTTTACTAGTAACTGATATAAACACTTAATGTTGTACTGCTGGTATCGTGAAGAACTTTACGAGTAACTGATTTAAACACTTAAAGTTGCACTCCTGGTACAGGGAAGAACTTTAGTAGTAAGTGATATAAATACTTAGATTTGTACTCCTGGTACAGGGAAGAACTTTACGAGTAACTGATTTAAACACTTAAAGTTGTACTTCTGGTATAGGGAAGAACTTTACTGGTGACTGATATAAACACTTAAACTTGTACTCCTGGCACAGGCAAGAACTTTACAAGTAACTGATATAAACACTTTAAGTTGTACTCCTGGTACAGGGAAGAACTTTACTAGTATATGATATAAACATTTAAAGTTGTACCCCTCAAAGAGGGAAGAACTTTACTTGAAACTGATACAAACCCCTTTAAGGTAGTACACCTCATAGAGGAAGAACGTTAATAATATTATCTGATATGAACACTTATAGCAGTACACCTGGTACAGGAACAAACTTTAATATTAACCGATATAAACATAGGTAAGGTAGTTGTTGGTTGGTTGATTCAGGGTTTTATGGCACAAAGCAGCTCGTATATCTGCGCCAAACATCTGGTAAAAAGTTAAAATTTATGTGAAATTAGTAAAATTCATAAAAGGAAATTAAGGTAAAACATAACAGAGTTAAAACAGAAATAGCATGAAATCAATGTTTATATTTAGTCTATAGTTGTAAGAGATAAACTAGAGTAATACAAGTTGTAAAGAACTTTCTGTTGCATAATTGTAATTATCATAACTTGCCAAAAAGACTAACTGGTAAGTTCAAGAACCATCAGTCACCTAAAGTTGGCCTTTCCTGTTCTTGTTCCGAGTTATTTTACATTATGGCCATTTTCAAAAAGTAAAGTAATAAAAGTTTTAAAAGTCTAGTACCCAAATTTTAATAATAACTTGCCAAGATGACTAATGGGTTGTTCACAAAGCAGGGTTAGTCACCTGAAGTTGGCCTTTCCAGTCCTAGTGTCGTGTTATTTGATGTTATGGCCATTTTCTAATTTCAAATTGAACTAGAGATATCATGACTCTTAAAAGGGAACCACAATAAAAAAAAAAGGTTTAATGAAGAAATATAAAACACTTAAATGATTTTAAAAAGATTAATGGCCGTGAGCAAACTAGAAACATTATCAAGGTGGACAGTGTCACCATGACCAGTAACATTGTAGACAGTGTCACCATCACCAGTAACATTGTAGACAGTGTCACCATCACCAGTAACATTGTGGACAGTGTCACCATGACCAGTAACATTGTGGACAGTGTCACCATCACCAGTAACATTGTGGACAGTGTCACCATGACCAGTAACATTGTGGACAGTGTCACCATGACCAGTAACATTGTGGACACTGTCACCATCACCAGTAACATTGTGGACAGTGTCACCATCACCAGTAACATTGTGGACAGTGTCACCATGACCAGTAACATTGTGGACAGTGTCACCATGACCAGTAACATTGTGGACAGTGTCACCATCACCAGTAACATTGTGGACAGTGTCACCATGACCAGTAACATTGTGGACAGTGTCACCATGACCAGTAACATTGTGGACAGTGTCACCATGACCAGTAACATTGTGGACAGTGTCACCATGACCAGTAACATTGTGGACAGTGTCACCATGACCAGTAACATTGTGGACAGTGTCACCATCACCAGTAACATTGTGGACAGTGTCACCATCACCAGTAACATTGTGGACAGTGTCACCATCACCAGTAACATTGTGGACAGTGTCACCATGACCAGTAACATTGTCCAATGTTTCGGACAAACCCTGGACTGAACATGCTTAACATGGTGCCGTCGTTGAGAGTTGTAACGATGACAAAAAGTAAAATGTGGCTTATTGTGATGTGAGTGTTACACGAACTACACACTGGTGCAACAGTTTCAGATAAAATAAAACAATGAGTTAAAAACTGTAACCAATGAAGAGTCTTATTAGAACAACTTCATCTTTCCAATCCTTATGGAAGCAAGATGGCCGAAGTCCAATATCGGGTTTTATTTGGAAAGGTTTGTTTACACGTTGCTCACTCCAAGTCGAGTGCCAGCTGGCATGGTGCCAAGCCTTGAATACAGGACCATAGTCCATGTATGGAACAGGCACAGTGGTGCCAGAGCAGATAGATTTAGTTGTGGTGTCTGCGAGCGCATTCCCGCAAATAACAACGTGGTATTCAGAAGGAGATGTTAAAGAGAAATGTAACAGTCGGTTTTGAAAATCGGCAAGAACAGGGTGTGGATTAATGTGAAGTGGTTCCAGAGTCAGTAGAGAACTGAGCGAGTCAGTATAAATGGTGCAGTTTGAGTACTGCTTAGCGTGTATGTGATCCAGGGCAAGAGAAGTTGTGTACAGTTCAGCAGTGAACACACAAATTGTAGAAAGGATTCTGTTTACAACCACTGAACCACAACAAACCATGGCAGAGCCCGCACAGTAACCTGATTTGGAACCATCTGTATCAATTGGAATGGAAAGATGGTTTGAAAGATGTTCAGCACATAAGAGACAGCACTTCCAATCAGGAGTGTCTACTTTTCTCAGATGACTAAGGTCACAATCGGGGACTTTAAGAAGCCATGGTGGGATAAGCTGACCAGTGGATACAGCAATGCTATCCAAGAACAGACCAAATTTATCCAACTGCGTCTGGATACAAAGACCAAAAGGAACAATGGCTGATCATCTGTTCTGATAAAGTACGGCCCACCAAGGAAGGAAAACACAACCCCAGGTGGGATGATTTGGTAAGGAATGAAGTTTCGAAGCATACAGTAAAGACAGTTGTAAACGACGGAGGTACAAAAAAGGTTCATAAGACTATGTATAAACTCTGAACTAGGAAGGTGCAAAAGTAGCCAGTGCAGAGCCAAAGTCCTTAATGAAGAATGCGGTCCAGCATCTTTAAGGCCAAGGATATGGCAAAGCTATAGACCAGTGATTTATAGTCGAGTTTCAATTGAATAAGAGCACGATATATCTGCAGCATAGAACATCGATCTGCTCTCCAAGTAGTGGTAAAGAGGAGACAGAGGATGGTCAGTAGTATTATACATTTAATCCGCAGCTGCTTAATGTGTTGTATAAAGGTCAGCTTACTGTCAAAAATAAGCCCCAAGAACTTTGTCTCAGGGACCACAGGCAGCACAATATCACCGATACGGAGTTCAGGGTGAATACACCGTTGGCGGCAAAAGTGCATGCAAATGGTTTTATATAGAGAGAAATTAAAGCTGTTTGTTGTGGTCCACTTCAGTAAACAACTGAGGGGAGTTTGTAGTTGCTGCTCAATATACATCATGTTCAACAACTGACATGAGATTGAAAGTCGTCAACATAAAGCTCATTTGCAACAGTTAGAGGGAGTTATTTAGCGATGGCATAAATTTTTATACTGAAAGGTGTGACAATCAAAACACAGCCCTGAGGGACTCTAAGTTCCTGTAGAAAAGAACGAGAGTGTCGGACCCACACAAACTTGGAATCTCCTGCCCATTAAAAAGTTTTTAATAAAAATGAGCAAATGGCCATGTATACCCATATATATTGAGGTCTCGCAAAATCCATATCTGCATGTTGTATAATCAGCCTTCTCAATGTCAAAGAGTATTGATACAAGATGTCGTTTGAGTAAGAGACAGCTCGTCAAAGCAACTGGACAGTAGTTTGAAGGAATTTTGGGATCCTTTCCAGGATTAGAGTAAGGTAGAACAATAGCCTGGTGCCAGGCATCAGGAAAAACATTGTCCGGCCAGATCAGGTTCAAAACAATCAGAAAAATAGCAAGAGAAGCACGAGATAGATGGCAAAGCATTTCATAGTGTATATCATCAGATCCAACAAGAGAAGCAGGAGACAGATGGCACAGCATTTCATAGTGTATATCATCAGATCCAACAAGAGAAGCAGGAGACTTATGGCACAGTACTTCATAGTGTACATCATCAGGTCCAACAAGAGAAGCAGGAGATAGATAGCACAGCATTTCATGGTGTACATCATCAGGTCCAACAAGAGAAGCAGGAGATAGATGGCACAGCATTTCATAGTGTACATCATCAGGTCTAACAAGAGAAGCAGGAGACAGATGGCACAGCATTTCATAGTGTACATCATCAGGTCTAACAAGAGAAGCAGGAGATAGATAGCACAGCATTTCATAATGTATATCATCAGATCCAACAAGAGAAGTAGGAGATAGATGGCGCAGCATTTCATAGTGTATATCATCAGATCCAACAAATATACCACCAGACTGATGAAGGGCCAGTATGAGTTCCACCAATGTAAAGGGACGATTATAGTCATAGAGACAATCAGTTCGAAAGGAAAGAGGTGATTCCTTTGCCCGAGTCTTGATGGCTAAGAAGGTGGAGGAACAAGCAGAAGTGCTTGATACCTGACAAAAGCTTTCACCTAGAGTATCAGCGATGCTCTGGATATCAGCTACTTCTTGGCCATCAGAGAGTAAGATCGAGAGGGGGACAAAACTGTATTGTCCACTAACATTTCAAAACTTGTCCCATATAAGTTTGGAACTAGTGATAGAAGATATGCCAGTTGTGAACTTAACCTGAGATTCCTTTTGGCTTTGACGTTTTAACCACCGAGCATGTGCAGGAGCCTATTGGAAAGCGATGCAGTATGAAAGTGTGAGATATCTAGAGAAAGTATCCCAGGCCCGTTTTTGAACCTTGTGTGCCATGTGGTAGGCAGGATCCCATTATAGACGAGAATATAGTGGAAAACGTGTCGAGGTTTTAGGAATACATTGAGTAGCTGCTTGTATAATACACTCAGTTGTCTGTTGATGGCTGACTCACGATGGCAGGATCACGTTCTGCGAGAGCAGTGAAAGTAGACCAGTCTGCCTGATCCAGCTTCCACCGGGGCACATGGGTAGGATGGCATCGACCATAACCAGTCTCTCTTAAAAGTATAGGAAAATGATAACTTCCTCGTGAGTTATTGTCAACCCTCCATGAAAAGTGAGAATAGTGATGGGGAGAAAACCTAGAGATCAATAACAGTAAAGGACTGACTAGGTGCATGAAAATAAGTAGAAGAACCAGTATTGGAAAGAGAAATGTTGTGATCAGAGAGCATACACTCTACAGAGCATTCCCTCCTATCAATATCAGCACTTCCCCATAGGGATGATGTCCATTAAAGTCTCCCAGGATTAAAAAGGGAAGCAGCAATTGTTCAATGAGAGCATAAAGGTCTGATTGATTATATGTCTCTCCAGGAGACAGATAGAGAGAACAAACAGTGATGGTATGGCCCAAGAAAACACTGATGGCTACGGCCTCCAAGGATATGTTGAGTGACAAAGACGGGGTGGGCACATGCTGATCAACCAACAGTTCCACCCCTCTTTGCACTCGTCCATCACACAGCTTGTCATTTTTGTACGAAGAAAACTGAAGAAAGGTGACTGTATCGGTGTGAAAACGTGTGAAGGTGACTTTTTATGTTCTTTGAATCTGGTTTCCATTTTTTTACTTGTTTCTCCAATATAGAAGTCGTGGCAGTTATCACATTGTATTTTATAAATAATGTTGGTGTGGTGTTTGTCAGTGTAGTTCTTACATAGTATAGACCTTAGTTTTGTGCCTGGTTTTTGAATAAATTTAGTATTAACTGGAATGTCATATTTTGTTACTAGTTTTTGCCAAATGTTGGTTATTTGTTTGCTGATGTCAGGAATATATTATAGATAAAATTATATATTCAATCAGTGTTTGGATGCCATTCAGACTAGAACGTAAATCTCGATAGCCCCATTGTATCAAGGTGGCCATATTTAATGATGTGTAGGCGAATTGGGTGGAGCATTTACGACCACGTCTTTTTTCCTCACTGTCCTTATTCGAGGGGGGTCTGTCGACATCTATAGATCTTGCCCTGGGTCGATTGGGAGAAGATGTATCCGAGGAAATGCTCATACCCAGAATTAAAGGAATTGGATCTTGGAGTCTGTTGGAATATATGTAAAGGTCAGAGATTGGTGTTGAAGTTCATTCATCAACTTTTTAAACTATGGATGTCAAAAGATTTTTCATTTGGTTTGAGAACGATTCTTTTGGGGGCACAGAGAGATCCGTCTGCACTCCCACTGCAATGGGGGAACAAAGTGCAGCTGCATACGTCTGAGATAAAGTGGTGGACAGCAATTTTCGAGTCTCAGGGTAAGTAATGTTATGAATCGGTTTCAAACGCTGCACCTCTTTTTCTTCCAACCATTTAGGACAAGAACGAAAGTAGGACAGGTGAAAACCATTGCAATTCACACAATGTGTGTCCATTTCATACTCATTGGCATCATGGACCTTGCCACCACAACGAGCACGTACCAGAGAACCATGACATGAGGTTTTTGAGTGACAGAACCTCTGACACTGGAAACATCGGAGAAGGTTTGGAATGTATGGCTGTACCCTGAAATTAGATAACCTGCCTTGATGGTGGCAGGTGCACGTGGTGATGTAAATGTGAGAACGAGGATATTTATCGGCAGTGTAACTCCATCTTTGCGATTTAAGATACGCCTCATTGCAGAAATTCCTTGAGTGGAGAAACCAGTGAGAAGCTCAGACTCTAGGATGTTTTCAAATCCCTCTCAACAATAACTTCTCATGATAAATTTAAGATAGCACGAGGTGTAACCTCAAAATATACTCCCCAATTGCCTTTGAATGCAAAAGAAATTCACTGTGTTGACATGTGGATGTTTTAACCAATGTGTCACCAGATCGAAGCTTCTTCACTGACTTTGGAAAACCAGCAAGTCCCTCTCCAGTCCGTTTTCAATAAAAAGGGGACATTTGCCCTAAAGGTTTCTCTGAAAGAGAATGTAGGATAATAAAATGAGGTACAACTGGTGGTACAGATGTTGAAGATTGCTGATCAGAATCTTCAAGACGTGATTGTTTACCTATGGACTGTTTTATCACTATTTTATTTAAATTTTGATTTGGAGGATTCATAATAAAAATTAAATTTTGATGCCAACTGACCCCCACCCACAATGGAGCCCTACAAGGGGATGCACTACAATGTCAAGCAAGGACATTGCAACAATGCTATGGTTTTATGAGCACTATACCCAAACGCCAGCATCAAACACAATGTCCACAACACCTGTTGAGAACATCTAACACTGGTACTTGGGTAGCCCTAGCACAAGTGGGTCACACGATTTCGACCAGGGTTGCCACCCCAAGGCAGCCTGTCTACAGGAATTCAAGGCTAAAGTGGTGTGTTAGGGTTAAACCCCTCAACCATCAGGATTCTTTCCTCCCCTTCACGGGTCTCCACGCGCAGTAAACATGTAGGTGAATGTTTAGATCCAAGAGGAGGTAAACTGAAATAACATAACCTTCCCTGGGAGGCCCCTAAACAAGTACAGGAATCCACACCGAGGAGTCAGTTAAGGTATTACTCCTGATACATGGAAGAACTTTATTATTAACCGATAAACACACACATAGAATAGTACACCTGGTGCAGGGAATAACTTTAATATTATCTAATATGATCACTTAAAGTAGCACACCTGGTGCAGGGAAGAACTTTAATATTATCTGATATAATCACTTAAAGTAGTACACCTGGTGTAGAGAATAACTTTAATATTATCTGATATAATCACTTAAAGTAGTACACCTGGTGTAGAGAATAACTTTAATATTATCTGATATAATCACTTAAAGTAGTACACCTGGTGTAGAGAATAACTTTAATATTATCTGATATAATCACTTAAAGTAGTACACCTGGTGTAGAGAATAACTTTAATATTATCTGATATAATCACTTAAAGTAGTACATCTGGTGTAGAGAATAACTTTAATATTATCTGATATAATCACTTAAAGTAGTACACCTGGTGTAGAGAATAACTTTAATATTATCTGATATAATCACTTAAAGTAGTACACCTGGTGTAGAGAATAACTTTAATATTATCTGATATAATCACTTAAAGTAGTACACCTGGTGTAGAGAATAACTTTAATATTATCTGATATAATCACTTAAAGTAGTACACCTGGTGTAGAGAATAACTTTAATATTATCTGATGTAATCACTTAAAGTAGTACACCTGGTGTAGAGAATAACTTTAATATTATCTGATGTAATCACTTAAAGTAGTACACCTGGTGTAGAGAATAACTTTAATATTATCTGATATAATCACTTAAAGTAGTACACCTGATGTAGAGAATAACTTTTATATTATCTGATGTAATCATTTAAAGTAGTACACCTGGTGTAGAGAATAACTTTAATATTATCTGATATAATCACCTAAAGTAGTACACCTGGTGTAGAGAATAACTTTAATATTATCTGATATAATCACTTAAAGTAGTACACCTGGTGTAGAGAATAACTTTAATATTATCTGATATAATCACCTAAAGTAGTACACCTGGTGTAGAGAATAACTTTAATATTATCTGATATAATCACTTAAAGTAGTACACCTGGTGTAGAGAATAACTTTAATATTATCTGATATAATCACTTAAAGTAGTACACCTGGTGCAGGAAATAACTTTAATATTATCTGATATAATCACTTAAAGTAGTACACCTGGTGTAGAGAATAACTTTAATATTATCTGATATAATCACTTAAAGTAGTACACCTGGTGCAGGAAATAACTTTAATATTATCTGATATAATCACTTAAAGTAGTACACCTGGTGTAGAGAATAACTTTTATATTATCTGATATAATCACTTAAAGTAGTACACCTGGTGTAGAGAGTAACTTTAATATTATCTGATGTAATCATTTAAAGTAGTACACCTGGTGTAGAGAATAACTTTAATATTATCTGATATAATCACCTAAAGTAGTACACCTGGTGTAGAGAATAACTTTAATATTATCTGATATAATCACTTAAAGTAGTACACCTGGTGTAGAGAATAACTTTAATATTATCTGATATAATCACTTAAAGTAGTACACCTGGTGTAGAGAATAACTTTAATATTATCTGATATAATCACTTAAAGTAGTACACCTGGTGCAGGAAATAACTTTAATATTATCTGATATAATCACTTAAAGTAGTACACCTGGTGTAGAGAATAACTTTAATATTATCTGATATAATCACTTAAAGTAGTACACCTGGTGCAGGAAATAACTTTAATATTATCTGATGTAATCACTTAGAGTAGCACACCTGGTGTAGAGAATAACTTTAATATTAACTGATATACACAATTAACGTAGTTCAACTGATACAGGGAACAACCTAAATTTGAGTCACTAAATATCTTTTGTTCCTTATCCGCAGTTTTTAGTGCAAACAGTTATCATGTTCATTAAGTCAACTCTTGTAATAGAATGTTTATGTTTTCCTAATATAATGTTTTTTCATGTTCACTGGGGAGGGAGATGTATACACATCTTCGATAAAATTATGATTTCTAGCGTCTTCATTTTACGACGTTTCTCAAGCAACACACAGACACATGAAAATATAGCTGTATGACAATATAACACTTTATACAAAGGATTTGTAAACCCACGACGGTTGCGTTCTTTAACATTTTTCTCTAATTTAATAAAACACCTTGCTTTTGTTGAACACGAAGAAAGATATTGACTTTCTGAGAATAGAGCGGCTCGTTTATGGAAATTAAAATAAGAAAAACCTTGTGACAAATAGGGATTAGTGTTCTTAAACACTTGAAATTCGATATTTTGTGTAAAAGAATTTTAATGAAGTCAGAAAGAAAAGAAATGAGGTGTAAATTACAGAAAACCAAACATGACCTATAACGAAGTGATTACCATAATAGTGACTACAGGAAGGTTAAAAACTTTGTGTTGATTTTCTGTAAAGGACTCAAACAAAAGGGTTAACTCTTATCTTTCACAAATTCTAATTGACTGATACGTAAAGTTACAAGTTCGTAATAAAGTCAAACTAAAGGTAACTGCATCGAGCAACTCTGATTTATTTAATTGGCTAAAGAACATAATATTGTTGGTTTTAATAACAGAAATTAATTATAGTAGGCTTAGTATATTATACTAGGCTTAACATATTGTAATTTGCAATAGGCCTAACGTGTTATAATTTATTCTAGGCTTATTCTATAATAACTTATAGCAGGCTTATTTTATAGTTAGCTTAACGTATAATAAGGTTAACGAATTACAAGTTTTCATAGGCTTAATTACAATGTATATAGAACTATCATGTAAAGATGATCACATAACAAACCTGTATGTAAACAGAGAATTAGAGGTGGTACAAAGCACGTGTACATAAACGGCAGGCTAGATATGACACATGAAGGACGAGTTGTGAGACACGGAAAACGAGTGTGTTTCTACATAGTTGTGGGCTATTTTATACATGAAAATAAACAAACTCACCCATTATGAACTATAATAGAACAACATTCATTTTCCAGCGTTCCAAAATTGCCGTGTATGCCCGGATGTGGGAGTTCATGAACTCGAGGAAGCACGTGTTTACATCTTCTTATGACGAGGGCATCAGACGAGTCCGCGAGTCCAAAGGAAAGTATTCCTTTCTTCTGGAGTCCACCACTAACGATTATATTAACGAGCGGCAGCCATGTGACACCATGAAAGTTGGAAGGAACTTGGATGCAAAGGGTTTTGGGGTTTCAACTCCATTGGGATCTAACCTCAGGTGAGAAGGTCTGGTTTTCATGAGGGAACAACTGTTAAGTGTACGCGTGTAAAAAGCAAAATTCAGCGTTTGTTCCTGCGGCAGATATGGTAAATAGATCTACATGGTTTTGCTCTAAAAGGAACAATGAATCAATAGTAATATATATAATAATGAGAAATTTTATTATTGTTTGTATCATATCATGATATTGTAGTGAATAAGTCATTACTGTTTGTTTCAGGCTACGATCTTACATTGGTTTATATTTAACGATGGATACAACTAAACTTTTGTTGGTCATTAATTAACCAATTGTAACGGATGTATTGAACGCTTAATTATTATAGTTTAATGGGGGATATACCAGTTTTAAACAGAACAAACTCTAATGTGTAATGACGAAAGTAATGAGATATCTGATGAACATATATTGATGTGTAACGACGAACATAATGAGATGTGTGATGGACAAATGTTGACGTGTAATAAACATTATGAAGAATTAGTTGTCCTTAGTGTCTGTACAAATCAACCTGAAAGTTTGTTTCTGAAACTTAAACTACATGCCTTTCTCAGTTTTATAAAATAAACTGAAATTTAACCTTGATTGTAACTTAAGGTTAATACCCTTCTCTGAAATAAAGAACAAAGGATAAAGCCATGTAGTCGGCTATCGTTATTGTACCCACCAAGTGGATCGAAGCCAGATTTTTAAACGTTTATGTTGGTTTTTTTTTCCCAAAATGTTTAACGTATGTCCCTCAGTTAATTTTTACTGATGCTGAGACATTAAAACGTTAAACCAAGTTGTAGAGAACCCTCAACAGGCTAATTGAAATGTTTTGTTCATTTTATACCAATAGAACCTCGAAGCTAGTGTGTTTGGAACATTTCAAATGATGTTTCAGCTGTTGGTCATAAAGTTGAAGAAACAATATCCACTCAGGAGATCTTGAAGCAGTAATTCAGTTCAGGATGTTTCATGTTTGTTTTCAGAGATCGACTAAACTTGGCTGTGTTGTCACTCAAAGAAAATGGAGACTTGGCTCGTTTGAAGAACAAGTGGTGGTATGACCGAAGTGAATGTACAAGTGACAGTGGAAAAGTAAGTAGTAGTGTGTAAATATACGTAGGGAATGTAGGAGAGACAGTGGAAAAATAATTAGTAGTGTGTAAATATACGTAGTGAATGTAGGAGTGACAATGGAAAAGTAAGTACTAGTGTGTAAATATACGTAGTGAATATAGGAGTGACAGTGGAAAAGTAAGTAGTAGTGTGTAAATATACGTAGTGAATGTAGGAGTGACAGTGGAAAAGTAAGTACTACTGTGTAAATATACGTAGTGAATGTAGAAGTGACAGTGGAAAAGTAAGTAGTAGTGTGTAAATATACGTAGTGAATGTAGGAGTGACAGTGGAAAAGTAAGTACTAGTGTGTAAATATACGTAGTGAATATAGGAGTGACAGTGGAAAAGTAAGTAGTAGTGTGTAAATATACGTAGTGAATGTAGGAGTGACAGTGGAAAAGTAAGTACTAGTGTGTAAATATACGTAGTGAATATAGGAGTGACAGTGGAAAAGTAAGTAGTAGTGTGTAAATATACGTAGTGAATGTAGGAATGACAGTGGAAAGTAAGTAGTAGTGTGTAAATATACGTAGTGAATGTAGGAGTGACAGTGGAAAAGTAAGTAGTGATGTGTAAACATACGTAGTGAATGTACGAGTGACAGTGGAAAAGTAAGTAGTGATGTGTAAATATACGTAGTGAATGTAGGAGTGACAGTGGAAAAGTAAGTAGTGATGTGTAAACATACGTAGTGAATGTAGGAGTGACAGTGGAAAAGTAAGTAGTGATGTGTAAATATACGTAGTGAATGTAGGAGTGACAGTGGAAAGTAAGTAGTGATGTGTAAACATACGTAGTGAATGTAGGAGTGACAGTGGAAAAGTAAGTTGTGATGTGTAAACATACGTAGTGAATGTAGGAGTGACAGTGGAAAAGTAAGTAGTGATGTGTAAATATACGTAGTGAATGTAGGAGTGACAGTGGAAAAGTAAGTAGTGATGTGTAAATATACGTAGTGAATGTAGAAGTGACAGTGGAAAAGTAAGTAGTGATGTGTAAATATACGTAGTGAATGTAGAAGTGACAGTGGAAAAGTAAGTAGTGATGTGTAAATATACGTAGTGGATGTAGGAGTTACAGTGGAAAAGTAAGTAGTGATGTGTAAATATACGTAGGGTTAACGTTAAATAACTGTTCTCATTTATCTAGTTAACTTTAAATCACTGTTCTTCTTTATTTGTTTAACTTTAAATCACTGTTCTCATTTATCTAGTTAAATCACTGTTCTTCTTTATCTGGTTAACGTTAAATCACTGTTCTTCTTTATCTAGTTAACTTTAAATCACTGTTCTCATTTATCTGGTTAACTTTAAATCATTGTTCTCATTTATCTGGTTAACTTTAAATCACTGTTCTTCTTTATCTAGTTAACTTTAAATCACTGTTCTCATTTATCTGGTTAACTTTAAATCACTGTTCTCATTTATCTGGTTAACTTTAAATCACTGTTCTTCTTTATCTGGTTAACTTTAAATCACTGTTCTTCTTTATCTGGTTAACTTTAAATCACTGTTCTTCTTTATCTGGTTAACTTTAAATCACTGTTCGTCTTTATTTAACTATCATTACATTTTTTAAACTCTATCTTTCAGGATTCGTCCCAGAACGAACTTACTCTAAGCAACGTGGCTGGCTGCTTCTTCATTCTCATTGGTGGATTAGTTCTTGCGATACTTGTGGCTTTACTTGAATTCTGCTTCAAAGCCAAAACTGAAGCAACTCGTTCAAAGGTCAGTCATGCATGTTAATACATTAGAAATAGTCATGAAAAAACCTTTGGTTCAAAGGTCAGTCATGCATGTTCATACATTAGAAATAGTCATGAAAAAACCTTTGGTTCAAAGGTCAGTCATGCATGTTAATACATTAGAAATAGTCATGAAAAAACCTTTGGTTCAAAGGTCAGTCATGCATGTTCATACATTAGAAATAGTCATGAAAAAACCTTTGGTTCAAAGGTCAGTCATGCATGTTAATACATTAGAAATAGTCATGAAAAAAACTTTGGTTCAAAGGTCAGTCATGCATGTTAATACATTAGAAATAGTCATGAAAAAACCTTTGGTTCAAAGGTTAATCATGCATGTTAATACATTAGAAATAGTCATGAAAAAACCTTTGGTTCAATGGTCAGTCATGCATGTTCATACATTAGAAATAGTCATGGAGAAAACCTTTGGTTCAAAGGTCAGTCATGCATGTTCATACATTAGAAATAGTCATGGAAAAAGCTTTTGGTTCAAAGGTTAGTCATGCATGTTCATACATAAAAAATAGTCCTGAAAAGAGTTTTGTTGAAAGCGTTAGACATGCATGTTCTCTTTGGAAAATCGTAAATTTATTTTGTGAAATGTTTATTTTGAGAATGACGAATTTTTAAACTATCCGTAAGTGGAAGAACAAAAGACATTAATGTTTCAAGTTATATGTCATAAAATCAAAAACACGTCAGGTTTTATCTGGTAGTTTTTTCTCATATCTTCAGGTTAGCATATGCGAAGCAATGAAGTCCAAACTACAGGTATCTTTAACTGGGAACCATTATGACGCACGAGGCCGTACTGCTTCTCTATAAATCGGTACATTATTTATTTGTGAACTTTTATGATTGCCAGTAACACCATTTTTTAAATATCGAGTGTTGTATTGTCACAACACTGAACTAATTCTGTTGGTACTTAGAATAAACTGTCATTTCTATTAAGCTGTACAATGTTGTTTGCTAATGTCACATTATTTACCTTTGTATCTCGTCTTCAACTTATTGTATTTTTATATTTTAGTCGTATGTTCCTGTTTTGACTGACTGTACACATCCAAGTTTAACAACAGTTTCAGAAAGGTGGAGAACATTGCTGGAGTGCTCACGGTTTATGGTATAATAGAACCTTCTCTGTAATTGTCAAGCTATTTCTCACGTAATAACACATAATTTTCTGTGCATGGTGGACCACCGTGTTCTCTAATGCAGTATTGTTTTCATAATACTATAATTCTGGTTTAATTGTTTTATTATGTAATACGAAAAATAAAAACAACAAATGTCAAATAAACTTTATGAACTACGTGTGAGTGCTGACTGTATGTAAAAACATTGTTTTAACTCAGAATTAGTGTTAACATATCATAATAGTACGTGTTGTCTCAGTTGATGCTGGGAACAGTTACTCACTTAAAGAACAACAATCATTCTGTTTTAAACTTCGAGATAGATTTGAACACACAAATATACGTTGTTCATTAACTTTCCGTGTAAATCTGACTACGAAACACCGATATAAATGTATCACCTAAACCTAACGCATCATATTAAACTATAGTTTGTCGAAAGGGCTAAAGTTAAAGGTTTTTGCCATGTGTTCAAAGTTCCCTTACAGCAACGATTTAGCGTTTTATTCCTGCAAGTACAAAAGCTTTGCTGGCGACCCGTTTTTGTTTATTTAATCTGGTCAAGGAAAACTGACCAGAAAATGAGTACAACTGGACGTCAAAACACGTCACGAACGAGATATGTTAGATTATTCTTTTCGTTTCCATAAATTATTCCACACACATCCTTCCTTTTTTGTTAACAAAACCTATGAAACTCTCACATAACTAAATTATTGTAAGTTTGTTTGTAAGAAAATCGAAGCTACACAATGAGCTATCTGTGCTTTGCTCACCACAGGTATCAAAACCCGCTTTATAGCGTGGTAAGTTCGAAGACGTACTAGGGAAGAAATATAAATAACAGAAAACAATTATTTATAATTGTTGTTAGCTTTCCACGTTTCCATGCAAACTACCATTTATTTTTAATAACAATCCAATGTTTCCATGGAAACCACCATTTCTTTCTAATAACAATCCCAGGTTTCCATGGAAACTACCACATCTTTCTAATAACAATCCAAGGTTTCCACGGAAACTACCATTTCCTTATCATAACAGCCCCAGATTTCCATATAAAATGCCATATCTTTGTATAACACGACAAAGTGTTTTGTTTTTTTCTAAAATTGATTATTATTTGAACGTTTAAATAATTTAATAACAGTTATAAACTGTAAGAATTTCTTTTCAATAATTTAGATTCTGTATGCTTATTTTTCAACGGGAACTTACAATAAAAATATGTTTAACAGTCCAGACTAAAAACATATATTGAGATGTCTTACAATAAGAAATGTTGTTTATAAATCTAATTCGTGTAGTACAGTGTTTTGCAACACGAAAACACGTGATAATATCACGGTACAATAATAATAGAGCTGACAACCTCACAGTAAACTGATGTACAATAGTAATACAGCTGATAATATCACAGTAAATTGATGTACAATAATAATAGAGTAATATAGCTGATAATATCACGATAAAATGATTTACAATAATAACAGAGCTCGTATACACAATGTAGAATGAGTTATAAATTAATAACTGATAAACACGTGATACAATGACTTATAAGGTAGAAACTGGTAAACACGTGGTACAATGAGTTATAAATTAATAACTGATAAACACGTGATACAATGACTTATAAGGTAATAAGTGATAAACACGTGGTACAATGAGTTATAAGGTAATAAGTGATAAACACGTGGTACAATGAGTTATAAGGTAGTAACTGGTAAACACGTGGTACAATGAGTTATAAGGTAGAAACTGGTAAACACGTGGTACAATGAGTTATAAATTAATAACTGGTAAACATGTGGTACAATAAGTAATAGAGTAATAACTGATAAGCATGTGGTACAGTAGCTTATAAATTAATAACTCATAAGCAGTTGGTACAACGAGTTAAAATGTAGTAGTTTTTTCAGTAGTTAATTTCTCTTAACATTTTCCTTACAAATTGGAGCTAGTTATCTAGAAGGGTATTTGATATGTTTTAACAGTCGTGTAGAAACTCTGAGTTTGTTAACTGTGGGATTCTGTATACTTTTGTCAATATGGAGTTTGTTCTATTTGCTGAAGTTCGTTGTTGCGTCATTTTGGTTGTTGTTAGTCGGACTTCCGTGGTGTCTCGTTTTTTCTCGATTTTGATTTTTATGCTCTGACGAATTAGTTACACGAGGGCCAACCGTTTCTAATTTAAGTGTAAACTGGAGAGAAGGCAGCTATTCAACACCACTCACCTCCAAATCTTTAGCTATTCTTTTGCCAATGAATAACAGGATTTACTGTCACATTATTACAACCCATGGCTGAAAGGACGAGATGTTCAGCAAAGGGGATTCGAACCTGCGACCCTCAGATTTCTTGAGAATCGAGCGCCTTAACCAGCAGGTCATGTCAAGATTAACATTTCAGATGTCCCAACTATTGTAAGTGACTTCGTAACAAAAAAACAAACAAAAAACATTGGTTGATTGGTCCATTATAACTGATAATGAATTTATGGGATATTTGATACAGCAATTAAAACATTAGTTGTACAGTACATAACAGTTTAAACATGGAATTATGGTACATGATCACTTTTGATAATTATAGCACGGGTTACAAAAAATAAACTTAACACATTAATAGATACTCACTTTTATTTAGTAATTAATTGGCGTCACTATTATTAGAAAATAACGTTTTAGGCTTACGTATTGGTGACCAAAATACCCGCTTGACAAAAACTTAGGTCATTCTGTTTCCACGTTAAAAAACAACAACTCGTTTTTATAATATTTATATTCAAACAATTTTTCAAGGCCTAGACGAATCTTAACTTAAATTTAGAGTTGATTCGTTAAGCTTGTTACGCTATGAAGAATTGGTGAAGAAAGGAAAACTTATATATATATATATGTTTGCTCTATTTTCTGAACGGATGACTAATCAGAGAAGAAAAACGTCACGTTTCTCTGAAAAAGAAAGAAAGGCCAAAAGAAATTCTTGAAAACATTCGACCCAGTGTTAAATGCAGCAAGCGTTCTCTTCCTGACAGCTGTTCTCCCTAAGATACAAGATCGCCAAGTCACTCGTAAATTACACTGATAAGTGATTACTTTGAGATATTTCACTTAAATAACAGCTGTCACCTTAAAATTATATTTGTAAACATACCTACGCGTAATCAAATATACAAGAAATACCTAGATAATACTTAAATTAAAAGCACTCTTTAAAACAAATATTTTCTGGGCCTAATGCTTTAGAACAACGATTTTTTAGGCCTAAAGCTTTAGACCAATGAATTACTAGGCCTAATGCTTCCCTTGGAATAATTTCATGCGTCATGAACAGCACTCATAATGTTGTTTACGATTTCCCCATACTGGAATTTCACATATTTCCGCCCCGAGAAACTTGGGGTTCGTCTCCTAAGACGATTCTTAATACTAAAATTGTATTGAAGTTTTATTGAGAGATGTGAAAGATATGTGATCAAAGACTATTATCGTTGTTGTTGTTTCTTCCATCATTTCTTCTCACGAAAATAGAAGTTGATTTTGAGGTGAAAGGGCTGAAAGGGCGAGCATGTTTGGCGCGACGGGGATGCGAACCCGCGAACCTCAGATTACGAGTCGAACGCCTTAACCCACCTGCCCAGGCCGGGCCTGAAAAAAAAAAAAAGAAAGTCGAACTGGCTCGAAAATAGCAATAGAATGTTTATAAGGTTAAAGGTTAAAGATCAAGGAAATATAAGGTTTGAAAGAACGACCGAAGATGATAGAACAAAGGGTGAATGAGTTGGAAAAGAAAGTGGAAAACAGGAAAACAGTGAGAGTTTGTGGACGTGGTGCAGCGAGTTGTTTGTAAGGTTTGGAAGATCAAATAAGAGGCAATGATGAGAAGAAAATAAATTTGTCGTCAATATTTTATTATAACGACAAACATAGCAAAAATTCAGGTAACCGTAAGGCATAAAACAGTAATATTACTATCCAAACACTTTGTTCGTTACTTAATGAATGGATATTCAAACGAAACTATAAAGTAGAAATTTAACCATAACAATAATGCAGAAAATAAGATCGTGTTTCGAAGAGGATGAAATAGAAGTTTTTATTATTTTTGTATAATACAATTTACTCAGTGACGTTTATCAAAACCTTCCAGAGGTTCCGCTCACAAAACTCAAAACTTGTCTTTTCGCCCAACGCTTGTGCCATATTTAGAAACTACCAGTAAAAAAAAAAAGGAACTAAAATCGAACAGAAGTACATTGTGTGACTATCTGTCTTCTAATGGTATTTTTCCAAGCGGTACAGAGGTAAGTCGACAGACTTACAACGTTAAAATCCGGGGTTGGACTCTCCACATGGACCCATAAGATATTTTAATCTGGCTTTGGTTTAAACTAACCAAACAAACAACCTGATGGTGCTGTTTGGAGCCATTCACCTGTGACAACCGACCTAGTACAATCTGTTGTTTGAAATAGCGATATATCTGCGTTGTTAGAAACTGTGTTTCGTTACCCGTTGTGAGTAACTATAACACATTGTGTAGTTTTGTTCTTAACTACAAACAAACAAATATTTACCCAACTTATAAATAAGAAAATCGAGCAGGGTTAAAGAGTTCAAAACGGGGTCATCACAATGGTGAAACAAATATATAATAACACGGGATATCCCATATTGATTTTGGAAAGTCTATGCTAGTGGAGATAATATATTTATTTCAAACATCTTTAACATAAAATAAATTAAAAATAAACACATGAGGGAAGTCTCAGTAGCCGTGGCACTTGTACGTCAACAATACAACAAACCTGATTCGGTTTTATTATTCATCAGAAACTTTACAAGCATACCTTCAAAGTGAAATGAATTTAGGTACGATTAGAGTAAATTGATCAATGCGACCTTGGAAGGATTCGACTTTCTGAGTTCAAAACTGTGATTAGATCTCAAAACGAGTGAGAGATGCACGAGCTGTGTGTTAAAAGTTTGTACAACAACAACAACACAATTATTTCACGAGCCGGTATGCTGCAACAAAAAACACTGGAATGTTGTGTGAATTTTCAGAGTTAAAAGTTACTTTTGATATATGTGGATGGAAGAAAGACTTTTGATTAAAAAAATTGGGAAAAAAAGCAATATGTGTGAGTAGGTTACTCGTAGTAATAAAGAAACACTGTATTGAATAAAAAAAAGAAAGGCCAGCGAGTTTCTTGGACGAAGAAGAATAAATCACCAGTTATAACCAACCTTGTTCTAAACATATTCAAATGGCTTGGAAAACAAAAGGATATGAAAGATCAAACAAAATTACGTATGAGACATACGAACTACATTGTCATGGTAGCCAATTGTCCACGAGAAACAAAGAACGTGCTAAGGTCACTTGAATAGTTACGAAGAATAAGATATGCACATAAAAGTTGGAATACCAGCAGTTGATTGTTTTTGGAATGGAACAGCAAAAAACGAAGATGAAAATTTAACATATTCTTTATTGGGGTAAAACCAGGATAACAAATGTACCTGAGTTAATATAAATATATATATATTTCAACATTAGAACATCCAATGCACATGAGAAGGAAGAATTTAAACAATACAACTGAAATAAGGACCTAAGTTTGTTAGTCATCTGTTGTCAACGTTTTTTTAAAAAAATTCTTCATTTGTTTATCTTGTAATGGCATTATAATTGGGGGCTCGATTCGCAAGCTGCAGACCGTGGGTTCGAATCGCATCACTAAGCGTGACTTTCCTTTCACCCATGGGAGGACTTATGGTGGTAATCCTACTTTGCGTTGGTAAAGAATATTCCAAGAATTGACGGTGGGTATTGCTGACTAGCTGACTTCTCTCTCGTCCATCACTTTTAAACTCGGAGAGCTCTCGCTCAGCTTTGTGTGAAATTCAAAAACCAAACACCATGTATTGATTTTGTTATATGTCAGCATTCTGGACTATTATAGTGAATCATGTCGTGCCAGTATTAAGAAAATCTTTAAAAACCAGCTAAGGAGTGTAGTTTATCTTATTTAGAATTTAACCAGACATGGTTACCAACGTATTCCAGAATTAATAAGTCACTAATGAATGAACATCAAATTATTTAAATATTAGCCAATCGCTAATGAACATACTTACTTAAACATTAACAAGTCCGTAATGAACGAAGTCAAACTTATTTGAAAATTACCCAATCAGTGATGAATGAGGTCCAAGGTATTTAAAAATTAACCAATAAATAATTAATGAGGTCAAACTTATTTTAAAAAGTGTGGTTTGTTTTGAATTCCGCGCAAAGCTACTCAAGGGCTATCTGCACTAGTCGTCCATAATGTAGCAGTGTAAGACTAGATGGAAGGCAGCTAGTCATCACCACCCACCGCCGACACTTGGGCTACTCTTTTACCAACGAATAGTCGGATTGATCATCTCATTATAACGTTCCCATGGCTGAAATGGGGAGCATGTTTGATGCGACGGAGTTTCGAGCCCACAACACCAGGATCACCAGTCAAGTGCCATAAATACCTGGCCACACCAGGCCTAGGGTAAGTGGAAACATTGTTAAATATTTTTATTTCTCGTTTTAAATTGTTTGAAAAATTGGTTTCCAAACCCAGAAACAGAAAGTTATATATCGCGTGAATAAAAATAGGAATGTGAGACGTGGAGTGAGCAAAGAAAGAAAAAAATATTTCAAATTTAGTAAAAGTAAATTGTTGAAAATTAATAAGTAAATATTAAAACAACCCTGATATCGGGATATCTGAACTTTTATTTGAATTAGTAATATTTTATATATGAAAGAAACTATGACACAAATGATATAATCAACCGCTTAAAACTTATATTTTATGACTTAAAGAACATAAACTTTTTGATCTATATACACAATTATATATTTGTAGAAGAACTTTTTATGAAAAACATCTTATATACTCTTGAGCTACGATTTTGTTTTTTCAATTTAACTTTAATAAAATTATTGAAGTCAACATTATTTGTTCTTATTTCAATACAGACGTCGAGATAAACCTTTGATATAATGCTTGATGAAATTACTGTACTTGTATTGTAGGAAGCCGAAAAGTAATAAAATAATATAAACAGGAATATTCTATTATTATTTGGAGAATTTCACGAAATAAAGAGACATAAGATGGCACTGTGTACATATGTACAACAACAGAACAGTTGAGCAGTAATGGTGCGCAGTGGGTGTCGATCGATCTGGATTCTTTCTATTACTGTTAGCATATTCTTGTGACTGTTTCCATGGGGAAGACACTAGGACTCAATTGAAACGAGTCGAAAATTTAAGAAAGTTACAGTTTCCAAAGCGTTGAGTATCTTTGGGTTTGTGAATTATTGTAAAAAAAAAAAAAAAGATAGAGCCTGGACACCGGGACGATTCGGCTAATCCTGGCTCAGCGGGCACAGCTGGGGGAACCAGCTATGCGCCATTCAAGATTTAGCTGTGAAAATCGTCCCCACGAAGGCCCTAATGCTTCAAGTGTGGCTTCACAGATATTATTAAAAACATAAGACGCGTGCCTTCCCTACAAAATCTTTCAAGGTTTAATGTAATATGGAGAAATTTGTGAACCTTACCTTCCTTTTGTTGTTTCTACTGCTTGGTGGGGCTGTTGCAGATGACTACATCGTACCTTCTCCTAAACCAGGGTAAGACATAGTTTGGTACGAGAGACGCTTTATTTACAATAAGTGTTACTTTGATGTTAACTTGTGAAAGACTTTCTCATAAAACATATAAACACAAGTTGGTAACATAGTTATTAAAGTGTGTTAGATTGAAGTTATTCTGGCAAAAAGAACAACAACCAAACAAAAACAGATAAGTATTCGTTTTCAAACTTCTGCAAATCCTGTCTTCTTTTTCTTCGTCTAGGGACAGTACCATCAACATTACCAAGATACTAAACGCTTTCTTTCAACAAGGGTACGATAAGAGGGTGCGGCCAAACTATGGAAGTAAGTTGTTACTTCTACGTTGTATTCACTGACCAACACTTGTAAATAAAACGTAACCATGTTGTTATTGTAAGAGTTCTTCGTTTTTGTGTTAGTTATGACACCCCGGTTTTTGTGTAGATTAAGAAACTTGGTTCGGCATATATTTTAATAATTAATGTTCCTTACAATAGTTTCGTTTAGTGGACATTGTAATGATTTAGTTTGATGTGTATTATAATATTAGGTCTAATGTATATTCTAATAATTTGGTGTAGTGTTTCTTATGATAATTAGGTTTTGTGTACGTTGTGATGAATCGGTTTCATGTGTACTATGATAACTTGATTTCATGTGGATTAAAATAGTTTGGATTTGTGCATATGATTTGCAAGGTTTGTGTATCTTGGGAGTACAGTGTTGTAAATTGGTTTTGTGTAAATTCTTTTAATTTGATTTTATATACATTGTGATAACTTGATAAGCCATATGATTATACTGTTATGTGTACATTGTTTTGTGTTGAATTTGTGAACGGTATGATGACCTCGTTTTGCGTACATTCTTGGAAATTCGTTTTCTGAACATTAAGGTAACCTGGTTTTGTGTACATTATAACCTGATTTTGGAATTTATTATAAATTATTTCACTTTTTATACTTCTGGTGGTAAATGCTATTTGAAGTTTTCGTTTCACATTAAATATATGGCTCCCAAAATATTCATAATTTAAAATATTATAAAGAAATAATTTGGTTTAAATAAAAACAAAGATATTTATGATTTAACTGGCAGCGACATCTGTATATTGTACTTAGATAATAATTGTTGTCTTCAATAATTTTCAAATACCCAGTAACAAATGATGATATGGAAGAGAGAGAGACCTAGACTTATTTAGATCGCAGCAGTATTAATCGTTACAATAAAATCATTGTAAACACATAACTCTGAAATAATAACAAGTAA
This sequence comes from Carcinoscorpius rotundicauda, assembly GCA_011833715.1. NCBI lineage: Eukaryota > Metazoa > Arthropoda > Merostomata > Xiphosura > Limulidae > Carcinoscorpius > Carcinoscorpius rotundicauda. The sequence goes on from CM022399.1 coordinate 93,909,611, forward strand.
TTTTATCTGTTGTCATTTCCATCAGCATATTTTTGATACGCTTAATTTGGACGTTAAGACATAGTATTTACTACGTTACGAAAAACACAAAACATTTCCTCTTCGTTGCTTAGGCTTGGTATTCATATTTTGGCATTGTTGAAAGCGTTATATGATTAATTAGGTCAATTAAATAACCTAGGAATTATTATGTTATTATGAGGTATTAAATAATTATTTATGATAGTGTATGAATAAAATTATGCTAATTTTACAAAAATAAAACTGGCCAAATCATCTTACACCTGAAGGAGAGCTCAGAAATTATCTCAGAAGTTAGCGTTTAGTTTAAAGAAAAATCTTAAATATTATTACAGCTCTAACTCAGTCATATTAACAATATATTTCTTTGATGTATTATATTAACAGTATAGATCTAGACGCATTAAATCTTTGTTTAAAATGTTAAATCAGTTGAAATTCACTCCATTATATGAACTACATAAATCTAAGCCTACAATATTACTACTTTAATCCACTCCATTACATAAATTACCTAGATCTAGGCTAACTATATTACCTATTTAAACTTATTTCAGTACATAACCTTTAGAAATCTAGACATATTATGTTATCAATTTAAATTTACCCCATTATTTAAACTGTTTGGATCTCGGTCTATATATCACCTGTTTAATTTTCTCCATTACACGACCTGCATAGATCTAGGAATACTATGTTACCAGTTTAATTTACTCCATTATATTACCTGCAGATCTAGGCCTACTACATTACTAGGTTAAATGTACTTTGTTATATAGTCTGCATATGTCTAGGCCCACTATATCACCAATTTAATTTTACTGCGTTATATCACCTGCATAGAACTAAGGCCACTATCTTACCAGTTTGTATTTACATCAGTATATCATGTGCATAGATCTAGGCCTAGTATATTATTAGCATAAATTTGTTTCATTATATGAACAGCACAGATCTCGGCCTAGTATATTATTAGCATAAATTTGTTTCATTATATGAACAGCACAGATCTAGGCCTAGTACATTATTAGCAAATATTTATTTCATTATATGAACAACACGGGTCCAGGCCTAATTTTTAACGGATTAAATCCACTACACTGTAACGCCTGCAGAGATTTAGGCTTATTATATTACCAGGTTAAATTTTCGTGGAATAACATTTGGTTAGTTAATTAACGAGTAATAAGCTGATATTGTTTAGTTTTCCGGTACTGTAAGACAGTTAGTGAATCGTTAGTTCATGTTTCGAAGAAGAAACAGGACTTGAATTTCTGTTTAGACGTAATTTATTTGTAAATTTAGGCCTAACTGGAAGGCCTGCCACAGTAGTACAGTTAGGGTAACACTGTCGCCTGCCAGAGGTAGACAATTGGTCGGTAGAACATTATTGTTATGTTAAAAAATGCATGCTTTATTATGTTTCTTATCAATTAATTACATTTTATTGAAGTCTGTATTGTTTTTATTATGTATATTTGGTTTACCACACTAATTAAGAATAGATTACGCTTTTTATATAAAGAACTAACTATCAAGATAAGTAACCTATAGCAAACAAGCCAAAGAAACGCAAGTCTTAACTTTCTGTTGTACGACTGTGCAAACTAGTGTATTTTCAAAATCACTCGAAAATAGAATATAATAAATTACAAAGGACATTTACTAAAGAAATTAACCCTAACACCGTTGTTATTCTTTGTATACTTGTAAACAGTGTTTGTTCTATAGTAGTAAGTTATTGCCCAATGAAGGTTCGTTACGATAGCCGACAACTTGTAAACTAAAGAAAGTTTTATAACGTAGAAAACAGTTCGTGCACAGTTCCATTTTTTAATTTATCTACTCCACGAATCTTAAGGTACGTATAATCACCGTTGTTTGTTAATTAAAACTAGGTATGTGTTACTTAAAAAAATCGTAATGTTTTTTGCTATTTTTAAGTGGGCTGCACATTAACAGTACAATAAGAAAAGAAAGATCTCCACAAAACACACAAAATAACAACCACTACAACTGTACTGTAATATTGAATACTACTGTATTGTGTGTTATATAACTGTACTGTAATATTGAATACTACTGTATTGTGTGTTATATAACTGTACTGTAATATTGAATACTACTGTATTGTGTGTTATATAACTGTACTGTAATATTGAATACTACTGTATTGTGTGTTATATAACTGTACTGTAATATTGAATACTACTGTATTGTGTGTTATATATTTACTGAACGAACAATGAAAAGCTGAACTTGATTTTGTCAGTATTGATTTTTAATCAATAAACTGGCAGTGTAGAAACTCTGTTATATAACACTATTTGTAACGTTGTATCAACAATAAAGAATAAATAAATATGATCGCAAACCGTAAGATAAGGACATTTGTAATAATAACACAAATAAGGAATACTTGTTTTACTCTTAAAAATTAAACGTGTACAATTAAATATCGCAGTACCTTTGTGTTAAATAATGAAACATATTACGATGAATGTAGTGTGTCTGTCACTATATATGTATGAAACAAAAACTCCCTGCCGCATGTGACCCAAACTTCTGCGCCATCTACCGAGTAGTACCACAAATAAAAATACATCAAAAATTCACATTTTAAGTATAACCGATTTAGACAATTCAGAAGCACTCTCATCGTAACAAGAACACAGTTTTAAACAGAAGCACTCTCATCGTAACAAGAACACAGTTTTAAACAGAAGCACTCTCATCGTAACAAGAACGCAGTTTTAAATAGAAGCACTCTCATTGTAACAAGAACACAGTTTTAAACAGAAGCACTCTCATCGTAACAAGAACACAGTTTTAAACAGAAGCACTCTCATCGTAACAAGAACAGTTTTAAACAGAAGCACTCTCATCGTAACAAGAACGCAGTTTTAAACAGAAGCACTCATCGTAACAAGAACGCAGTTTTAAACAGAAGCACTCTCATGGTAATAAGAACACGGTTTTAAACAGAAGCACTCTCATCGTAACAAGAACGCAGTTTTAAACAGAAGCACTCTCATCGTAACAAGAACGCAGTTTTAAACAGAAGCACTCTCATCGTAACAAGAACGCAGTTTTAAACAGAAGCACTCTCATCGTAACAAGAACGCAGTTTTAAACAGAAGCACTCTCATCGTAACAAGAACGCAGTTTTAAACAGAAGCACTCTCATCGTAACAAGAACGCAGTTTTAAACAGAAGCACTCTCATCGTAACAAGAACGCAGTTTTAAATAGAAGCACTCTCATTGTAACAAGAACACAGTTTTAAACAGAAGCACTCTCATCGTAACAAGAACACAGTTTTAAACAGAAGCACTCTCATCGTAACAAGAACAGTTTTAAACAGAAGCACTCTCATCGTAACAAGAACGCAGTTTTAAACAGAAGCACTCTCATCGTAACAAGAACGCAGTTTTAAACAGAAGCACTCTCATGGTAATAAGAACACGGTTTTAAACAGAAGCACTCTCATCGTAACAAGAACGCAGTTTTAAACAGAAGCTTTTTCATCGTAACAAGAACACAGTTTTCACGGTTTACCTTTATTGATGTAATTTTTAAATCTACCACTCAGAAAATGGAGTCCTTTAAGAACTATTATTTCATATGTCAACATTCTGGACGATTATAGTGAATCCTGTCTTGCCAGTATTAAGAAAATCTTTAAAAACAAGCTAAGGAGTGTAGTTTATCTTATTTAGAATTTAACCAGACATGGTTACCAACGTATTCCAGAAGTAATAAGTCACTACTGAGTGAACATCAAATTATTTAAATATTAGCCAATCGCTAATGAACATACTTACTTAAACATTAACAAGTCCGTAATGAACGAAGTCAAACTTATTTGAAAATTACCCAATCAGTGATGAATGAGGTCCAAGGTATTTAAAAATTAACCAATAAATAATTAATGAGGTCAAACTTATTTTAAAAAGTTTGGTTTGTTTGAATTTCACACAAAGCTACTCAAGGGTTACAATGCACTAGCCGTCCATAATTTAGCAGTGTAAGACTAGAGGGAAGGCTAGTCATTACCACCCACCGCCGACTTTTGGGGTACTCTTTTACCAACGAATAGTGGGATTGACTGTAACATTATAACGCCCCCACAGTTGAAAGGGCGAACATTTTTGGTGTGACCGAGATTCGAACCCGCGAACGTCAGATTACGAGTCAAACGCTTTAACTCACCTGGCCGTGCCGGGCCAAATAAGTTTAATAAATAGAATATAACAGTTTGTATCACCAAAATGTAGGAAAATTTATAATCAGTTTGAGTTAATGAACAGTGAACACAATACTGTTTCAGTGTAGAAATTCTCAGAAGAAAACTATAGTTTAGAAAATGTTTTATCAAAGAAGCGCAGATTGTTAATTACAAGAACGAACCTCAAACCTACCGATGCACCCGGAGAAACATAATTTGCACTTACTTCAAAGTTACTGATACACACCATAAAACAGTATGTGTTATTTCAAAACTACTGATACACACCATAAAACAGTATGTGTTCTTATTTCAAAACTACTGATACACACCACAAAACAGTATGTGTTCTTGTTTCAAAACTACTGATACACACCATAAAACATCTTTGCTTATTTTATTGGTTGTCTTCAATTCTAGAATCTAGAATCTGTACATTACTTATGAAGAGTTTAGAATCTAGAGGAAGTAACGCTGTCTGTACATTACTTATGAGGACTTTAGAATCTAGAGGAAGTAACGCTGTCTATACATTACTTATGAAGAGTTTAGAATCTAGAGGAAGTAACGCTGTCTGTACATTACTTATGAGGACTTTAGAATCTAGAGGAAGTAACGCTGTCTATACATTACTTATGAGGACTTTAGAATTTAGAGGAAGTAACGCTGTCTATATATTACTTATGAGAACTTTAGAATCTAGAGGAAGTAACGCTGTCTATACATTACTTACGAGGACTTTAGAATCTAGAGGAAGTAACGCTGTCTATATATATTACTTATGAGAACTTTAGAATCTAGAGGAAGTAACGCTGTCTATACATTACTTATGAAGAGTTTAGAATCTAGAGGAAGTAACGCTGTCTATACATTACTTATGAAGAGTCTAGAATCTAGAGGAAGTAACGCTGTCTATATATTACTTATGAGAACTTTAGAATCTAGAGGAAGTAACGCTGTCTATACATTACTTACGAGGACTCTAGAATCTAGAGGAAGTAACACTGTCTATATATATTACTTATGAGAACTTTAGAATCTAGAGGAAGTAACGCTGTCTATACATTACTTATGAAGAGTCTAGAATCTAGAGGAAGTAACGCTGTCCATACATTACTTATGAAGAGTCTAGAATCTAGAGGAAGTAACGCTGTCCATACATTACTTATGAAGAGTCTAGAATCTAGAGGAAGTAACGCTGTCAATACATTACTTATGAGGGCTTTGCGCCCTAGTTTTCTTTAGTGTAGGAGATTGTTTTCCTGGTTTTTAGAGATTTCAGTGCTTACTTTTAAATAGGTGCTTATTGTTGTGACTCAAAAAGCAGTGGATTTAACTACTCAGAGGTGGTTTTAAATTTGTTAACACGATTATATGTTTTAAACTCTGTAAGGTAAACAGATAATTAACTTTACAATTAAAAGAAATTCCCGTCAATATAGTACCATGTAACCAAATAATTGTTAAATATATTTATTATCAACAAGTACTCCATTAAGGACTATTTGAATCCTTGTACCAGATATAAATCACACAAAATATCCTACACTTGAATTTCAAGTGACTTCCAGACTCAATTTTATCGCATTAAGTGGAAAATATCCATAAAATATTGTGTTATTCAATATTCACCTTGTTTTTCTCACTTTATGTTTACAAGGTATCTTTAGAGTGCAAACATTTATTTCACGATACTAAGATAATACGTAGGTAAAAGGAACAGTTAGAGGAAATGTCGCTTATACCTCTGGGTTACGTCTAGAAGAAGCAAGTTGTATTATTTGTTTGTTTTCTGAATTTCACACAAAGCTACTCCAGGGCTATCTGTGGTAGCCGTCCTTAATTTGGCAGTGTAAGACTAGAGGGAAGGCAGCTGGTCATCACCACCCACCGCCAACTCTTGAGCTACTCTTTTACCAACGAATAGTGGGACTGACCGTCACGTTAGAACGCCCCCACAGCTGAAAGGGCGACCCTCAGATTACGAGTCGCACGAATTAAGACGTTTGGCCATGCCGGGACCGTTGTGTTATTTTGTGATTCTTTATATAGATATATATTGGCGAAATTATTACGAAAACACACATACACATATGTATAGCCTGTAGTTACTAGGCGTTTATTATAGTTCCTCGCTATTTATCAAAATATGCATAAGTTATTTTAATGAATGTCCCATAAGGTTATTCACCATATATCTGGTGTTGCATAGCCTGTAGTTTCGGAGTATCCTTTGTGTAGAGTGATGGAGGCACTCAGGTTGTTCACATACAATTACATAGGACTATGAATTTAAACTTAAGTTGTTACAATTACGTGGGACTGTGAATTTAAACTTAAGTTGTTACAATTACGTGGGACTGTGAATTTAAACTTAAGTTGTTACAATTACGTAGGACTATGAATTTAAACTTAAGTTGTTACAATTACGTGGGACTGTGAATTTAAACTTAAGTTGTTACAATTACATAGGACTGTGAATTTAAACTTAAGTCGTTACAATTACGTAGGACTGTGAATTTAAACTTAAGTTGTTACAATTACATAGGCCTGTGAATTTAAACTTAAGTTGTTACAATTACATAGGCCTGTGAATTTAAACTTAAGTGCCCCCCGCTAGTACAGTGGTATGTCTCCGGACTTACAACGCTAAAATTAGGGGTTCGATTCCCCTTGGTGGGCTGAGCAGATAGCCCGATGTGGCTTTGCTATAAGAAAAACACATTAAACTTTGGTTGTTACAATTACATAGGCCTGTGAATTTAAACTTAAGTTGTTTCAGTAACAAATTCTCCACAATTTCGCTTCGCTGATTTTGAAAATAGTATTAAGTTTTTGCTATAACGTAAGGATTTTTGTTTTTTACAAATCCGGAAGAAACAAGAAACTTAATTATCGAATTATTATTTTGTTTAAAGTGATGAACATTTTTATTTTTATGTTTGTTAACAAAAGTGCAAACAAACTGAAGGTAAGAACATTGATGTTAAACGAATACGTGTCATCATTTATCTTGGTTTGTTTTGTGGAATCTACTTCTTGTAGTCTCAAAACTACGTGTTGTTGTATTCATTTTATGTCTGGAGCATCATGTTTAAATGACCAGCAGTAATCAGCCATTGTACTCGTGTTTCACCGTCCAGTAATCAGCCACTACACTGGTGTTCCATCGTTCAGTAATCAGCCATTATACTGGTGTTCCAGCTTCTAGTAATCAGCCATTATACTGGTGTTCCACCGTCCAGTAAACAGCCATTATAGTGGTTTTTACCCGTCCAGTAATCAGCCATTATACTGGTGTTTCATCTTCCAGTAATCAGACATGATACTGGTGTTGCACCTTCCAGTAATCAGCCATTATACTGGTGTTCCACCTTCCAGTAATTAGCCATTATACTGGTGTTTCACCGTACAGTAATCAGCCATTATACTGGTGTTCCACCGTCCAGTAATCAGCCATTATACTGCTGTTGCACCTTCCAGTAATCAGCCATTATAGTGGTTTTTACCCGTCCAGTAATCAGCCATTATAGTGGTTTTTACCCGTCCAGTAATCAGCCATTATACTGGTGTTTCATCTTCCCTGATACGTTCTCTCCTGTTCTTCAATGTCTTACTTCTTGTTCTGCACACTGAGGTTTTCAGGGTAAGCAGTATGTGGTTTAAGAATGAACTTCCAAGTTTCTGAATTTATGGAGCACATCGTTGATAATGTGTTCGTAATTTGGGTCCACAGTGTTTCCCAAACATTTCCCAGTAATATCCTTAAATGCAATACACACTTCTTTCTCATGACTTTTTTCATGACCTTTTAAATTGTTCATTCAAAGTCATGTTCGTGTCCACATAGATACGTAAAATATTCACCAACTTTGACTAAGGCCTGAACAAAATGTGTTTCCAGTTTTATGTTAAATGGAGGTAATAGAACTTTCACGTTCAATGCTTTTCGATCTTGGTATCAGACTTGACTCTAAATGGCCGTTTATCTAGTGCAGTACTGACCCATTCAAACCAAAAACAATGAAACTTTGTGTAACCGAATGGCTGATCCAACACCATACAAATAACTTTTTAGTCTCTACGAAGTTGCCAACTGTGCTCTTTTTTATTTGATTTTATTCAGAAAAACTTTGAGATTTTCATGTTTTTTTTTCAAGTGAACCAAATGAACAACAGAAACAAATACATGTAGAATTTCTGGACTTCAATAAGAGGAATCACTGAACGATCATCACTCACTCGTTTCATGGACTGTAACTTCCAGTGTTGGTATTAATTCAGCAGAAACCATTAAACCTTTGTGTAAAAAAAAGAATAATAGACACTCTTTATTGTGATTTCTACACCAGTAAAATTATGTTCGTGGAGTATGTAAGCTCTTAGCTCAAAGTCTGGACCCCAAAATATCTGAAAAATCCTTCGGAAGACTTAAATACCTCAAGAAGTCATTACGTTCACAACGTGTTAAACGTTGTGGTTCACGAGAGGTTGCAGAATGAAAACAATCCTTCATCATTTCTATTGACATCAGGTTCACATGAAACTGTATTAAGAGTCTCTGGTGATGGAGATACAGGTACCTCAGGTCCATGGTGGTGTAGGTACAGGTACCTCAGGTCCATGGTGGTGTAGGTACAGGTACCTCAGGTCCATGGTGGTGTAGGTACAGGTACCTCAGGTCCATGGTGGTGTAGGTACAGGTACCTCAGGTCCATGGTGGTATAGGTACAGGTACCTCAGGTCCATAGTGGTGTAGGTACAGGTATCTCAGGTCCATGGTGGTGTAGGTACAGGTACCTCAGGTCCATGGTGGTGTAGGTACAGGTATCTCAGGTCCATAGTGGTATAGGTACAGGTACCTCAGGTCTCTGGTGATGGAGGTACAGGTACCTCAGGTCCATGGTGGTGTAGGTACAGGTACCTCAAGTCCATAGTGGTGTACGTACAGCTTTATCAGGTTCATGGTGGTGTATGGAGAGATATATCAGGTCCACGAGCAACAGACCTTGTAGCAAATTAAAGGTTTGGATAAGAATTTTTCTTTTGATTTCGAGTGTTGTTGCCTTGTATGTTATATGAGCAAACATAGTTGTCATCTCTTTCGTTTTTAGACTTACACCAGATCATTTGGATTCCAAAAGACAAAGACATTTACTTAACTTTAGTCTATTGTCTTAATTCTTCTATACAACTGGTGAAAACTTTGTGTGATTTGCCTTGGACACCGAGTTTCATTCCGAAATACGCGTAACACACTTTTATGGCAAACTGTGTAATGTTTTTTTGCAAGAAATTTACCTCAAATATCACAGATTATGGTTAGGTCACTTACACAACCTCTTGTTGCCATAGCGACAAATAAGTAATATTGAAAAGCAAAACTACTGCTAAAGTATACACACAAACAAACACTGTCCAGAAATGGCACGTCACGTGGCCTGTTAAACGTTTATATGCTAGTGGTGCGTTTCTCGTGAAGTGATCAATAAGACTCATGTCGCGATTGGTCCAGAGAAATCTATATGCAGCGGTTGTCGACATTTTAAGCACAACAAAATGTGATCCGATTTCAATGAAAATGATTATTTTATGTAAAAGTACATGTGACGTTTTGTGAAAAATTTGTACGTGATGGAGAAAAATTGTTTTAACATTTAAAAATTTCAAGACAATTAAACCTTCACAGGCCTGTGTTACTGATAGTAACTACGTGATGAATGTGTCAATGCTACAGAAATTTAATACTGAAAATGTAAAGGGAAAGCGAATTGATCAGTTAATACACCATTGTTTTGTACTTGAGTTGTTTGTTTTAGGCCTTGTTTTCATGTTGTCATACACTTGTTACTGTACGATTGGTGGATACTATTGTAAGTGTCGTGTATTACTTCCCACAATTCAATAGTTGTTTATCCCATTTGTACGTTAACCTCAAGGGTTTCCATATTGTGAGATTTGAACTGAAAAAGTCATAGCTGTTGTTACCATGATGATATAGTTTCAACACATTGGTTGTGTACTTGAGGTCATTGTCCCGCCAAAAGATGAATTTCTGCTCGATGTATCCGTCCAAATGACATGATTGATCAGACTGTGCATGTACGTGTCAGCAGTCAAGCTGCCATCAGTTTTGTGCAGATTACAAAAGTCTATTGATTCATCTCCATGCCTTATTGCACGTGAGTTTTGTCTTCTCAACTCAAACTATTTGGTGTTCTTTACACACAGAACAGTCGATATCAGCTAACCTCCGTGGTATCGTAAACATAGAGAAATGTACATTACACATAATCGCTTGAGAAAGGAGACCCTATCCTTAAACTGAAAAACTTTTCCATTCCTAGTAGGGGCTTAAAGATAATTAAAAATTAAATACAAATAAAACAATCATAGCAAAAGAGTCCCTACAGAAGGAACAATTAGATGTACAACAGCTTGTAGGGATAGTTCCAAGACTTTCTTTAATATATTTATGTTAAGAGAAGGGATGTTGATATTTTAACGACATAAATCATATGTTTTCAATTTGCTTATAATTGTTCTTTCGTTTCTGATTTCGAACTGTCTACGTTATTTGTTCCTAATTTAGCAGTGATGGACTCTAGGAATAATGGGATTGACCGTATCATTATAACGTCCTCATAGCTGAAAGGGGATTTGTAGTCACGACTTGTACGTTATGAGTTGAGCACCCAAACCACCAGGCAGTGCCAAGCCTTCTCGCCTTACCAGGCTTTTTGTACTAAGGAAATCAATAACAATGACTGACGAAATAGAACGTGCAGAAACTCTAAGCCACGAATTTCATTATTTTTAGTACAAGTGAAATAAAAATCTTGAAATATAAGATGTGTTGCACGTGCTTACTAAAAATATTTGTCACGATTATTTAAAAATAAGAACGGAGTTCAATAGTGAACTTAGTATGAGAGTAATTATTGTGAGAGATTACGTATAAGCTCTCATCTTTTGTGTAACCAAAGTCACACAAGGGCTATCTGCGCTAACCATCCCTAATTTAGTAGTGTAAAACTAGAGGGAAGGTAGCTAGTCATCACCATCTACCTTCAACTCTTAGGCTACTCTTTTACCAACGAATAGTTGGATTGACAGTATCATTATAACCCTCCCATGGCTGAAAGGGCGAGCATGTTTGATGCAACGGGGATTCAAACCCGCGACCCTCAGATTATGAGTCGAACGCCTTAATCCACCTGTAGGCTTATCTATATTAAGGAAGATATTTGTATAGTAATATAGTATGTACATAGGATTGTATTTGTATAGTGACATAGTATGTACATAGAATTGTATTTGTATAGTGATAAAGTATGTACATAGAATTGTATTTGTATATTGATAAAGTATGTACATAGAATTGTATTTGTATAGTGATATAGTATGTACATAGAATTGTATTTGTATAGTGACATAGTATTACATAGAATTGTATTTGTACAGTGATATAGTATGTACATAGAATTGTATTTGTATAGTGATATAGTATGTACATAGAATTGTATTTGTATAGTGACATAGTATTAAATAGAATTGTATTTGTACAGTGATATAGTATGTACAAAGAATTGTATTTGTATAGTGATATAGTATGTACATAGAATTGTATTTGTATATTGACATAGTATTACATAGAATTGTATTTGTACAGTGACATAGTATGTACATAGAATTGTATTTGTATATTGACATAGTATTACATAGAATTGTATTTGTACAGTGACATAGTATGTACATAGAATTGTATTCGTATAGTGATACGGTATATACATGGAATTGTATTTGTATAGTGATATGGTATGTGCATGGAGTTGTATTTGTATTGTGACATAGCATTACATAGAATTGTATTTGTATAGTGACATAGTATGTTCATGGAATTGTATTTGTATAGTGACATGGTATTACATAGAATTGTATTTATATTGTGACATAGTATGTACATAGAATTGTATTTGTATAGTGACATAGTATGTACATAGAATTGTATTTGTATAGTGACATAGTATGTACATAGAATTGTATTTGTATAGTGACATAGTATGTACATTGAATGTAAATATATCTCACGAATAAAAAAATCACTAAACCATATAGTGCTGTATACCATATATTCCTGACATCAGCAGAAAAATAAACAACATTTAGCAAAAACTAGTAAGAAAATATGACATTCCAGTTAATACCGAATTTATTTAAAAACCAGGCACAAAACTAAAGTCTATACTATGTAAGAACTACACTGACAAACACCACACCAACATTATTTATAAAATACAATGTGATAACTGCCACGGCTTCTATATTGGAGAAACAAGTAGAAAATGGAAACCAGATTCAAAAAACACCAAATGTCACCTTCAGACGTTTTCGAACACTGCAAGTCAAATAAACACAACATAACCATAGAAAACACTCAAATACTAAAAGAAACAAACATAAACGCAAATTTAAAGAAGCCTTACTTATACAACAACTCAAGTCCAAAATAAACAAATACAAAGGAACATCTTTATTCCTATATTAATAAATATAATCAAACATCTAAGCACGCCCTCTACATTCCTACACTCAGCTACACAACCACCTCCAATCATGTGGTCAGCTTCTGGTCAGTTACCTTTTTCTTTCTTTGTGATCCTGACGATGGCCAAAGAAGGTCGAAACGTTGTTCGCTCCTCTGCACAGTGTTTTCTCTACCTATATCAGTCGTTTTTAAATATGTAGTGCATATATATTATTGAAGAGTGAAATGTGTCACAATGAGTTAGTTAATGTACCATGGTAAAATTAAATGAGTAAACTGACTTATTAAGCCAGTGAGTATTATATTGAAATAATCGCAGATCAAAACGTCCGATCGATTCATGAACGTTATAAGGTGTACCGTATATTGACTTAATTCTTTATTATTTATTATTTTATGTTTCGATGTGACGTATTACCAAGAGCAAATCTTGTGTCACCTAATGAATCTTTTAAGTTATTGTAACAAATCAGATAAGTAATCAGTGTTAAAAATACGCTTACTAATAGTAGAAAACAGAGGACTGTGAATTTGAAAGACATGGTGATAATCGTTAAAACTTAGTATGTGTAAGAAAACAAACAAAATATACAAGCTGCTTCTTTAGTGATGTTCACATTTAATTGATTAATATTATACCTTTGTGTGTGGGATCAGATTTTATATATTATATCCACGTGTTTACATTCAGATATAATTAATATTATATTCACACGTTTAACTTAAGATATAATTAATAATATATTCACATCTTTAAGTTCAGATGTAATTAATATTACATCAACATCTTTAACTTTAGATATAATTAGTATTATATTCACATGTTTAACTTTTGATATAATTAGTATTATATTCACATGTTTAACTTTTGATATAATTAGTATTATATTCACACGTTTAACTTAAGATATAATTAATAATATATTCACACGTTTAACTTAAGATATAATTAATAATATATTCACATCTTTAAGTTCAGATGTAATTAATATTACATCAACATCTTTAACTTTTGATATAATTAGTATTATATTCACATGTTTAACTTTTGATATAATTGATGTTATATTCACATATTTAATTCGTGTTACATCCACACGTCAGATTTAAATATTTAGTGACCATCTTTTGCTACTATTTTTGCTAAGATGATATTTTCTCTCATTTCAATGCAGTATTTTATCATCCAGTTTCGTACAAATGAACGTTTTAAAACTAATTACGAGAATACAAGCCAGATTTCGAACACGTTGGCAACACAGTTACCGAGAAAATCGGCAAATCAATCGAATGGCGAAACCCCAGAATCCTTTGCGTTTGATGTGTATTGACATTTTATGTCTGAGTTACACCAAGCTGGGTCGATCGTCTCTTTAATTATTAATAGCTAAGGGTAACCTTATAAAAAGGAATTTAATGGAACAATCCAATCAGATTATATGATTACACTGAATGCATTATACTGATAACATATCATTACACAAATGGCTAAGAGCAACACAAAACTTTTCTTCCTGTTATATTTCCCTCCGTTAAAAAGAAGATTGTTACAAATAAATATTTCTAAATACCCTACTCGTGGTTTTAAGATTGGTTTCAGTTATAGGCGGCGTGTAGTACATTCTGTATAATATTTTATAGTTGGATATCCTAATGTTCCTTGAGAGAAGTCTTATTGTTTGTCCACGACAGATGTTCGAGGGGAGTTGTCCCTTGCGCGGTAAGAAGTGAACAATATATCTTCGTTCATTTGGAGAGGTTAAGCCTCGCTAAGTCTCTTATATGCACCGCCCACAGTTTTGAACTAATAGTAAATCGAAATTTGTGAGTTAAAACAGTTCCGACTCTATTGAGTGTGTTTACTACTAGCATACGGCTGATACGGAATTTTAGTTTTCTAATATATTTCTGGCTTTTATGTTAAAATCTGCTGTAATTTTTGTGAATTTAAGTTAGAAGTTGTGGCATTTGCGGACATCTTGGAAAGCTGGGTCGTTTACTGTAACTCCCCGCTAGTACAGCGGTATGTCTTCGGATTTACACCACTAAAATCAGGGGTTCGATTCCCCTCGGTGGATCCACAGATAGCCCACTTTGGTTTTCCTATCAGAAAACAAACACACAGTCGTTCAGTGTGGATAACGCAGAAATTATTTTAGAAGTTAATGTTAATCGTAGTAATTATGTGACTTGGGATTTAGGATTGCTCATACTTTAATAGCTAATCCATAGGTTACTTGTTCTCAGATTAAATAATTCAAATTAGACGTCACAAGATACTTTAGAAATAACAATACACACACTTGTCACCGGATACTTTAGAAACAACAATACACACACTTGTCATGGGATACTTTAGAAACAACAATACACACACTTGTCATGGGATACTTTAGAAACAACAATACACACACTTGTCACCGGGTACTTTAGAAAAAACATTACACACACACTTGTCATGGGATACTTTAGAAACAACAATTCACACTTGTCACCGGATATTTTAGAAACAACAATTCACACATGTCACCGGATATTTTAGAAACAACAGTACACACACTTGTCACCGGCTAGTTTAAAAACAACAATACACACATTCACACTTGTCACCGGATACTTTGGAAACAACAATACACACATTCACACTTGTCACCGGAAACTTTAGAAACAACATTAAACACACACTTGCCACAGGATACTTTAGAATCAACATTACACACACACTTGTCACCGGATTCTTTAGAATCAACATTACACACACACTTGTCACCGGATTCTTTAGAAACAACATTACACACACACTTGTCACCGGGTAGTTTAGAAACAACATTATACACACGCTTGTCACCGGATACTTTAGAAACAACATTACACACACACACCTGTTACCGGATATTTTAGAAACAAGAGTACACACACTTGTCACCAGATACTTTAGAAACAACAATACACAGAGACTTGTCACCGCGTACTTTAAGAAGAACAGTACACACACGCTTGTCACCGGGTACTTTAGAAACAACATTACACACAGACTTGCTACCGGGTGCTTTAGAAACAACATTACACACACGCTTGTCACCGCATACTTTAGAAACAACATTACACACACGCTTGTCACCGGATACTTTAGAAACAACATTACGCACACGCTTGTCACCGGATACTTTAGAAACAAGATTACACATACACACTTGTCAGCGTATACTTTAGAAACAACAATACACACACTTGTCACCAGATACTTTAGAAACAACATTAAACACAAACACTTGTCACCAGATACTTTAGAAACAATACACACACTTGCCACAGGATACTTTAAAAACAACAGTACACACACACTTGTCTCGGGATACTTTAGAAACAACAATACATACTTGTCACCGGCTATTTTAGAAACAAAAATACACACTTGTCACCGCGTACTTTAAGAACAACAATACAGACACTTGTCACCGGATACTTTGAGAAACAACATTACACACATCCACATTTGTCACCGGATACGTTAGAAACAACAGTGTTCACACACGCTTGTCACCGCTACTTTAGAAACAACGTAACACACACTTGTCCCCGGATACTTGAGAAACAATAATACACACACTTGTCATCGGATACTTTAAGAACAACAGTACACACACGCACACTTGTCACCCAAAAGTCACCACCATAATCCTGTGTGTTTTGTATTAACACTATATTTATATCAGATTTTAATACGTGAGAGAAGGAATTTTGTAAAATTCAGAAACAAATGCAGCTATGGCTCAGCACCAGTACATAGGGTTTATTACCTGTTATTATAAAACACAAACAAATACAGCACCAGTACATAGGGTTTATTACCTGCTATTGTAAAACACAAACAAATACAGCACCAGTACATAGGGTTTATTACCTGCTATTGTAAAACACAAACCAATACAGTACCAGTACATAGGGTTTATTACCTGTTATTATAAAACACAAACAAATACAGCACCAGTACATAGGGTTTATTACCTGCTATTGTAAAACACAAACAAATACAGTACCAGTACATAGGGTTTATTACCTGCTATTGTAAAACACAAACAAATACAGCACCAGTACATAGGGTTTATTACCTGCTATTGTAAAACACAAACAAATACAGCACCAGTACATAGGGTTTATTACCTGCTATTGTAAAACACAAACAAATACAGCACCAGTACATAGGGTTTATTACCTGCTATTGTAAAACACAAACCAATACAGTACCAGTACATAGGGTTTATTACCTGCTATTGTAAAACACAAACAAATACAGCTATTTCTCAGTACCAGTACAGAGGGTTTATTACCTGTTATTGTAAAACACAAACAAATACAGCTATGACTCAGTACCAGTATATAGGGTTTATTCACGTGTCACATCAAACACGCTCGCCCTTTCAGCAGTTGGGGCGTTATAATGTGAAAGTCAATCCTACTATTCGTTAGTAAAAGAATAGCCCAAGCGTCGGCAGTGGGTGGTGATGACTAGCTGCCTTCCCTCTGATTTTACACTACTAAGTTAGGGACAGCTAGCGCAGATAGCCCTCGTGCAGCTTTGCGCGAAATTCAAAACAAACTTTTATTGATACCGAGCTAGTCAAGTTCTTGCAGCGTTAACGATGTAAAAATAATAATAAATACAGAATCTTCCAGCCTTTGTAAATGTAGTTTCTAGTTTTAAAGTGGAGAGAACTGAAAATATTGGAGACTTTTCACGAGTGTTCTCTCTTTTAAATTTTTTGTGTTGTTATGACGACTGACGAAAAATTAGTGTTTTTTTCCCTCTGTTTTGAGTTAAGAAATATATGTACTAGTAGTTAGTTATACGAATGAAATCGTTGGTATTTAAACTCTAACACAATTGAAATTTATTGATGTTATTGAAATATAGATTGTAGGGCCCGTCAATATGCATAGCGAAAAAGCCCAGAGCCTGGATTGATACATTTATTTACAGAGAACTGAACATAGTACAGTATATTATAACATAGCATCTTCATAATTCTCTTAACTTTATATTTTCAATAAACGACGAACATTAGTGAAAGATTCCATCAACATGTATTTTATTTTTGTATTCGTTTTAGCACAGTGGTGTTCTAACAATGCTAGGCTTAACATGCCCTCTTTCCAAATAGACATTATAATCTAAATAAAACAGTCGAGTTGCCGGTTACGTTGTTAATATATTAATACTGGTTAAACATATATTTGTGGAAAATAATTTGATTAGTCTAATTAATATAGCATTTTAACAAAGAAGTGAAATCTTTGATAGTTCCTCCATTGTCGCTAGGTGTCAGTATGGACAGAGTTTAGAAACACTCATATCTTTGACTCACTTCATTAATTCACTCGAGTTTAATCACATCAGATGTGTACGAGTTATTTTAGGAAATAATCTACACGTTAGAATGTGAAAGTTTTTAGTAAGATTTTTGTGTGATTAAAATTTAAAGGATATTTTAACAAATATAAATGAACGAAGTTAGACCCACTACGATTTCTAAAACTTGCTTGTGGGATATATGCATCCAATAGGCATAGTTCTTAAGTTACATGTGCCAGGATATACACGGTTGTTAGACAAGATGTATTACAACAGACACTGTTAGTTTACACGTGTTACTGAAGTTGATACCTTTATATATATAATATGAAGTGAAAGTAACAGTTAAACATCTGATAATCAGAGTTTGTCCACAACTCCTAAACTACTGCAGGTAGGGAGAATTTAATGTAACATTGTAAAACAGAGTAAGGCCTAACATACGTAGTTTTTAGTGATAAAATTAACAAGCCTAATGTAAGGCCTAACGTACTTAGTTTTCAGTGATAATATTAACGAGTCTAATGTAAAGGTAGGCAATGCACGTATCTTAGCAACAACTAAATAAAACAATGTCCGGTAACGCTTGCTTGACCATGTGTTTTGTTCAAAACGGCTATAAATTAATGTATTACTTAAAACACTATATCCACATTAGGTGTCCCTAACGTACTGTCCAACGAGCTTGGAATGTTGATCAGAACAAAAGATTGCGTTAATAAAAACTCTATTTCAGATACATGAATCAGTTTCAACGAGAAACTTTATTAAAGGTCACATACTTCTGCTTGCTGAATGCAAACTAAGCCTAATGTATTGTATGCTTGGAGCCACACAAGTTAACATAAACCACTTATTCTAAAGTGAAGACTTTATGAGGTGTTCGATCGATACGATAATGATGCGATTCCACAGAAAATAGCCCACTTTAGCTCAGATTCAAACAGTCTCAAACGTCTGATCTGTTATTCCGCAATTTCACCAAATTTTCTTCTTATTTTCAAAAACCAACAACAAAAACGAAATGATTTTCACGTATATTGATCGTGTTTATGCCTTTCAAATAACAGCTTGTCTGAGTAGTCTGGTTAGCAGCTGAAACTTGAGGATATATTCCCACACCATCGTCTGCACGGGTTTCTCTCAAAATATTGTAAATAAATAATACAAATACCCAGAACCAATCAGGATTAATACTCAAACGGCTATCTGGAGAGTTTACCTCTTAAGATGGCAGACAGATTTAACAATATAATGGGAGAAAGGTATGTTAATTGTTTTTTTAATATTATACAACCCCCCTTTTAGCACAATGATACGTCTGCAAACTCACACCGCTAGAAATCAGGTTTCGGTCCCCGTGATGGGCAGAGCACAGATACCCCATTGTGCAGTTCTGTGCTTAACTTCAAAAGAGACAATAAGTTTATAAACTTCATTCATAATGTGTGCAATCAGATAAACAACGAAATATATTTAGTAACTCTCATTGTGTGATGTCAAAAAAACAGCGTGAAATATATAGTAACTTTCATTGTGTGTAGTCAGATAAACAGCGTGAAATGTGTAGTAACTCTCATTGTGGGTAGTCAGATAAACAGCGTGAAATATGTAGTAACTCTCATTGTTTGTAGTCAGATAAACAGCGAGAAATATGTAGTAATTCTCATTGTGTGTAGTAAAATAAACAGCAAAAAATATTTAGTAAATCTCATTGAGTATAGTCAGATAAACAGAGAAAAATATGTAGCAACTCTCATTGTGTGCAATCAGATAAACATAAAAAATATGTAGTAACTCCCAGTGCGTGTAGCTAGGTAAACAGCGAGAAATGTGTAGTAACACTCATTGTGTGCAGCCATTGTAAAGTGGGGAAATTGGTAATATTTTTCTCTTACGACAAGGGTGAAAAGCTACAGTAACTTTATTTTAGTATGTATATAAATAATTGTTTTTAGTAGAACTTGCTAAGTTTTGTTGAGAACATGTTACACGTAAGACAGTAGGGTATGGAGCTATAGATATGTTATATCCAGTTCTTAAGCAAGGACTTGAACTTAAGAACAGTTGTTTTTGTCTCAGAAAATTAAAACAGTTTTAATGTTTTCGTCCTGAATTATATTTTCATTGGTTACTTTATAATTTTGTTTGTTTGTTTGTTTTGGAATTTCGCACAAAGCTACTTCGAAGGCTATCTGTTCTAGCCGTCCCTAATTTTGCGATGTAAGACTGGAGAGAAGGCAGCTCGTCATCACCACCCACCGCCAACTCTTGGGCTACTCTTTTACTACCGAAAAGTGGGATTGACCGTCACATTATACACCCCACGGCTGGGAGGGCGAGCATGTTTAGCGCGACGCGGGCGCGAACCCGCGACCCTCGGATTACGAGTCGCACGCTTTACACGCTCGGCCATGTCAGGCCACTTTATAATTTGTTTTATATTTTATTTTGATATTATTTTCAGTAAATTTGAAATACTTAAAATGTGATACGAATATTTTCTCCGTGTCATTTTGATAAACCTAGAAAAATCTATTGCATAGTTTCTCTGTTTAGCGTTGCACATTCCAATATGTTTTATAAAACCTCAGACAACATGGCCGAAAATATGGTTTTATAATTATGGCAGTACAAAGATTAATTATCAGTGAAAATGTATAAAAACCGTAATCCGTATTACTGAGTAAAAAAGAAAAAAGATGTATTTACCACCAAAAATATAGTTTTGCTTTACACTAATAAAACAGTGACACTGGATTCTGTAACATTCTTTGAACCAGTTCCTGACACTAACTGTTTTTTTTTCTATACCAATAAATAATCTATCAACAGTAGCAGCCAGTTATTCAAAATTGGCCAATAATCTATTAGCAGTAGTTGTCACTCGTTCAAAATTGGCCAATGAGCCGCCAGCAGTAGTCATCACTTATTGAAGACTTGGCATGCAATTTTTCCATTCCACTCCTTGAAGTCTATTAAATATTCTTTTGATTTCCACGTGACCGAATGATCTTCAAACAATAACTACAACAGGTGGGAAAGACAGAATTTTTTACAAGTGCTCTTAGCGAACATCGATGATTACTTTGAACGAATTAATGTTTAGAAAACTGATGTTCAAAACGTGGTTTGAACGAACACTCGAGAGAATTCTATGGATGAAGCTAGCTTGCATGGAATGAGATCATTTATCTGTTATGAGTCCATCTTTTTCCAGTAGCCGGCTCCACCCCAGTGTGATAATGAACCAGATAATTTTTGAACTTACCTGTAGCATGCAAACCTTTTGCATCACGGTCTCGTTCAATATTAAACTGCCACGCCTTACTCAAAGTACGGGATAATATTAAAATTTAAACGAGAAATGATGTACCGTCATTAGAAGTTAAATTTACATGAATAACTTGTGATCAAAAGAAAAAAAAATTACGACTGAATATGTGACGTAATCACGCGTGGATGAACTGTCGTTTTGTAAATATTAAAACTGTGAACACAAACTTGCATAACAACAAAATGTAACTTGCTTTCACTTACAGACTAGAAGTTATCTAGCCTCAGTTTTAGTGGCAAGTTGTTACCTAGCCTCAGTTTTAGTGGCAAGTTGTTACGTAGCCTCAGGTTTAGTAGTAAGTTGTTACCTAGCCTCAGTTTTAGTGGCAAGTTGTTACGTAGCCTCAGTTTTAGTAGTAAGTTGTTACCTAGCCTCAGGTTTAGTAGTAAGTTGTTACCTAGCCTCAGTTTTAGTAGTAAGTTGTTACCTAGCCTCAGGTTTAGTGGCAAGTTGTTACCTAGCCTCAGTTTTAGTGGCAAGTTGTTACGTAGCCTCAGGTTTAGTAGTAAGTTGTTACCTAGCCTCAGTTTTAGTGGCAAGTTGTTACGTAGCCTCAGTTTTAGTAGTAAGTTGTTACCTAGCCTCAGGTTTAGTAGTAAGTTGTTACCTAGCCTCAGTTTTAGTAGTAAGTTGTTTCTAGCTGATGACTAACTACCTTTACAAGCGAATTGAGAACTGACGTGTCAAAACTTACTTTCCGCGGGGTTTATAACAATAAGTTTAGTGTATTATATAGTAATGAACTACGAAAGTAATTTTTACCTGCACATTTTAAAAAAAAAATATTTATTTGTGAAAATACCATATACAACTGATAACATCGTGATCTGTATAAAATAGAATATTCATGTAGTTAACTTTATTTGAAATTGTTAATATTACAATAAACTACTGTACCCATTGTCTTATGGTACATTCAGTTTTCAAATATTCCCCAGTATTATTAGGTCTAGTTTGTGTTATATAACTTTCGAACTAAGAAGTTAACAGTAAGGATTTATTAATAATTTTATTTAAAAAAGAAAGTACGTTTCAACATTGATGTTTTGAGATGTTTAGATTTGCGTTCAAAGTTACACGAGGGCTATCTGTGCTAGCCGTCCCTAATTTAGCAGTGTAAGACTAGAGGTAAGGCAGCTAGTCATCACCACCCACCGCCAACTCTTGGGCTACTCTTTCACCAACGAAAAGTGGGATTGACCGTAACATTATAACGCCCCCATGGCTGGGAGGGCGAGCATGTTTGGCGCGACTCGGGCGCGAACCCGTGACCCTCAGATTACGAAGCGCACGCCTTAACGCGCTAGGCCATGCCAGGCCCCTGCTTGAGTGAGATGAATATAAGTTACGTATAGCTTTATCTGAACTGTAAATAAAGGTTTTAAGAATATATTCCATTATTTGACAAATACTTTAATTCCTTTAAATAATTAAATATAGCTTTACTACTTGTTTGTTGTTACACAGTTCTTACCTCAAACGAATTTGAGACATGATTTTAAATTATGCAACGATTTTCTAAGAGCAAAAAAAAAAGATATTTTTAATCAAATATTTTATGCCGTTTTTAATATATTATATTTTAGTACTTCTGTAATAATTTAGAAAAATATTCGCTCTAGTTTCTAGTTGTTAGTGTTAAGTACAAGAGACTTTGGTGTCAGGGGCAATACGTTAACTGAATCATAAAAACTTGTTAGTGTTAAGTACAAGAGACTTTGGTGTCAGGGGCAATACGTTAACTGAATCATCAAAACTTGTTAGTGTTAAGTACAAGAGACTTTGGTGTCAGGTGTAATACGTTAACTGAATCATAAAAACTTGTTAGTGTTAAGTACAAGAGACTTTGGTGTCAGGGGCAATACGTTAACTGAATCATCAAAACTTGTTAGTGTTAAGTACAAGAGACTTTGGTGTCAGGTGTAATACGTTAACTGAATCATAAAAACTTGTTAGTGTTAAGTACAAGAGACTTTGGTGTCAGGGGCAATACGTTAACTGAATCATAAAAACTTTTAATTTTTTAAATAAAACATTTCCTAACAGTATTATGACTATAACTCTTTCTCAGTTCAGAATAAAGTTTATCTGTATTTTCGTTATGAATGAAAAATATAATGACAAACAGCATAACATTATATATTTTAAATAACATATGTTAGCCAAAGTCAACAACAAAGTATAGATTTCACACTACATATATTACACGACCCTACACGTGTGTATTGAATTATCATGAACTTTACACCCAGATATCAATGTTTGATACTGACAGAAAAAAAACAAAAAACATTCACCATCGTGTTTATATTATTTCTATGATTCTGGAGTTGGTGTATTTTCTGGTTTGATATTATTTCTATCACTGGTGTTGGTGTATTTTCTGGTTTTATATTATTTCTATGATTGTGGTGTTAGGGTTTTTCTGGTTTTATATTATTTCTATGATTGTGGTGTTAGGATTTTTGTGGTTTTATATTATTTCTGTGATTGTGGTGTTAGGGTTTTTCTGGTTTTATATTATTTCTGTGATTGTGGTGTTAGGGTTTTTGTGGTTTTATATTATTTCTGTGATTGTGGTGTTAGGGTTTTTATGGTTTTATATTATTCTATTGTTGGTGTATTTATGGTCTTATTTTATTTGTATGATTTTAGTGTTAGTGATTTTTATCGTTTTATATTATTTGTGTGATTCTAGTGTTGGTTTTTTTCTGATTTTGTATTATTTCTATGATTCTAGCATTAGCGCATTTTCTGGTTTTATGTTATTTGTGTTATTCTAGTGTTAGTGTATTTATGGTTTTATATTATTTTATTGATTCTTGTGTTAGTGTATTTATGGTTTTATATTATTTTATTGATTCTTGTGTTAGTGTATTTTATATTTTTATATTATTTCTATGATTCTAGTGTTAGTGTATTTTATATTTTTATATTATTTCTATGATTCTTGTGTTGGTGTATTTTATATTTTTATATTATTTCTATGATTCTAGTGTTAGTGTATTTTATATTTTTATATTATTTCTATGATTCTAGTGTTAGTGTATTTTATATTTTTATATTATTTCTATGATTCTAGTGTTAGGGTATTTCATGTTTTTATATTATTTCTATGATTCTTGTGTTAGGGTATTTCATGTTTTTATATTATTTCTATGATTCTAGTGTTAGGGTATTTCATGTTTTTATATTATTTCTATGATTCTAGTGTTAGTGTATTTTATATTTTTATATTATTTCTATGATTCTAGTGTTAGTGTATTTTATATTTTTATATTATTTCTATGATTCTAGTGTTAGTGTATTTATGGTTTTATATTATTTCTATGATTCTAGTGTTAGGGTATTTCATGTTTTTATATTATTTCTATGATTCTAGTGTTAGTGTATTTTTTTAATTGATGTTACTGATGTCGTAAAGAAGTGAAATTTAAGATCACTTCAGAGTTATTAAATATACATCATTCATTACGTGACGTCTGTTCCTATTTTTAAACTTCCTGGTATTGTATTTTAGCAGATTAAAGTATAAGATTTAAAAATCCTAACAGTAAAAAGGCATCAGATATGCACTTAAGTAGAACTTAAGAGATCAAAAATGAAACGCCTGACAGAAAGAGCAGTAAATAAAAAATATACACTCTATATAGTACTCGTCGTCAACATTAGATCAAACTAAAATAATGCTAGGTAAACTTTGACAACTCGGGGTAAATATGTTGACGAATCAAAACTGAGCACTTATTGCCTGTAAAATGTCAATAGATTACATTTCAGCTCAGATTACGTGATCGATTTAACGATTAACGATTATCTAACGTACGTGTGAAACAACGGACGTTTTTAATATAATTTGTCAGTGAAATGAATAGTGGTTTGAGTTTATAATGTCTACTTTGTCACTTTACTCGTCAAATTAAGGGCTGTGAACATTTAAATATTTATCATGTGAAGCAAGGCTAGATTTATAGTGTCACAACTCTGGAAACTCTTCGTTATGTTCTCGTCTCTTTAGGAGATCCAGTTGTCGTTGATGTTTCCATGTTTATCATCGGTATCAGCTCTGTTTCAGAGGTCCAGATGGTGAGTTCATCTCTTGAAGATAGTAGATTTAACCTGAAGAACGGTACTCTATTTCATTTTGTTACTATCCTCAAGCACGTAACTCTGTTACATTTAATCACTATCTTGAACCACGATACCGTATTCCATTTAGTCACTATCCCGAAGCACGATACTGTATTCCGTTTAGTCGCTAGTCTGAAGCACGATAATGTATTCCATTTAGTCACTAGTCTGAAGCACGATAATGTATTCCATTTAGTCACTATCCTGAAGCACGATACCGTATTTCATTTAGTCACTAGTCTGAAGCACGATACCGTATTCCATTTAGTCACTAGTCTGAAGCACGATACCGTATTCCATTTAGTCACTATCCTGAAGCACAATACTGCATTCCATTTACTCACTATCCTGAAGCACAATACCGTATTCCATTTAGTCACCAGTCTGAAGCACGATACCGTATTCCATTTAGTCACTAGTCTGAAGCACGATACCGTATTCCATTTAGTCACTATCCTGAAGCACGATACTGCATTCCATTTACTCACTATCCTGAAGCACAATACCGTATTCCATTTAGTCAAAGTCTGAAGCACGATACCGTATTTCCATTGTCACTAGTCTGAAGCACGATACCGTATTCCATTTAGTCACTAGTCTGAAGCACGATACCGTATTTCATTTAGTCACTAGTCTGAAGCACGATACTGTATTCCATTTAGTCACTAGTCTGAAGCACGATACTGTATTCCATTTAGTCACTAGTCTGAAGCACGATACTGTATTCCGTTTAGCCACTAGTCTGAAGCACGATAATGTATTCCATTTAGTCACTAGTCTGAAACAAGATACCGTATTCCATTTATTCATTAGTCTGAAACACGATACCGTATTCCATTTAGTCACTAGTCTGAAACAAGATACCGTATTCCATTTAGTTAGTAGTCTGAAACACGATACCGTATTCCATTTAGTCACTATCCTGAAGCACGATATCTTATTTCATTTAGTCACTAGTCTGAAGCACGATAATGTACTCCATTTAGTCACTAGTCTGAAGCACGATAATGTATTCCATTTAGTCACTAACTTGAAGCACGGTACTGTATTTTCTTTGTATTGTTCGACTTGTTATTGGTTTTGAATGAGAACTTTCCAGTCAGAATTATTTTTTTTCATGTAAGAAAAGGTTTTTTTTTAAATTTACAATTGACTGACAGGTTTTTCGTATAGGAAAAGGGGTCTTTATTGTGCAATTGACTGACTGTTTTTTCATGTTGAAAAAGAGGTCTTTATTGTGCAATTGACTGACTGTTTTTTCATGTAGGAAAAGGGGTCTTTATTGTGCAATTGACTGACTGTTTTTTCATGTAGGAAAAGGGGTCTTTATTGTACAATTGACTGACTGTTTTTTCATGTTGGAAAAGGGGTCTTTATTGTGCAATTGACTGACTGTTTTTTCATGTAGGAAAAGGGATCTTTATTGTGCAATTGACTGGTTTTTCCACCTAAGAAAAGGGTTTTGGAATTTACAATTGACTGACTGGTTTTTCATGTTTCTGTTCTGTAATTAATATATTAAATATTTTTTTTTATATTTCGTAGGATTTTACTCTGGATTTTTACTTCCGACAATTCTGGACAGATGAACGACTTTCTTTTAAAGCTGGTGACCTCCAGAGTCTCTCTGTGGGCGCGGAAGTTGTTGACCGGATATGGGTTCCGGATACGTTTTTTGCCAATGAGAAAAGCGCATACTTTCACCACGCTACAACTCCAAATACGTTTTTACGAATCGGTCATGACGGCAGAGTCTTGCGAAGCATCAGGTAAGAAGTGGTGTAAGCATAACTTGATGTATGTCAGCACGTGCTGAAGAAAGAATCAAAACAATTTGTATGTTCCTACGAGACAATCATTACACAGCATCAGCGGTGTCACACCAGGGTGTTCATTTGGATTTTCAGTTGACCGTCAAAACACGGTGTTTCCAGTTACTAGCTTTAACTCAGTAAAGAAAACACGATGCATGGTCAGTTAATAGCTTGAAGAAAGTCAAAATGTTTTCTCAAGACAGCTGTTATGGGTAATAAAATACAGTACAGAACAATGTTTTGACCTTAGGTCGTCTTCAGGTTAACAAAGAGAGTTTGCAACTAGCTGTTACAGGGCACGTCTTAGTTACGAGAGTATAAACGGTTACAGGATTGTGGGGGGCGTTATAGTTAGACATTATGTAAGTAATTAGTGTAGGGGTAAAGGTGTTCCTTTATATTGGTTTAATTCTGGCTTTAGTTATTGTATAAGTAGGACTTCTTTGATTTTGGGGTTGTTTATATTTGTTTCCCTACTTAGTGTCTGGGTGTTTTCTATGGTAGTGTTGTGTTTATTTGATTTGCAGTGATAAAAACATGTGAAGGTGTTTTTCTGTGTGTGTTCTTTGAATCTAAGTTCCATTTTTCTACTTGTTTCTCCAATACAGAAGTCGTGGCAGTTATCACATTGTTTTTTATAAATAATGTTGGTGTTGTGTTTGTCAGTGTAGTTCTTACATAGTATAGACCATAGTTTTTTGCCTGGTTTTTGAATAAATTTGGTATTTACTGGAATGTTATGTTTTGTTATACGTTTTTTCCAAATGTTGGTTATTTTTTCACTGACATCAGGAACATATGGTGTACAGCAGTGTAAGGCTTTGTAGTTGGTTGTATCTTGGGATTTATCATTGATTGATTTTTGTTAGTCTTGGTGTGTGTATATAATGTTTTATATGGAGGAAACTTATTGACGTTGATGAAGTATTATTTTATTTTGTCTAATTCGTCGTTAATTTTATCTGGTGAACATAGTGTTATGGCTGTGTTTATTTGGTTTATTAATATGTTCAGTTTTTGTTTTGTTTCATGTGTTGAGACACAGGTAATGTACAGTTTAGTGTGGGTGATTATTCTGTTGATTTCTGTTTTAAATTGTGTATCGGTTCTTGTGATCTCAACCTCAAGATAAGATACAATACAACAATTACCACGACTTCTATATTTTACAAACAAGCAGAAAAATGTAAACCTGATTCAAAGACCAAAAAAACCCACAAAAAAACACCTTCACACGTTTTTCAACACTGTAAATCAAATAAACACAACATATAAAACAACCAGATATTAAGTAGGGAAACAAATATAAACAAACGTAAACCCAAAGAAGCCCTACTTATACAACAACTAAAACCAAAATTATACCAGTGTAAAGGAACACCTTTATATCTATACTAATTAATAACTCAGTGTCGCTCCCCAGTGGCTCAGCGGTATATCTGCGGACTTACACGCTAAAATCCGGGTTTCTATACCCGTGGTGGGCAGAGCACAGATAGCCCATTGTGTAGCTTTGTGCTTAATTCAAAACAACAACAACTCAGTGTCTAACTACAACGCCCCCTACAATCTCGTACCCGTTAACACTCTCGTCCTTAAGACATGTACCCGATAACGGTCGGTTGCAAACTTTTTTGTTTAACTTGGAACTGACCTAAGAAGGTCAAAACGTTGTTCTGTGCTTTATTTTAATTACATGTTTAATACCTGTACCAGCTGTCTAGAGAACACATTTTTACTTCAAGTGGGTTTCTCGTCATCACGAATTGAACAAAGTAAAGTCAACAGGACATGTTTTTAGTTAGTAGCTTAAAAAATGAAAGAAAACACAAAGTGTGGTCAGTTAGTTGCTTGAATAATGTAAAAAAAAACGCACGGTGTGTGGTCAGTTAGTTGCTTGAATAATGTAAAAAAAACGCACGGTGTGTGGTCAGTTAGTAGTTTGAACAATAACAGAGACCTATGTAAGAGTAGCTTACATAGCTCAATATAAACACGTTTTCGTAACTATGTTTAAATAAAGTGGACTTGCTTTCAAACCACTGATAGAGTTATTTGAAAATGGTAGACCCGCAACATTGAACATTACCAAGGACTTAGGTTCCGAAGTGAATGACCAACTATAAAGAAGAAGTGAGCGAGAAGTCAGTTTACAAACAACCAAGTGACCAGTTGAGTGAACCATTAGTACAAAACAGACGAGACCCACTTGTCCTGTGTTCGACTATTATCAAGGTCATGTGGACTGGGCTTTTAAGAAAACTGCTGATTCACAAACGAATCGTGTAGAAATCTGTGAGATGCTGGTACATTTGATGAGTTCAACTTTATGTCAAACCAAACAATACTTAACACGTCAACAGTGTGTATCCTACTAACCAGAATCAGGTTTAACCTTCATGTCAAACCAAACAAAGCTTAATACGTCAACAGTGTGTATCCTAGTCGCCAGAATCAGGCTTAACCTTCATGTCAAACCAAACAAAGTTTAATACGTCAACAGTGTGTATCCCAGTAGCCAGAAACAGGCTTAACCTTCATGTCAAACCAAACAAAGCTTAATACGTCAACAGTGTGTATCCCAGTAGCCAGAAACAGGCTTAACCTTCATGTCACACCAAACAAAGCTTAACACGTCAACAGTGTGTATCCTATTAGCCAGAATCAGGCGTAACCTTCATGTCAAACCAAACAAAGCTTAACACGTCAACAGTGTGTATCCTAGTAGCCAGAATCAGGCTTAACCTTCATATCAAACCAAACAAAGCTTAACACGTCAACAGTGTGTATCCTAGTAGCCAGAATTAGGCTTAACCTTCATGTCAACCTAAACAAAGCTTAATACGTCAACAGTGTGTATCCTAGTAGCCCGAATCAGGCTTAACCTTCATGTCAAACCAAACAATGCTTAATACGTCAACAGTGTATATCCTAGTAGCCAGAATCAGGCTTAACGTTCATGTCAAACCAAACAAAGCTTAATACGTCAACAATGTGTATCCTAATAGCCAGACACAGGCTGAATCTTCATGTCACACCAAACAAAGCTTAACACGTCAAAAGTGTGTATTCTAATAGCCAGAATCAGGCTTAACCTTCATGTCAAACCAACAAAGCCTAATACGTCAACAGTGTGTATCCTAGTAGCCAGAATCAGGCTTAACCTTCATGTCAAACCAAACAAAGCTTAACACGTCAACAGTGTGTATCCTAGAAGCGAGAATCAGGCTTAACCTTCATTACGAACCAAACAAAGCTTAATACGTCAACAATGTCTATTCTAATAGCCAGAAACAGGCTCGACCTTCATGTCAAACCAAACAAAGCTTAATACGTTAATAATGTGTATCCTATTAGCCAAAACAAGCCGAACGTTCATGACAAACCAAACAAAGCTTAATACGTCAACAATGTGTATCCTAATAGCCAGAAACAGGCGTAACCTTCATGTCAAACCAAACAAAGCTTAACACGTCAACAGTGTGTATCCTAGTAGCCAGAATCAGGCTTAACCTTCATGTCAAACAAACAAAGCTTAATACGTCAACAGTGTTAATCCTAGTAGCCAGAATCAGACTTAACCTTCATGTCAACCCAAACAAAGCTTAATACGTCAACAGTGTGTATCCTAGTAGCCCGAATCAGGCTTAACCTTCATGTCAAACCAAACAGTGCTTAATACGTCAACAGTGTGTATCCTAGTAGCCAGAATCAGGCTTAAACTTTACATCAAACCAAACAAAGCTTAATACGTCAACAATGTGTATCCTAGTAGCCAAACCAAGCTGAACCTTCATATCAAACCAAACAAAGCGTAATGCGTCAACAATGTGTATCCTAATAGCCAGAAACAGGCTGAATATTTTTGTCATACCAAACAAAGCCTAATACGTCAACAATGTGTATCCTAGTTGCCAGAAACAAGCTAAACCTTCATGTCAAACTAAACAAAGCTTAATGCGTCAACAATGTGTATCCTAATAGGCAGAAACAGGCTGAATATTTATGTCAAACCAAACAAAACTTAATACGTCAACATTGCGTGTCCTATAAACCAGAAACTAGCTCAACCTTCATGTGAAACCAAACAAAGCTTAATACGTCAACAATATGTATCCTATAAACCAGAAATAGGCTAAACCTTCATTTAAAACCAAAAAAAGCTAAATACGTCAACAATGTGTATCCTAGTAACCAAAACAAGCTGAACCTTCATGAGAAACCAAACAAAGCTTAATACGTCAACTATGTGTATCCTAGTAGCCAGTAACAAGCTGAACCTTCATGTCAAACGAAACAAAGCTTAATACGTCAACAATGTCTGTTCTAGTACCCAGAAACAGGCTCAACCTTCATTTCAAACCAAACAAAGCTTAATACGTCAACAATGTGTATCCTAGTAGCCAGAAACAAGCTGAACCTTCAAGTTAAACCAAACAAAGCTTACTACGTCAACAATGTGTATCCTATAAACCATAATCAGACTCAACCTTTATGTCAAACCAAACAAAGCTTAATGCGTCAACAATGTGTATTCTCATAGCCAGAATCAGGCTCAACCTTTATGTCAAACCAAACAAAGCTTAATACCTCAACAATGTGTATTCTAATAGCCAGAATCTGGCTCAACCTTCATGTCAAACGAAACAAAGCTTAATACGTCAACAATGTGTATCGTATTTGCCAGAAACAGTCTGAACCTTCATGTCAAACCAAACATAGCTTAATACGTCAACAATGTGTATCCTATAAACTACAATCAGGCTCAACGTTCATTTCAAACCAAACAAAGCTTTATACGTCAACAATGTCTATTTTAATAGCCAGAAATAGGCTGAACCTTCATGTCAAACCAAACAAAGCTTAATACGTCAACAATGTGTATCCTATAAACCAGAAAGAGGCTGAACTTTCATTTAAAACCAAACAAAGCCTAATAGGTCAACAATGTGTATTTTAATAGCCAGAAATAGGCTGAACCTTCATGTCAAACTAAACAAAGCTTAATACGTCAACAATGTCTATTCTAATAGCCAGAAACTGGCTCGACCTTCATGTCAAGTCAAACAAAGCTTAATACGTCAACAATATGTATCCTAGTAGCCAGAAACAATTTAAACCTTCATGTCAAACCAAACAAAGCTTAATGCGTCAACAATGTGTATCCTAATAGGCAGAAACAGGCTGAATATTTATGTCAAACGAAACGAAGCTTAATACGTCAACAATGTGTATTCTAATAGCTAGAAATAGGCTGAACCTTCATGTCAAACCAAGCAATGCTTAATACGTCAACAATGTGTATCCTATAAACCAGAAATAGGCTGAACCTTCATTTAAAACCAAACAAAGCTTAATTCGTCAACAATGTGTATCCTAGTGACCAGAAATAGTCTGAACCTTCATTTAAAACCAAACAAAGCTAAATACGTCAACAATGTGTATCCTAGTAACCAAAACAAGCTGAACCTTCATGTCAAACCAAACAAAGCTTAATACGTCAACAATGTGTATCCTATAAATTAGAATCAGGCTCAACTTTCATTTCAAACCAAACAAAGCTTAATACGTCAAGAATGTGTATCCTGTGAACCAGAATCAGGCTTAACCTTTATGTCAACCCAATCAAAGCTTAATACGTGAACAATGTGTATCTTAGAAACTAGAATCAGGCTCAACCTTCATTTCAAACCAAACAAAGCGTGATGCGTCAACAATGTGTATCCTAATGGTCAGAAACAGGCTGAATATTTATGTCAAACCAAAGAAAGCTTAATACGTTAACAATGTGTATTCTAATAGCCAGAAACAGGCTGAATATTTATGTCAAACCAAAGAAAGCTTAATACGTTAACAATGTGTATTCTAATAGCCAGAAATAGGCTGAACCTTCGTGTCAAACCAAACAAAGCTTAATACGTCAGCAATACGTATGAAATATTACGTCAAGGTGGGACCAATAATAATTTTAAATCTTCCGTTTTCTAAGACGTTCTGCTCCCCAAGACATGTTTTTTTAGTAATTTATTCTGTTCTATCAAAACTGTACGTTGTGGAACCAACCATTTTAATGTGTTTTGGTATTAAGTTCTGGCCTTGTTGCCAGCGATTGGGAAAAATCAAGGTATTTTAGAAACACTCTTTTCTACTTTCTTACTCTCTTCGTGTAATTTATTTATAGTTCAGTCGAACAGACAGAAATAATTATTATAATAGAGAGAAAAATGTATAAATAAGTATTATGATCAGAGAGAAATGTATAAATATTTATTATAATACACAGAGAATTGTATAAATAACTATTATAATACAGGTACGAATACAGAAAAAAATATAGAAATAATTATAATAATACAGGAACGAATACAGAAAGAAATATAGAAATAATTATAATAATACAGGTACGAATACAGAAAGAAATATAGAAATAATTATAATAATACAGGAACGAATACAGAAAGAAATATAGAAATAATTATAATAATACAGGTACGAATACAGAAAGAAATATAGAAATAATTATAATAATACAGGTACGAATACAGAAAGAAATATAGAAATAATTATAATAATACAGGAACGAATACAGAAAGAAATATAGAAATAATTATAATAATACAGGTACGAATACAGAAAGAAATATAGAAATAATTATAATAATACAGGACGAATACAGAAAGAAATATAGAAATAATTATAATAATACAGAAAGAAATATAGAAATAATTATAATAATACAGGAACGAATACAGAAAGAAATATAGAAATAATTATAATAATACAGGAACGAATACAGAAAGAAATATAGAAATAATTATAATAATACAGGAACGAATACAGAAAGAAATATAGAAATAATTATAATAATACAGGTACGAATACAGAAAGAAATGTAGAAATAATTATAATAATACAGGAACGAATACAGAAAGAAATATAGAAATAATTATAATAATACAGGTACGAATACAGAAAGAAATATGAAATTAATAATAATACAGGACGAATACAGAAAAATGTAATTTATAATATACAGAACGAATCAGAAAGAAATATAGAAATAATTATAATAATACAGGAACGAATACAGAAAGAAATAGAAATAATTATAATAATACAGGACGAATACAGAAAGAAATATAGAAATAATTATAATAATACAGGTCGAATACAGAAAGAAATATAGAAATAATTATAATATACAGGAACGAATACAGAAAGAAATATAGAAATAATTATATAATACAGGTCGAATACAGAAAGAAATATAGAAATATTATATAATACAGGTACGAATACAGAAAGAAATATAGAAATAATTATAATAATACAGGTACGAATACAGAAAGAAATATAGAAATAATTATAATAATACAGGTACGAATACAGAAAGAAATATAGAAATAATTATAATAATACAGGAACGAATACAGAAAGAAATATAGAAATAATTATAATAATACAGAAAGAAATATAGAAATAATTATTATACCACAGAAAAAATGCAGAGAGACTTATTGTGATACAAAAACAAAGTTCTTATACTAGAAGAACAAAGTTGAGCTCTGTGTATTATTAAACATTCATTTTAGTTAAACATATGGAATGACACATGTACTTGTGACAGCTTTCAAGGCTCGTGTCTTATCAAGTACTTCCCTGATTATTAGCTCTCATTTATATCTGATATTTTACGTGTCATCCGTTAGTTCAGACCAGCGTCCATACTTGATTTAATAAAACTTCCATTAATTATAATTGAAATTTCTGCCGCATTTTAAATGTGTGCATTAGTTCTGGTCATTATATGTATTTAATTTTATAATCGTTCCATTAGCTGTAATTTACATCTGTGTTCGATAATTTACATATAATACATTAGTTCTAATCATTATCTATGTTTGATTTTATAATCGTTCCATTATCTGTAACTTATATCTGTGTTTGATATTTTAAATGTATCCTTAGTTCTAATCATTATTTATACTTGATTTTACAAATTTTCCATCATCTGTCTTGTGATATCGTACCTAATAAATCAGTTATTTAAAATCTTCTCTCGTTTTCTCTTAAACCTATATTATGGAAACCATAATAGAAGAAAACCGCTAAACTTTCTGAAACTATCGAATGTTGAAAAATTCAGAAGCGAAGCCACATTGTCACTACTAAGACCAGAATATCTTAACTTAAAACCTTCCTCTTTCAGAACAGAAACATTCGGTGCCTTGTCGCTGCACCTAACTGTTTTAAACATATAAACATTACGTTTATGCAGTATTGACATATTATTCATCCTAAACTCCAAAATTTGACACTTTTTTTGTGTTGCCTGGTTTCCCCAATGTTAGACTGATCTATGAACAGTGAGTTAGCCTAAACTGTACACGAGGCCTCCTTATGGATGCCTTATTTTACTGTTTCTGTCTGAGGTCTTGCTCATAGATATTAAAACAATGGACCTCTTTAACTGTTTGCTTCTCGCGCCAGTCGACTCGAGGGCTACCTGCAGTAGCCGTGCCTAATTTGTGAGTAATAGACTAAATGGAGGTAAGTTCGTTATTACCAACCACCGTCAACTCTTGAGTTACTATTTATCAGTGACTAGTGGAATTAAATGTGACTTTATACGACGCTGAAAGAACGAGTATGTTCGAGATTCGAACCATCGACTCTGAGATTGCAAATCGAGTCAGTCATGCAAGCATTAAAACCAACCATAAACAATGAATATCCACAATACCTGAAAAGTTTTGTATTTGGACACTCGATGTTTAACTTATTAACTTGAAATACACCTTTTTCACTATAGCGCGTAATGTGAAGACCTTTTATCTGTTTCATTGACGAATAAAACACGGTTCAGACATTGATTGTTCCTTTATATTAAAATTCCGCCATTTTTGCCATTATCTGTTTCATTCCTTCGCAACTCGAGCAATGAAATAGTTACCATGGAAACGACAGTAGCCTTCTCTGGTATATAAAGTTTTGTGTATATTCCTGTGTGAAACGATGCGCCACGTTCACGAGAAAAATACGTCATATTGTTAAAAGTATACTTTGATGTTATCATAACCAAAGTTACCGTGCAATATGTTAGGTATTGATCGAGAAAGTTTCCTGGGCTAAAATTTGTTGCTATGCGCTCAGAAGTAAACAAACTACAGGGGCACACACACAAAAAAATGTTACGGTGTGGATCGAATGACAGATTGTCAGATACGTTGTCTCAGCAACACGTTACGAAGTGTGTTACGACGAACGACAGATTGTCAGATACGTTGTCTCAGCAACACGTTACGAAGTGTGTTTCGACGAACGACAGATTGTCAGATACGTTGTCTCAGCAACACGTTACGAAGTGTGTTACGACGAACGACAGATTCTCACACGATGGAAATAGCAAATAATTATTCAAACCTTGTTATAAATATATCAAAAACTACTGGATATACGGTTTGAATAAAGGATATAGAGAATGACTAAACAGGTCTGAATGAAGGATAGAAAGAATGAGCAAACAGGTCTGAATGAAGGATAGAAAGAATGAGCAAACAGGTCTCAATGAAGGATATAAAGAATGAGCAAATAGGCCTGAATGAAGGAAATAGAGAATGTGTGAACAGGTCTGAATGAAGGATATAGAGAACGAGTAAACAGGACTGAATGAAGGATATAGAGAACGAGTAGACAGGACTGAATGAAGGATATAGAGAACAAGTAAACCAGACTGAATGAAGGATATAGAGAACGAGTAGACAGGACTGAATGAAGGATATAGAGAACGAGTAAACAGGACTGAATGAAGGATATAGAGAACAAGTAAACAGGACTGAATGATGGATATAGAGAACGAGTAAACAGGACTGAATGAAGGATATAGAGAACGATAAACAGGACTGAATGAAGGATATAGAGAATGTGTGAACAGGACTGAATGAAGGATATAAAGAATGAGTAAACAGGACTTAATGAAGGATATAAAAAGTGAGAGGTAGACAGAAAATTTTAAAATTATATTCATCTTATCCAAGGTTTAAAAGCAAAAGGTAATATATATATATATATCAAGACGGATCACCAGTTTCAGGAATCGGAACAAAGACCTTGCTTCATTTTTCGACATGGAAAACAAGTTGTGCTACTGCACAAATGTACCTGGCTTGTTCACTTTCCTTGGTTTGCCACATAATCCTTCAGACTGGCGTCTTTTCATAGACTCTTCCAAGCGAAGTCTAAAGGCTGTGCTTCTGCACAACGGGAATAAATATTCCAGCATTCCCACTGCACACTCTGTTTATCTCAAGGAGTCCTATGACAATATGGAGCTTCTTTTAGAAGCTGTTAAGTACAACCAGTACCAGTGGAGTCTGTGCGGGGACCTCAAGGTCATTGGTTTTCTTATGGGTATGCAAGCGGGCTTCACAAAGTACTGTTGCTTTCTCTGTCTCTGGGTTAGTCGAGCTGTATCCCAGCATTACAAGCAGAAAGACTGGGGGTCTAGAAGCACTTTCGTTCCTGGCGAACACAGCGTCAAGGAGAATCCTCTGGTTGACATGAAGAAGGTGCTTCTTCCTCCTCTTCACATCAAGCTTGGTTTGATGAAGAATTTCGTAAAGGCCATGGACAAAAATGGTGCTGCCTTCCAACACTTTCTACTGTGTTCCCAGGTCTCAGTGCTGCTAAGCTCAAAGAGGGCATCTTTGTCGGACCTCAAATCCGAGAAGTGCTGAAGGATACTGATTTTGAGGAGCCTCTTACCTTAAAGGAACTGAGAGCATGGAAGCATTTATAAGTCAGTCTGTAGTGGCTTCCTTGGTAACACACGCGTACCAAATTTACCAAGCCTGTATTGAGAAGTTGCTAAAGACTTATGAGGATATGGGATTCCGAATGTCACTCAAAATTCATTTTCTCCATTCCCACCTCAACTTCTTCCCTCCAAACCTTGGAGCAGTGAGTGATGAGCACGGAGAAAAATTCCACGAAGACATTACGAAGATGGAGAGCAACTACCAAGGCAAGTGGAACCCCAGCATGATGGGAGACTTCTGCTGGATGCTCTTGCGTGACATACCGAAGGCAAAATACACCAGATCATCTAAGAAAACACACTTCTAAGTGTCTGCGGTACTATGAATTGTGTACATTGTGTCATCCAAGTATATTTATTCCGTCAATGTTCTTTATCTATCTTGTTTTATCTGTAATAAGCTGCTGCAACTGTTGAAATAAGCACGTATATACTCTGTATATACTAAAATGAGACTATTTAAAAGCCAGAAAGCTAGAGATGATAGAGCAAAACTGTTTATAAATTTGAATTCAGCATATCCAAATTAGTAAAAAACACCGATTCACATTCTTGCCTCAGACAAAAAATATTTTTTTGTAAACTTGTGTTATTATTTCATGTACACATGGTAAACATTATGAACACAATTTAGAATCATGTTTACAGTGACATTATGAACACAATTTGAATCAGTGTTTACAGTGACAAATAATAGATTGTTATATTCATCGTTTGAAAGCTCAGTGACAAACAAGATATTGTTTTACTAATTATTGTCGATTTGGAATCATTATTTCACTTCTTAGTGACCTGGTAAACATTATGAACACAATTTAGAATCATGTTTACAGTGACAAATAATAGATTGTTATATTCATCGTTTGAAAGCGCAGTGACAAACAAGACATTGTTTTACTAATTATTGTCGATTTGGAATCATTATTTCACTTCTTAGTGACCTGATAGTCACTGGTCTAGTCACTGGTCAACAGGACAGTCTCTGATTCGTAAACATTGATTCTCGGATCTAGTAGACAAATAGAAAGTTATTTGAGAGCACTGTGAAATACAATATATGTGGTGTCTTCTACCAGACAAGACAGGTTCACAAGCGTGTTTACTTCAGATGTAAAAAACATCTAAAATAAGTGGTAATAAGAAAGTGTACTTACCAGGTATGTCATCTTATATAGTGGTAATAAGAACTTGTACTTACAAGGTATCTCATCTTGTATAATAATAAAGTGTACTTACCAGATATGTCATCTTATAAAGTGGTAATAAGAACGTGGACTTACCAGATATGTCATCTTCTAAAGTGTTAGTAATCACTTAGAATTACCAGATATGTCAACTGTAATGTGGTAATAAGCACGTTGACTTACTAGATATGTTAGCTGTAGTGTGGTAAAACGCATGTTGACCTACCAGATATGTTAGTTGTAATGTATAATGTAATATAAGCACGAGGAAGCAGAAGACCACGTTTCATCTCGTAATGTTACAGCAAGCTTGAGGAGTCACCAGATGTATTATCTCGTATCGTAATGTGGTAATAAGCACTTGGACTTACTGGATGTGTTGCCTCACACTGAGAAATAAACAGGAAGACTAACTTATGCGAACTTATTCTGTCAAGTAGGTTTGGTTTTTGGAATTTCGCACAAAGCTACTCCAGGGCTATCTGTGCTAGCCGTCCCTAATTTAGCAGTGTAAGACTAGAGGGAAGGCAGCTAGTCATCACCACCCACCGCCAACTCTTGGGCTACTCTTTTACCAACGAATAGCGGGATTGACCGTTACATTATAACGCCGCCAAAGCTGGGAGGGCGAGCATGTTTGGCGCGACTCGGGCGCGAACCCGCGACCCTCAGATTATGAAGCGCACGCCTTAACGCGCTAGGCCATCTGTCAAGTAAACATAAGTATATAACAATATGCAATAACGTATATAACAGAATGTATAATCCTTGTGTTACAGTTAATGCTTTAACTTTGTGTGTTTATAATTCAGTTGTACCATGTATATATATATTGTTTGTACCGAGAGTAATGCTCGGTGGATTATTTTGTATGCTCACGAGCATGCTTGTTTCGATCCAGAAAACAGATTTACTTCGACAGAGAATTTCCAAGTGGCTTTTTATCGATTTCGTTTTCCGGTTTTCTAACAAAAAATAGTGCTAACTGCTTTATTGAAACACCAACTAGGAAGTGTAACTTTAATAACTGCCGTTCTCAGCTTCCCGACTGAAATGAATTCAAATAGTTGAGAATTCACGGAAACTTGTAGTAATGTTGTTCGTCATTGTGTTACCTCTAGGATTCTTATGATTTAAATATATCATTTTTATGTTTGGGACGTAATAAACATCGAATTAGCAGATTTTAGGTTTCATGCGTTATATACTTTCGTAGCAAGGAACAACAGCGCCACCAGCGTAGATATGTATAGATATACTTTCGTGTAATGCTTTCTAGTGGACTCGAACCTTTAAATGCCGGGTTTCGATACTTTTGGTGGGCACAGCATAGATAGCACATTGTGTAGAATATTCATATAATGACAGTGGTTAGGTTACTTGTTGGTTTATTTATATTTTGTTTAACAACAAATACAACAACAGTGCTTTTAAATATTATTGGTTGTTGTACATTCTGCATTATCTTAGCTGTTACCTCAACCAACAGTGTCTTCTGGACTTTGTACAATTATGTAATTGGTTCTACCAACAGGGTGTCTAAACATAAATTATAAGTAATAATAACCAGTTTCAAGCCAGAAAGTCATCTGTCATCAGTTGAGTATATTCAGGGTTTTACGCGATGAAACAGAATGGCTGAACTGACTGACTATTTCAAATTTAAGACAAAGCTACTCAGTGGGCTATCTGTGCTCTGCCCACCACGTGTATCGAAAGTTGTTTCTACCGATGCGATTCCGCAGATATGCCGCTGTGCCACTGGTGGTGGTGGGGATGAGTGAAGTGTACTGTGGGTTAGGTTTGTTGTTGCTTAGCAACACTTGAATGGTTCTCCAATGTTCTTAGTTTTGCAGATTTTCTAAGCTGTAACGTGGGAGGTTCTCTACCTTCATTGAATTTTATCAGAACTGTCTCCAGTAGACTTGTGTTGGGTGGGGCAAATAAAGTACACGGTCGTCTTTTAATGTAGGACAACTGTGGTTCTGGTACAGTGTTTTACAGTGGAGAAGGATATGGACAACTGTGGTTCTGGTGCAGTGTTTTACAGTGGAGAAGGATATGGATAACTGTGGTTCTGGTACAGTGTCTCAGAGTGGAAAAGGATATGGACAACTGTGGTTCTGGTACAGTGTCTCACAATGGAGAAGGATATGGATAACTGTGGTTTTGGTACAGTGTCTCACAGTGGAAAAAGATATGGACAACTGTGGTTCTGGTACAGTGTTTTACAGTGGAGAAAAATATGGACAACTGTGGTTCTGATACAGTGTTTTACAGTGGAGAAGGATATGGACAACTGTGGTTCTGGTACAGTGTTTTACAGTGGAAAAGGATATGGATAACTGTGGTTCTGGTGCAGTGTTTTACAGTGGAGAAGGATATGGTTAACTGTGGTTTTGGTACAGTGTCTCACAGTGGAGAAGGATATGGACAACTGTGGTTCTGGTACAGTGTCTCACAGTGGAGAAGGATATGGATAACTGTGGTTTTGGTACAGTGTCTCAGAGTGGAAAAGGATATGGACAACTGTGGTTCTGGTATAGTGTCTCACAATGGAGAAGGATATGGATAACTGTGGTTTTGGTACAGTGTCTCACAGTGGAAAAAGATATGGACAACTGTGGTTCTGGTACAGTGTTTTACAGTGGAGAAAAATATGGACAACTGTGGTTCTGGTACAGTGTTTTACAGTGGAGAAGGATATGGACAACTGTGGTTCTGATACAGTGTTTTACAGTGGAGAAGGATATGGACAACTGTGGTTCTGGTACAGTGTTTTACAGTGGAAAAGGATACAGTTAACTGTGGTTCTGGTACAATGTTTTACAGTAAAGATGGATACAGTTAACTGTGGTTCTGGTACATTGTCATGCTTGTACATGTTTTACAGTGAAAAAGGCAGCAGGATGTGTCACACCGTATTACGTGACGTGAGTATAAATCTGTAAATATCTACCACGTGATGTGAATAGACACATGTAAATATCACCACGTGACATGAATTTGATACCTGTGAGGTAGGGGAAAATCAGCAGGGTAATAATAATGTGGAATGTTTTAGTTATTCTAATTCTTTTATTCATCAGGTGGAATAAAACATAATCTTGAAATGTTTATATATATTTACATCTTTTATTAGACATGTTTACGAGGTTCAGCTACACAATGACATATCTCAATAACTAGACGTGTTTACGGGGTTCAGCTACACAATGCCATATCTCAATCATTAGACGAGTTTACGAGGTTCAGTTACACAATGCCATATCTCAATAATTAGACGAGTTTACGGGGTTCAGCTACACAATGCCATATCTCAATCATTAGACGTGTTTACGGGGTTCAGCTACACAATGACATATCTCAATAATTAGACGTGTTTACGGGGTTCAGCTACACAATGACATATCTCAATAATTAGACGAGTTTACGGGGTTCAGCTACACAATGACATATCTCAATAATTAGACGTGTTTACGGGGTTCAGCTACACAATGCCATATCTCAATAATTAGACGAGTTTACGGGGTTCAGCTACACAATGACATATCTCAATAATTAGACGTGTTTACGGGGTTCAGCTACACAATGCCATATCTCAATAATTAGACGAGTTTACGAGGTTCAGTTACACAATGCCATATCTCAATAACTAGACGTGTTTACGGGGTTCAGCTACACAATGACATATCTCAATCATTAGACGAGTTTACGAGGTTCAGTTACACAATGCCATATCTCAATAATTAGACGAGTTTACGGGGTTCAGCTACACAATGCCATATCTCAATCATTAGACGTGTTTACGGGGTTCAGCTACACAATGACATATCTCAATAATTAGACGTGTTTACGGGGTTCAGCTACACAATGACATATCTCAATAATTAGACGAGTTTACGGGGTTCAGCTACACAATGACATATCTCAATAATTAGACGTGTTTA
The DNA here is from genome assembly GCA_011833715.1 of Carcinoscorpius rotundicauda. Lineage (NCBI taxonomy): Eukaryota > Metazoa > Arthropoda > Merostomata > Xiphosura > Limulidae > Carcinoscorpius > Carcinoscorpius rotundicauda. Next base: position 93,952,992 of record CM022399.1, read on the forward strand.
CGGGGTTCAGCTACACAATGCCATATCTCAATAATTAGACGAGTTTACGAGGTTCAGTTACACAATGCCATATCTCAATAATTAGACGAGTTTACGAGGTTCAGTTACACAATGCCATATCTCAATAATTAGACGAGTTTACGAGGTTCAGTTACACAATGCCATATCTCAATAATTAGACGAGTTTACGGGGTTCAGCTACACAATGACATATCTCAATAATTAGACGAGTTTACGAGGTTCAGTTACACAATGCCATATCTCAATAATTAGACGAGTTTACGAGGTTCAGTTACACAATGCCATATCTCAATAATTAGACGAGTTTACGAGGTTCAGTTACACAATGCCATATCTCAATAATTAGACGAGTTTACGGGGTTCAGCTACACAATGCCATATCTCAATAATTAGACGAGTTTACGGGGTTCAGCTACACAATGACATATCTCAATAATTAGACGAGTTTACGAGGTTCAGTTACACAATGCTATATCTCAATAATTAGACGAGTTTACGGGGTTCAGCTACACAATGCCATATCTCAATAATTAGACGAGTTTACGGGGTTCAGCTACACAATGACATATCTCAATAATTAGACGAGTTTACGAGGTTCAGTTACACAATGCCATATCTCAATAATTAGACGAGTTTACGGGGTTCAGCTACACAATGACATATCTCAATAATTAGACGAGTTTACGAGGTTCAGTTACACAATGCCATATCTCAATAATTAGACGAGTTTACGGGGTTCAGCTACACAATGCCATATCTCAATAATTAGACGAGTTTACGGGGTTCAGCTACACAATGACATATCTCAATAATTAGATGAGTTTACGAGGTTCAGTTACACAATGCCATATCTCAATAATTAGACGAGTTTACGGGGTTCAGCTACACAATGACATATCTCAATAATTAGACGAGTTTACGAGGTTCAGTTACACAATGCCATATCTCAATAATTAGACGAGTTTACGGGGTTCAGCTACACAATGACATATCTCAATAATTAGACGAGTTTACGAGGTTCAGTTACACAATGCCATATCTCAATAATTAGACGAGTTTACGGGGTTCAGCTACACAATGCCATATCTCAATAATTAGACGAGTTTACGGGGTTCAGCTACACAATGACATATCTCAATAATTAGACGAGTTTACGAGGTTCAGTTACACAATGCCATATTTCAATAATTAGACGAGTTTACGGGGTTCAGCTACACAATGACATATCTCAATAATTAGACGAGTTTACGAGGTTCAGTTACACAATGCCATATCTCAATAATTAGACGAGTTTACGGGGTTCAGTTACACAATGCCATATCTCAATAATTAGACGAGTTTACGGGGTTCAGCTACACAATGACATATCTCAATAATTAGACGAGTTTACGAGGTTCAGTTACACAATGCCATATCTCAATAATTAGACGAGTTTACGGGGTTCAGTTACACAATGCCATATCTCAATAATTAGACGTGTTTGAGGTTCAGTTACACAATGCCATATCTCAATAATTAGACGAGTTTACGAGGTTCAGTTACACAATGCCATATCTCAATAATTAGACGTGTTTTCGAGGTTCAGTAACACAATGCCATATCTCAATAATTAGACGTGTTAAGAGTCCACACATTGCGAAATATTTGGGTTTATGCTTCACGTACTTTCAACATTTAAAATTAAATGTGACATGACATTTAGCTCAGAATATTGTATGGTGAACCCACCCATCTCTCATTTAATGGCTAAGCGATATGTCTCCAGGCTTAAAACGCTAACAACAGGGATTCGAATTCACAAAACAAGTCGTAAGTTAGTGTTATAAACTTTATTCATTTCTGATCCTTTAAACATTAGCAGTCTGGGTAAGATATTGGGTTATTTGAAAATATCATCCCTCTAAAACACAAAAACAACAAAACTAATACAACATAAAACATAAAAAATGTTTGTACATAATGTTTGTGTTTCTCCCAAAGAGTTTCTATTCCTTTTATAAAATATTTATTTGATATTTTTATTGTATTTAAATTAGAGGGGAATATGACGAAACCAAACACATAAGATAAGTTAGGTTTAAGAAAGACACCAATGTATGTAAAAGTTAGGGTTAAGAAACGCAATAAGTATGTAAGATAAATTACGGTTAAGAATTGCGATCATGTGTATAAGATACGTTAGGGTTAAGAAGTGCAATCACGTTTTTAAGATACGTTAGGGTTAAGAGCTCTCTTTGTTGAGCAGACATATATATCGATCAAATGAACGCGTACATCATTCCCCAGAACGTGGTTGTTTTGTGATGTATTTTGTCTAGACATTTAAATTCTATAATAAGTACATTGTGAATGTTTTCAGGCTTAAAATCAATAATAATTTTCATATCACGCGGTATTTCAATTGCACGTTTAACCACAGTTTATTGCATGCGTTACTTAGCAACAAAATCTGATGTTTCTTTAAAAAAAACATTAAATACGTATAATATTTTTCGAACGGGAAATAGTTTTAGTAACCGCCTGTCATTCCAACAAATCGATGTTTTGACGCACAACGTGTGTTTGTTACTTACTTGTAGAAACTGTCAGGTCAGCGTGGGATTAGTTAAGATAACTATTAGTCTAAT
>CM022399.1:93956322-93973151 GCA_011833715.1 Carcinoscorpius rotundicauda
AGCCCCCTAGTCACTGAGAAGTACCTCTGTGGACATACATCACTTGAAACCGGGTTTTGATACCGATAGTGGGCAGGATACGGATAGCCAATTGTGTAGCTTTGTGCTTAATTGGAAAGAATCAAACGAACGTAGAAACGATTACCATGTAAGTACCTACCTTGTTAATTCATTGGTCTTCTAAACGTTGGAATGAGGCTGAACAAACTGATTTTACTGTGGAAGATATGTTCCTACATTTGTAATTTCAGTAGGCGGTTTTCTTGTACTTTGTTCATTTTTGTCATACATCCTTTCTCTGCGCTTTGTACGTGAGAGATGTTCTGAACTCTGTCCAATGTGGCAAATCAAGCCTGTAATTTCAACATCATAGCTTACCGCTGTCCAGAGAGAGAAGTTTCTATTGATTGAAGCAGCGAACGTCAGTGTTGTGTTCAATATAAAACTATATTTTAAAACGATCTTCCCTTGTCTCTCAGATATCGTCTGCCCCTCTCTCTCAGATATCGAGTGATTTCAAAAGGTTTCTCAGTGAAGAATAAACAATCTGTTATGCCCGACTTCGTTACACGTCCCCAAGTGTCGTGTTGAAGAACTATTTAAACATTCATTCTGTGTTTAACCTTTTCCATGAACGATTTATGTATTTCTGGAAAGCAATTTGGTCAGAATTAGAAAGACCACGCGTATGTTTGGCTCTACTGTAATTTGATATAACTTATTACGGCGTTCTTGTTTGTATCTGATTCGATTTAGAGAGATAATCGAATTCCAAACCAATAATCCTTTAATTACCATGTGATTGACACAATAAACACCTTTTCCTAATGAGGTTAAGACATCCTTTAAAGTTTATTACATCAGAGTAAGTACCATCACACTGTGGTTAATTTGTCCTTTACAGTTTATTACATCAAAGTAAGTACCAATACGGGGAGGTTAAGTCATCTTTTACAGTTTATTACATCAGAATAAGAACCATCATAATGAGGTTAATAAAGTTGACGATTACAGTTTCTTACACCAGGGTAAGAATCATTATTTTATACAATTGTGAATATATATATATAACTCTAGATTGGGAATGTTTTCATTTTTATAACGAACAAACTCAACTGATATAAAACTACAAATGTTTCTGGTCGGACGTATTTGTAAAACCCACATTGAAGTTATTATATAGAAAAATATCAATTTCACTTTTCAAAATTTAAAAACAAACTATAAATAGAAAAACAAGGCATTTCCAAATTAAAACTGAATCAAACAAATATAATAATAATAATGTCCTATAATATTGCAATAGAGAAACTAAACATAACAAAACATAACAAAACAGAGATACGGAACTTGAGAAACTCAAATTTCAAATAATCAATTATCGATGGGTTAACCTCCAATAAGACTTTTTTATAAAATTTGCAGCTTACAAACCTTAACAAATAATCGTTCTTTACGTTTCGATTACAGATGCGTGTTTTTGTTTTAATTGAAAATTGATGAAACGACTAACGTCCAACCTGGTCAAATACTGTGTGTACACCAACCGCCTAAAGTCTGGAATAAAGCCTGTTTAGTATAATGTTAGGAAAACGGCTGTCCATAGTCTGATATAAAAGAAAATGGAATAAATTTATGATATTAAATTGTTTAGAATGTTCAGTATGGCCTTAACCTGGTTCTCTGATTCTCTACAACCAAGTCATAAACCACTGACTCCCATTTCTGTCTTATAACGTCGATTAAGACGTGCGAATTAACACGTTTCATATAATTACGTCGGTGGTAGCTTTAAGTGATTGTGAATATATGATTCAGTAATCCATCCAACAAAACACACCAAAAATAATAAATGTTTATTATCCACTGATACTGTTAAATGTCTAATAATGTTTATTATCCAATGATAGTGTCTACTGTCTAATAATGTTTATTACCCGATGACAGTATCTTGTGTCTAATTATTATGTCTATTATCCATTGATACCGTATACTGTCTAATAATGTTTATTACCCAATTATAGTGTCTACAGTCTAATAATGTTTATTATCCAAAGATAGTGTTTACTGTCTTATGATGTTTGTTATCCACTGATACTGTTTACTGTCTAATAATAATGTTTATTAACCAATGATAGTGTCTACTGTCTAATTATATTTATTACCCGATGGTAGTGTCTACTGTTTAATTAAAATGTCTTTTATTCGTTAATAGTGTTTAGAGTCTAATAATAATGTTTATTATCCTCTGATACTGTTTACTGTCTAATAATGTTTATTACCCAATGATAGTTTCTACTGTCTAATTATAATGTTTATAATCCAATGATAGAGTTCACTGTCTAATAATGTTTATTATCCAATGAGAGTGTCTACTGTCTAATAATGTTTATTATCCAATGATAGTATCTTCTTTTTAATTATGATGTCTATTATCCAATTATAGTGTTTACTGTCTGATAATAATGTTTATTCTTTAATGATAGGGTCTTCTGTCTAATAATAATGTTTATTATCCAACGATAGTGTCTACTGTTTAATTATAATGTTTATTATCCAATGGTAGAGTTCACTGTCTCATAATGTTTATTATCCAATGAGAGTGTCTACTGTCTAATAATAATGTTTATTATCCAATGATAGTATCTTAATTCTAATTATGTCTATTATCCAATGATAGTGTTTACTGTCTAATAATAATGTTTACTATCTAATTATAATGTTTGTTATCCAATGATAGTGTCTAATGTCTAATAATAATGCTTATTATCCACTAATACTGTTTACTGTCCAATAATTATTATTAATTTTTATTATCCAATGATCGTGTTTACTGATATTAATGTTTGCTATTCACTGATAATGTTTAATGTCTAATAATAATGTTTATTATCCAATAACAGTGTTTACTCTCTAAGAATAATGTTTATTATTCAATGACAGTATACACTGTCTAATAATAAATTTTATTATCTATTGATAGTGTTTGCTGATATTAATGTTCACTCTTCACTGATAGTATTTGATGTCTACTAATAATGTTTATTGTTCCGTGATAGTGTTCACAATGAGCTAATAATGTTTATTTTTTCCAAAGGTTTAAGATATTTTAAATTAAAACAAGTGTTATCAGTTCTGCACTAAATTCCTATCTCTGAATTAACCCTATCCAATTTCCTTATCTTCTTCCTAAACTTCGAGCGGAGTGTTTATTGGGTTATATCACAGAAAGGAAAACTTTGTTTGGAACAAATCCACTTCTGTAACATCGCTCCTGTTTGACTAAAATAAATGTAACTAGTCATTGGGAACCACGCCCAGTTGTTAGATAATTTTTATCAAGTAGAAGAATGTAACTTGTCATCAGGAACTACTCCCAGTTGTTGGATAATTATAATCAAGTAGAAGAAATGTAACTAGTCATTAGGAACCACGCCCAGTTGTTAGATAATTATAATCAAGTAGAAGAATGTAACTAGTCATTAGGAACCACTCCCAGTTGTTGGATAATTAGAATAAAGTAGAATAATCTAACTAGTCATCAGGAACCACTCCCAGTTGTTGGATAATTATAATCAAGTAGAATAATGTAACTAGTCATCAGGAACCACTCCCAGTTGTTGGATAATTATAATCAAGTAGAATAATGTAACTAGTCATCAGGAACCACTCCCAGTTGTTGGATAATTATAATCAAGTATAAGAAATGTAACTAGTCATCAGGAACCACTCCCAGTTCTTGGATAATTATAATCAAGTAGAAGAAATGTAACTAGTCATCAGGAACCACGCCCAGTTGTTAGATAATTATAATCAAGTAGAAGAATGTAACTAGTCATCAGGAACCACTCCCAGTTGTTGGATAATTATAATAAAGTAGAATAATGTAACTTGTCATCAGGAACCACTCCCAGTTGTTGGATAATTATAATCAAGTAGAATAATGTAACTAGTCATCAGAAACCACTCCCAGTTGTTGGATAATTATAATCAAGTAGAATAATGTAACTAGTCATCAGGAACCACTCCCAGTTGTTGGATAATTATAATCAAGTAGAATAATGTAACTAGTCATTAGGAACCACTCCCAGTTGTTGGATAATTATAATCAAGTAGAATAATGTAACTTGTCATCAGAAACCACTCCCAGTTGTTGGATAATTATAATCAAGTAGAATAATGTAACTAGTCATCAGGAACCACTCGCAGTTGTTGGATAATTATAATCAAGTAGAAGAAATGTAACTAGTCATTAGGAACCACTCCCAGTTGTTGGATAATTATAATCAAGTAGAATAATGTAACTAGTCATCAGGAACCACTCCCAGTTGTTGGATAATTATAATCAAGTAGAAGAAATGTAACTAGTCATTAGGAACCACGCCCAGTTGTTAGATAATTATAATCAAGTAGAATAATGTAACTAGTCATCAGGAACCACTCCCAGTTCTTGGATAATTATAATCAAGTAGAAGATATGTAACTAGTCATCAGGAACCACGCCCAGTTGTTAGATAATTATAATCAAGTAGAAGAATGTAACTAGTCATCAGGAACCACTCCCAGTTGTTGGATAATTATAATCAAGTAGAATAATGTAACTAGTCATCAGGAACCACTCCCAGTTGTTGGATAATTATAATCAAGTATAAGAAATGTAACTAGTCATCAGGAACCACTCCCAGTTCTTGGATAATTATAATCAAGTAGAAGAAATGTAACTAGTCATCAGGTACCACGCCCAGTTGTTAGATAATTATAATCAAGTAGAAGAATGTAACTAGTCATCAGGAACCACTCCCAGTTGTTGGATAATTATAATAAAGTAGAATAATGTAACTTGTCATCAGGAACTACTCCCAGTTGTTGGATAATTATAATCAAGTAGAATAATGTAACTTGTCATCAGGAACTACTCCCAGTTGTTGGATAATTATAATCAAGTAGAATAATGTAACTTGTCATCAGGAACCACTCCCAGTTGTTGGATAATTATAATCAAGTAGAATAATGTAACTAGTCATCAGGAACCACTCCCAGTTGTTGGATAATTAGAATAAAGTAGAAGAAATGTAACTAGTCATTAGGAACCACTCCCAGTTGTTGGATAATTATAATCAAGTAGAATAATGTAACTAGTCATCAGGAACCACTCCCAGTTGTTGGATAATTATAATCAAGTAGAATAATGTAACTTGTCATCAGGAACTACTCCCAGTTCTTGGATAATTATAATCAAGTAGAAGAAATGTAACTAGTCATCAGGAACCACTCCCAGTTCTTGGATATTTATAATCAAGTAGAAGAAATGTAACTAGTCATTAGGAACCACTCCCGGTTGTTAGATAATTATAATCAAGTAGAATAATGTAACTAGTCATCAGGAACCACTCCCAGTTGTTGGATAATTAGAATCAAGTAGAATAATGTAACTAGTCATTAGGAACCACTCCCGGTTGTTAGATAATTATAATCAAGTAGAATAATGTAACTTGTCATCAGGAACTCTCCCAGTTGTTGGATAATTATAATCAAGTAGAATAATGTAACTAGTCATCAGGAACCACTCCCAGTTGTTGGATAATTATAATCAAGTAGAAGAAATGTAACTAGTCATTAGGAACCACTCCCAGTTGTTGGATAATTATAGTCAAGTAGAATAATGTAACTAGTCATCAGGAACCACTCCCAGTTGTTGCATAATTATAATCAAGTAGAATAATGTAACTAGTCATCAGGAACCACTCCCAGTTGTTGGATAATTATAATCAAGTAGAAGAAATATAACTAGTCATTAGGAGCCACTCCCAGTTGTTGAATAATTAGAATCAAGTAGAATAATGTAACTAGTCATCAGGAACCACTCCCAGTTGTTGGATAATTATAATCAAGTAGAAGAATGTAACTGTTATTGTTATTATGCCCCCAGAGTCACCAACATGGCTTTGACTTCAGAGCCACGCTTGAGCCCATCCATAAAAAAAGATAATGCGTTGGATCAATTGATTGATATGAACAACATTGTTGTCAGAAGTTAAATCGATTATCGTAACAGTTATTGTTTCGTTTTGTTCCGATTTTGTTAAAGGTACTTTATTTTTATGACAACGTTTTATTCTAATAACTATTATATCCTTCTTGTTTCATGGTGTGTTTTTGTTCTTCTATTCAAAATACATCAATATTAAGCAGACGTCGAGTCTAGAATGACATCTTCGTTAAGTTTGATAGAAATGTGGCAACATCTTCGACGAACAACCAAATGAAAAGCAATGGCTCTCGTTAAGATGACAAACAACCTGCCAAACGTTGATGGTGCACGTTCACTTTCAGTTGAATAAGTGTCCTGACAGACAGCCACCCTTCTTCGCATCTGTCATTGGGCAAGAATCAATCTAGACAACGCCCCAAGAAATAAATTTCTTCCAAAACTGAGTGCCAAAGCTTATTTTCCTCGTGGAATGAGAGTGCGAGACTTTATTTCCGTAAAAACAGTGTGGGCTCAAATGAGAAAAAATATAAACCAACAAAAAACGAACTAATATTTCTATGAACCAGAGCAACAGCTTAAATCACTGTTGACAAATATTTAAATTAAATTTGTTAATTCGTCACTGAGAGATAGTGCTAAGTCTGTGGGATTGCAACCATGAATTCCCGATGTTCGATTTCCTGCGGTAGATAGCCCGAAGTGGTTTTGCTATAAAATAAACACTATTACTTTAGGTATTTATTTTAATTACCAAAGGAAAACTTTGATCAATTATAAAAGCTATCACATCAAATGCCGACCATCAGTGAATTAAACATAAATCCCAGTATAATTACATGATTTATCTGAAGTTATCACATTCACGTTGTTTTAAATTATTCGGCTTATTATAACAATGAACTATTATTTCACACACTGAGAAGAAGGTTTCAAGAGTATGATGTTCTGGGCTTCCAATAATACCAATCAAAAAACGTCTTAGTATCTCAGAAGACAAACGGGAGTCCACGAAGAGCATCCATATAATATAATAAAGATAATAAACATCAAATAGATGACACAGAAGAACATTTCAAAATAAAAAAAAATGTGCGAGTTAGAATTATGAACAGAACCATTCACTGATAGTCCTTATTATGTTCAACAGAGTAGTTCCAATCCCTGTTATGTTCAACAGAGTACTTCCAGTCATCATTATGTCCAACAGAGTACTTTCAGTCATTACTATGTCCAACAGAGTACTTCCACTTATTATTATGTCCAACAGAGTACTTCCGGTCATTACTATGTCCAACAGAATATTTACAGTCATTATTACGTCCAACAGCGTACTTCCAGTCATTATTATGTCCAACAGAGTGCTTTCAGTAACAACTATGTCCAACATAACACTTCCGGTCATTATTATGTCCAACAGAGTACTTCCAGTCATAATTATGTCAACAGAGTGCTTCCGGTCATTATTATGTCCAACAGAGTACTTCCAATCATTATTATGTCAAACAGAGTACTTCCGGTCATTATTATGTCAAACAGAGTACTTCCAGTCATTATTATGTCAAACAGAGTACTTCCAGTCATTATTATGTCCAACAGAGTGCTTCCAGTCATTATTATATCCAACAGAATACTTCCAGTTATATGTCAAACAGAGTACTTTCAGTCATTACTATGTCAACAGAGTGCTTCCAGTCATTATTATGTCCAACAGAGTACTTTCAGTCATCATTATGTACAACAAAGTACTTCCAGTAATTATTATGTCCAACAGAGTAATTCCAGTAATTATGTCCAACAGAGTAATTCCGGTCATTATTATGTCCAACAGAGTACTTTCAGTCATTACTATGTCAACAGAGTACTTCCAGTCATTATTATGTCCAACAGAGTACTTCCAGTTATTATTATGTCCAACAGAGTACTTTTAGTCATTACTATGTCAACAGAGTGCTTCCGGTCATTATTATGTCCAACAGAGTACTTCCAGTCATTATTATGTCCAACAGAGTACTTCCGGTCATTATTATGTCAAACAGAGTACTTCCGGTCATTATTATGTCAAACAGAGTACTTCCAGTCATTATTATGTCCAACAGAGTGCTTCCAGTCATTATTATGTCCAACAGAGTACTTCCAGTCATTATTATGTCGAACAGAGTACTTTCAGTCATTACTATGTCAACAGAGTGCTTCCGGTCATTATTATGTCCAACAGAGTACTTTCATTAACTATTATGTCCAACAGAACTCTTCCGGTCATTATTTTGTCCAACAGAGTACTTTCAGTCATTACTATGTCCAACACAGTACTTCCAGTCATTATTATGTTCAACAGAGTACTTCCAGTAATTATTATGTCTAACAGAGTACTTCCAGTTATTATTATGTCCAACAAAGTACTTCCGGTCATTATAATGTCCAACAGAGTACTTCCAGTCATTATTATGTTCAACAGATTTTCTTCCATTCATTATTATGTCCAACAGAGTACTTCCGGCTATTATTATGTCCAACAGAATACTTTCAGTCATTACTTTGTCAACAGAGAACTTCAAGTCATTATTATGTCCAACAGAGTACTTCCAGTCATTATTAAGTCCAACAGAGTACTTCGAGTAATTATTATGTCCCACAGAGTACTTCCGGTCATTATTATATCCAATAGAGTACTTTCAGTCATTACTATGTCAACAGAGTACATCGAGTAATTATTATGTCTAACAGAGTACTTCCAGTCATTATTATGTCCAACAGAGTACTTCCAGTCATTATTATGTTCAACAGAGTACTTTCAGTTATCATTATGTCCAACAGAGTACTTCCAGTGATCATTTTGTAGAACAAAGTACTTCCAGTCATTATTATGTCCAACAGAGTGCTTCCAGTCATTATTATATCCAACAGAGTACTTCCAGTCATTATGTCGAACAGAGTACTTTCAGTCATTACTATGTCAACAGAGTGCTTCCAGTCATTATTATGTCCAACAGAGTACTTTCATTAACTATTATGTCCAACAAAACACTTCCGGTCATTATTATGTCCAAAAGAGTAATTCCAGTAATTATGTCCAACAGAGTAATTCCGGTCATTATTATGTCCAACAGAGTACTTTCAGTCATTACTATGTCAATAGAGTACTTCCAGTCATTGATATGTCCAACAGAGTACATCCAGTCATTATTATCTCCAACAGAGTACTTCCAGTTATTATTATGTCCAACAGAGTGCTTCCAGTCATTATTATGTCCAACAGAGTACTTCCAGTCATTATTATGTCCAACAGAACACTTCCCGTCATTATTATGTCAAACAGAGTACTTTCAGTAATCATTATGTACAACAAAGTACTTCCAGTAATTATTATGTCAAACAGAGTAATTCCAGTAATTATGTCCAACAGAGTAATTCCGGTCATTATTATGTCCAACAGAGTACTTTCAGTCATTACTATGTCAACAGAGTACTTCCAGTCATTGATATGTCCAACAGAGTACTTCCAGTCATTATTATGTCCAACAGAGTACTTCCAGTTATTATTATGTCCAACAGAGTGCTTCCAGTCATTATTATGTCCAACAGAGTACTACCAGTCATTATTATGTCCAACAGAACACTTCCCGTCATTATTATGTCCAAAGGAGTACTTTCAGTAAGCATTATGTACAACAAAGTACTTCCAGTAATTATTATGTCCAACAGAATACTTCCGGTCATTATTATGTCCAACAGAGTACTTTCAGTCATCATTATGTACAACAAAGTACTTCCAGTAATTATTATGTGCAACAGAGTACTTCCAGTCATTATTATGTCCAACAGAGTACTTCCGATCATCATTATGTCCAACAGAGTACTTTCAGTCATTACTATGTCAACAGAGTACTTCTGGTCATTATTATGTCCAACAGAGTACTTCCAGACATTATTATGTCCAACAAAGTACTTTCAGTCATTATTATGTCAAACAGAGTACTTCCGGTCATTATTATGTCAAACAGAGTACTTCCAGTCATTATTATGTCCAACAAAGTGCTTCCAGTCATTATTATGTCCAACAGAGTACTTCCAGTCATTATTATGTCCAACAGAGTACTTTCAGTCATTATTATGTCAAACAGAGTACTTCCAGTCATTATTATGTCAAACAGAGTACTTCCAGTCATTATGATGTCCAACAGAGTTCTTCCAGTCATTATTATGTCCAACAGAGTACTTTCAGTCATTACTTTGTCAACAGAGTACTTTCAGTCATTACTTTGTCAACAGAGTACTTCCAGTCATTATTATGTCCAACAGAGTGCTTCCAGTCATTATTATGTCCAACAGAGTACTTCCAGTCATTATTATGTCCAACAGAATACTTTCAGTCATTATTATGTCAAACAGAGTACTTCCAGTCATTATTATGTCAAACAGAGTACTTCCAGTCATTATTATGTCCAACAGAGTTCTTCCAATCATTATTATGTCCAACAGACTACTTCCGGCCATTATTATGTCCAACAGAGTACTTTCAGTAATTACTTTGTCAACAGAGTACTTCCAGTCATTATTATGTCCAATAGAGTACTTTCAGTCATTACTATGTCAACAGAGTACTTCGAGTAATTATTATGTCTAACAGAGTACTTCCAGTCATTATTATGTCCAAGAGAGTACTTCCAGTGATTATGTTTAACAGAGTACTTTCAGTTATCATTATGTCCAACAGAGTACTTCCAGTGATCATTTTGTAGAACAGAGTACTTTCAGTCATTACTATGTCCAACAGAGTACTTCCGGTCATTATTATGTCCAACAGAGTACTTCCGGTCATTATTATGTCGAATAGAGTACTTTAAGTCATTACTATGTTCAACAGAACACTTTCAGTCATTACTATGTCCAACAGAGTACTTCGTCATTATTATGTTCAACAGAGTACTTCCAGTAATTATTATGTCTAACAGAGTACTTCCAGTCATTATTATGTCCAACAGAGTACTTCCGGTCATTATTATGTCCAACAGAGTATTTTCAGTCATTACTATGTCAACAGAGTACTTCCACTAATGATTATGTCTAACACAGTACTTCCAGTCATTATTATGTCCAACAGAGTACTTCCGGTCATTATTATGTTCAACAGAGTACTTTCAGTCATTACTATGTCAACATAGTACTTCCAGTAATGATTATGTCTAACACAGTACTTCCAGTCATTATTATGTCCAACAGAGTACTTCCGGTCATTATTATGTCCAACAGAGTACTTCGAGTAATTATTATGTCCCACAGAGTACTTCCGGTCATTATTATGTCCAATAGAGTACTTTCAGTCATTACTATGTCAACAGAGTACTTCAAGTAATTATTATGTCCAACAGAGTACTTCCAGTCATTATTATGTTTAACAGAGTACTTCCAGTCATTATTATGTCCAACAGAGTACTTCCGGTCATTATTATGTCCAACAGAGTACTTTCAGTCATTACTTTGTCAAAAGAGTACTTCAAGTCATTATTATGTCCAACAGAGTTCTTCCAGTCATTATTATGTCTAACAGAGTACTTTCAGTTATCATTATGTCCAACAGAGTACTTCCAGTGATCATTATGTAGAAAAGAGTACTTCCAGTCATTATTATGTCCAACAGAGTACTTCGAGTAATTATTATGTCCCACAGAGTACTTCCGGTCATTATTATGTCCAATAAAGTACTTTCAGTCATTACTATGTCAACAGAGTACTTCGAGTAATTATTATGTCCAACAGAGTACTTCCAGTCATTATTATGTTTAACAGAGTACTTTCAGTTATCATTATGTCCAACAGAGTACTTCCAGTGATCATTTTGTAGAACAGAGTACTTTCAGTCATTACTATGTCCAACAGAGTACTTCCAGTCATTATTATGTCCAACAGAGTGCTTCCAGTCATTATTATTTCCAACAGAGTACTTCCAGTCATTATGTCGAACAGAGTACTTTCAGTCATTACTATGTCAACAGAGTGCTTCCAGTCATTATTATGTCCAACAGAGTAATTCCAGTAATTATGTGTAACAGAGTAATTCCGGTCATTATTATGTCCAACAGAGTACTTCCAGTCATTATTATGTCCAACAAAGTACTTTCAGTCATTATTATGTCAAACAGAGTACTTCCGGTCATTATTATGTCAAACAGAGTACTTCCAGTCATTATTATGTCCAACAGAGTGCTTCCAGTCATTATTATGTCCAACAGAGTACTTCCAGTCATTATTATGTCGAACAGAGTACTTTCAGTCATTACTATGTCAACAGAGTGCTTCCGGTCATTATTATGTCCAACAGAGTACTTTCATTAACTATTATGTCCAACAGAACTCTTCCGGTCATTATTTTGTCCAACAGAGTACTTTCAGTCATTACTATGTCCAACACAGTACTTCCAGTCATTATTATGTTCAACAGAGTACTTCCAGTAATTATTATGTCTAACAGAGTACTTCCAGTTATTATTATGTCCAACAAAGTACTTCCGGTCATTATAATGTCCAACAGAGTACTTTCAGTGATTACTATGTCATCAGAGTACTTCCAGTTATTATTATGTTCAACAGATTTTCTTCCATTCATTATTATGTCCAACAGAGTACTTCCGGCTATTATTATGTCCAACAGAGTACTTTCAGTCATTACTTTGTCAACAGAGAACTTCAAGTCATTATTATGTCCAACAGAGTACTTCCAGTCATTATTAAGTCCAACAGAGTACTTCGAGTAATTATTATGTCCCACAGAGTACTTCCGGTCATTATTATATCCAATAGAGTACTTTCAGTCATTACTATGTCAACAGAGTACATCGAGTAATTATTATGTCTAACAGAGTACTTCCAGTCATTATTATGTCCAACAGAGTACTTCCAGTCATTATTATGTTCAACAGAGTACTTTCAGTTATCATTATGTCCAACAGAGTACTTCCAGTGATCATTTTGTAGAACAAAGTACTTCCAGTCATTATTATGTCCAACAGAGTGCTTCCAGTCATTATTATATCCAACAGAGTACTTCCAGTCATTATGTCGAACAGAGTACTTTCAGTCATTACTATGTCAACAGAGTGCTTCCAGTCATTATTATGTCCAACAGAGTACTTTCATTAACTATTATGTCCAACAAAACACTTCCGGTCATTATTATGTCCAAAAGAGTAATTCCAGTAATTATGTCCAACAGAGTAATTCCGGTCATTATTATGTCCAACAGAGTACTTTCAGTCATTACTATGTCAACAGAGTACTTCCAGTCATTGATATGTCCAACAGAGTACATCCAGTCATTATTATCTCCAACAGAGTACTTCCAGTTATTATTATGTCCAACAGAGTGCTTCCAGTCATTATTATGTCCAACAGAGTACTTCCAGTCATTATTATGTCCAACAGAACACTTCCCGTCATTATTATGTCAAACAGAGTACTTTCAGTAATCATTATGTACAACAAAGTACTTCCAGTAATTATTATGTCAAACAGAGTAATTCCAGTAATTATGTCCAACAGAGTAATTCCGGTCATTATTATGTCCAACAGAGTACTTTCAGTCATTACTATGTCAACAGAGTACTTCCAGTCATTGATATGTCCAACAGAGTACTTCCAGTCATTATTATGTCCAACAGAGTACTTCCAGTTATTATTATGTCCAACAGAGTGCTTCCAGTCATTATTATGTCCAACAGAGTACTTCCAGTCATTATTATGTCCAACAGAACACTTCCCGTCATTATTATGTCCAAAGGAGTACTTTCAGTAATCATTATGTACAACAAAGTACTTCCAGTAATTATTATGTCCAACAGAGTACTTCCGGTCATTATTATGTCCAACAGAGTACTTTCAGTAATCATTATGTACAACAAAGTACTTCCAGTAATTATTATGTGCAACAGAGTACTTCCAGTCATTATTATGTCCAACAGAGTACTTCCGGTCATCATTATGTCCAACAGAGTACTTTCAGTCATTACTATGTCAACAGAGTACTTTTGGTCATTATTATGTCCAACAGAGTACTTCCAGACATTATTATGTCCAACAGAGTACTTTCAGTCATTATTATGTCAAACAGAGTACTTCCGGTCATTATTATGTCAAACAGAGTACTTCCAGTCATTATTATGTCCAACAGAGTGCTTCCAGTCATTATTATGTCCAACAGAGTACTTCCAGTCATTATTATGTCCAACAGAGTACTTTCAGTCATTATTATGTCAAACAGAGTACTTACAGTCATTATTATGTCAAACAGAGTACTTACAGTCATTATTATGTCCAACAGAGTTCTTCCAGTCATTATTATGTCCAACAGAGTATTTTCAGTCATTACTTTGTCAACAGAGTACTTTCAGTCATTACTTTGTCAACAGAGTGCTTCCAGTCATTATTATGTCCAACAGAGTACTTCCAGTCATTATTATGTCCAACAGAGTACTTTCAGTCATTATTATGTCAAACAGAGTACTTCCAGTCATTATTATGTCAAACAGAGAACTTCCAGTCATTATTATGTCCAACAGAGCTCTTCCAATCATTATTATGTCCAACAGACTACTTCCGGCCATTATTATGTCCAACAGAGTACTTTCAGTAATTACTTTGTCAACAGAGTACTTCCAGTCATTATTATCTCCAATAGAGTACTTTCAGTCATTATTATGTCAAACAGAGTACTTACAGTCATTATTATGTCAAACAGAGTACTTCCAGTCATTATTATGTCCAACAGAGTTCTTCCAGTCATTATTATGTCCAACAGAGTACTTTCAGTCATTACTTTGTCAACAGAGTACTTCCAGTCATTGATATGTCCAACAGAGTACTTCCAGTCATTATTATGTCCAACAGAGTACTTCCAGTTATTATTATGTCCAACAGAGTGCTTCCAGTCATTATTATGTCCAACAGAGTACTTCCAGTCATTATTATGTCCAACAGAACACTTCCCGTCATTATTATGTCCAAAGGAGTACTTTCAGTAATCATTATGTACAACAAAGTACTTCCAGTAATTATTATGTCCAACAGAGTACTTCCGGTCATTATTATGTCCAACAGAGTACTTTCAGTAATCATTATGTACAACAAAGTACTTCCAGTAATTATTATGTGCAACAGAGTACTTCCAGTCATTATTATGTCCAACAGAGTACTTCCGGTCA
This sequence comes from Carcinoscorpius rotundicauda, assembly GCA_011833715.1. Classification (NCBI taxonomy): domain Eukaryota; kingdom Metazoa; phylum Arthropoda; class Merostomata; order Xiphosura; family Limulidae; genus Carcinoscorpius; species Carcinoscorpius rotundicauda. Next base: position 93,971,509 of record CM022399.1, read on the forward strand.
TCATTATGTCCAACAGAGTACTTTCAGTCATTACTATGTCAACAGAGTACTTTTGGTCATTATTATGTCCAACAGAGTACTTCCAGACATTATTATGTCCAACAGAGTACTTTCAGTCATTATTATGTCAAACAGAGTACTTCCGGTCATTATTATGTCAAACAGAGTACTTCCAGTCATTATTATGTCCAACAGAGTGCTTCCAGTCATTATTATGTCCAACAGAGTACTTCCGGCCATTATTATGTCCAACAGAGTACTTTCAGTCATTACTTTGTCAACAGAGTACTTTCAGTCATTACTTTGTCAACAGAGTACTTCCAGTCATTATTATGTCCAACAGAGTGCTTCCAGTCATTATTATGTCCAACAGAGTACTTCCAGTCATTATTATGTCCAACAGAGTACTTTCAGTCATTATTATGTCAAACAGAGTACTTCCAGTCATTATTATGTCAAACAGAGAACTTCCAGTCATTATTATGTCCAACAGAGCTCTTCCAATCATTATTATGTCCAACAGACTACTTCCGGCCATTATTATGTCCAACAGAGTACTTTCAGTAATTACTTTGTCAACAGAGTACTTCCAGTCATTATTATGTCCAACAGAGTACTTTCAGTAATTACTTTGTCAACAGAGTACTTCCAGTCATTATTATCTCCAATAGAGTACTTCCAGTCATTACTATGTCAACAGAGTACTTCGAGTAATTATTATGTCTAACAGAGTACTTCCAGTCATTATTATGTCCAAGAGAGTACTTCCAGTGATTATTATGTTTAACAGAGTACTTTCAGTTATCATTATGTCCAACAGAGTACTTCCAGTGATCATTTTGTAGAACAGAGTACTTTCAGTCATTACTATGTCCAACAGAGTACTTCGTCATTATTATGTTCAACAGAGTACTTCCAGTAATTATTATGTCTAACAGAGTACTTCCAGTCATTATTATGTCCAACAGAGTACTTCCGGTCATTATTATGTCCAACAGAGTACTTTCAGTCATTACTATGTCAACAGAGTACTTCCAGTAATGATTATGTCTAACACAGTACTTCCAGTCATTATTATGTCCAACAGAGTACTTCCGGTCATTATTATGTCCAACAGAGTACTTTCAGTCATTACTATGTCAACATAGTACTTCCAATCATTATTATGTCCAACAGAGTACTTCGAGTATTTATTATGTCCCACAGAGTACTTCCGGTCATTATTATGTCCAATAGAGTACTTTCAGTCATTACTATGTCAACAGAGTACTTCCAATCATTATTATGTCCAACAGAGTACTTTCAGTCATTACTTTGTCAACAGAGTACTTTCAGTCATTACTTTGTCAACAGAGTACTTCCAGTCATTATTATGTCCAACAGAGTGCTTCCAGACATTATTATGTCCAACAGAGTACTTCCAGTCATTATTATGTCCAACAGAGTACTTTCAGTCATTATTATGTCAAACAGAGTACTTCCAGTCATTATTATGTCAAACAGAGAACTTCCAGTCATTATTATGTCCAACAGAGCTCTTCCAATCATTATTATGTCCAACAGACTACTTCCGGCCATTATTATGTCCAACAGAGTACTTTCAGTAATTACTTTGTCAACAGAGTACTTCCAGTCATTATTAT
>CM022399.1:93974359-94036734 GCA_011833715.1 Carcinoscorpius rotundicauda
AGGGAAATAATTCAGTTCAATATTAAACATTGAAATAAGTTTGGTAATCTGGTTTGTTTGTTTGTCTTATGAACTTCGCACCAAACTACACGTGGGCTATTACGTTAGCTTTCTCTAATTCAGCAGTGTAAGACTAGAAAAAGGGCCACTAGTTATCAACATCCACCGCCAACTCTTGAGCTACCATTTTAACAACAAATAATAGGATTCGCCCTATATTATAACATCCGTACGACTGAAAGCATGTTTGATGTGAAGGAGATTCGAACCAACGACTTTCAGTCTTCGAGTTGAGCGTCCAAACCATCTGACCGTCCATGGCCAAGTCTCATAATATTATTAAAGTAACGTTCCCAGAATCATAAACTTAACAGAATCAGTGAGTGAGGTCTCACACCAGGTGTCACTTTTGATAGTTAATTGTAGAATAGAAATCACTGCTAAAAGATATTCAAATATTTTCAGAGGTTCGTATTGTAGCCTCGTAGCCGGTTCTTTCTGTTCTCCTAGTGTTATTCTGTAGTACTACAGAACAAGGTGAGAATAAACAGATGTCTGAACTTAACCTGACAAATGAGAAGACTAAAAAAAAAACACACGTCCTTCTCGGTCTTTCGGGGGACGAAAATGGTCTACTCTTCAATTCTAAAATCAATACGATGTAGTTTTACTATTTCATAGCGGCTTTAATTTGAACTAAAACGTATCTACATTTCTAGGATATAATTATCGATATAGTTATTTATTTAAAGTCACACACGAAAGAACACAGGTGTTATTCATTCAAGGCATTATGGGATATATTTTGATATGATCCCTTGCAGTTTTAAAGAATTTGTTGGGGAAGGTGGGGTTAGTGTCACGTACCAGAAAATGAAAGACTAGTGAATGTAACTTGTTAACTCTAAATCAGTCAGAGAAACAACCAAAATAATTGTATTGTAACACTTTTAAGTAGTTGTATGTTCGTGCTTAAAGTGGTGAAGGTCACAGCTTTTTGTAGTGTGAGCTTCGAGAACTTACACTGGTAAAGGTCATAGCTTCTTGTAGTGTGAGTTTCGAGAACTTACACTGGTAAAGGTCATAGCTTCTTCTTGTGTGAGTTTCGAGAACTTACATTGGTAAAGGTCATAGCTTCTTGTAGTGTGAGTTTCGAGAACTTACACTGGTAAAGGTCATAGCTTCTTGTAGTGTGAGTTTCGAGAACTTACATTGGTAGAGGACATAACTTCTTGTAGTGTGAGTTTCGAGAACTTGCACTGGTAAAAGTCATAACTTCTTGTAGTGTGAGTTTCGAGAACTTACACTGGTAAAGGTCATAGCTTCTTGTTGTGTGAGTTTCGAGAGCTTACACTGGTAAAGGTCATAGCGTCTTGTAGTGTGAGTTTCGAGAACTTACATTGGTAAAGGTCATAGCTTCTTGTAGTGTGAGTTTGGAGAATTACATTGGTAGAGGACATAACTTCTTGTAGTGTGAGTTTCGAGAACTTACATTGGTAAAGGACATAACTTCTTGTAGTGTGAGTTTCGAGAACTTACATTGGTAAAGGACATAACTTCTTGTAATGTGAGTTTCGAGAACTTACACTGGTAAATGTCTAAGCTTCTTGTAGTGTGAGCTTCGAGAACTTACATTGGTAGGTGCTATGTACTGAGTGTATACTGTCACAGTGATTGTTTGTAGCAGAATGCGTAGTTATACAGTGAGGTATTTGTGCTTTGCCCATCACGCTCATTAAAAGATGTCTTTTTCGGGGGGGGGGGGTCATGATAAGCTACTGTAGGGGGAGCGAGACGTTCCCCAGAATGTTGACGCTCTCCTTTCCAACGTCCATCTTTCGTTGAGCAAATACAATTAGGGCCTGAAACACGTGCTTTGTGTCTCGAGTTTCATTAAGATATATTGAATATTGATCGCGAATCAAATTAGCTTTCGAATCAAAACCCTTCAGGCGGACAGTTCTTAAAGAAACCATGTTGGATTACTCTTGTTGTTGGTAACTTTTCAACATTTCTTGTTTGGAACGTATTGATCTTTGGAAATTTCTGGGACAGATCGCGAAATAAAATTAAAACTAGACAGGAAGGGATTCCAACTTAATTCCCTTATGGGGAGGACAACAGTACGTCTTTTTACTAATAATACTAGAATCCGGAATCCGTTTCCCCGGGGTCAACACAGCAGATAACTGAAAATTGTGGTCCAAACAAATTGAAATGTCCTCTTGCATTTCTGCAGTGTTAGTAGTTGATTTCTTAATACAAACAAAGCCAGAGAAATTGGAAAGATATTTTAAATATTGTGATCTTAGTTGTGCAATAATCAGTATATTAGTAAATGAGCCAAACACAAAGCGAATGACAACAAATTCACTCATCTACGAAAAGTGAAGTTATTCCATCATAAAAAATAGTCCGGTCAATATTTTTATCGGAAATACATCGAGTGAGAAGAAAAAGAAAATAAAGATATTACTTATAGATTTCTAAAGTCCTGATAAAACTTCCTAAATATTCTATCGAAATTATTATTACTATAATTTAGGTGTAACTGTATTTCTTTGTCTTGCTAATCTATGTTGTACTGGTGGGCCTGGAAGAGGTAAAAATAGTAAATCAAAGGATACGTTAATCGTCTATGTAACCTATAATATTTTCAGTTTTACGTCTGACGAGAAAAAGTTTGTTTAGGGTTAAGCTACACAGGGAATATTTGTGGTGTGTTATTTACATGTATCGAAATCTGGGTTTTAATGTTATAATCCTTCAGACTTACCGCTGAGCCACTAAGTTACTTCAGCGCTTTCCACATAAATTTCAGATATTATCTTTAAATATACTTTTTTATTTACTAATAGTTCCTACAGCACCATCTACATAAATATACGAATCATTTAAAATCTACTTTCACAGTTTGATATTAACAACGTAAATAGAGTATCGATTTTCTAGGTCTTAGGAATTAATACGAAAAATAAATTAATATACCATTTGTTAAAATACGAGATCAATTTCCAATTGGATATTTACATAGCGCCATCTAGTGATACCTGTATAAACCGGAAATTTCATGTAAAGACGAATATTGAAGGATAATATTTTCTGTGAAAGAGAGACAATCAGATGGAACGGAATCACAACATTCTTAAATCATTTGTCTGTTCTTCTATTACAAACACGATAATAAAGTTTTAAAGCGAGCAGTGAAAAACTTAAAGTATTACATTCCGAAAAGGCGCTCGACTCGAAATATGATGGTCGCGGGTTCAAATAGCCGTCGTGTAGCTTTGCACAAAATTTAAAAAAAAAGAAAAAACATCCCGAAAACTTAGATAAACTTACTGACTAATAATTATGTCACTAGGATTCAAATTTGTAAAACAATATAGAAATTAAGGTGTTATCTGTTTTGTAAAACACCATAGAAATTTAGGTGTTATCTGTGTTTTGTAAACCACAATAGAAATCAAGTTGTCTTTTTAAATCACCACAGAGATCAAGGTATTATCTGTGTTTTGTAAAACAATATAGAATTCATCGAGGTGTTATGTGTGTTTTGTAAAACAATATAGAAATCAATGTGTTATGTGTGTTTTGTAAAACAATATAGAAATCAAGGTGTTATGTGTGTTTTGTAAAACAATATAGAAATCAATGTGTTATGTGTGTTTTGTAAAACAATATAGAAATCAAGGTGTTATGTGTGTTTTGTAAAACAATATAGAATTCATCGAGGTGTTATCTGTGTTTTATAAATCACTATAGAAATCAATGTGTTATCTGTGTTTTGTAATGATTAATCTCCTTATAAGATGTATTAAAACTGTGAGTTTACTTTTCTTTGTAGTAAACCATTAAAATCTACGTCCACTCGAAGTTTTACAGATGGGTTTCTTCTAGTAGATAACGTAACCATTGTTAATAACAAACTTCGTGAGTATATAACGTGACTGTTGTCAATTATGAATCTCGTGGGTGTTTTCTGGAAGATAAAACTAAACATTTCTTTCATCCAATGAGCGCCGTATGCTAGATTGGTAAGAAGATTTTGTGCTTTTAAAGGTTTCCCAATATTATTAAGGTTACATTCAGTGTTGGAAGAATTGTTCCAATACTGTTAGGATTATAGTCTGTGTTCTAACGGTTGTTCCACTATTGTTAAGGCTAGGTTCAGTATTGGAAGGATTGTTCCAATACTGTTAGGATTATAGTCTGTGTTCTAACGGTTGTTCCACTATTGTTAAGGTTACGTTCAATATTGGAAGGATTGTTCCAATACTGTTAGGATTATAGTCTGTGTTCTAATGGTTGTTCCAATACTGTTAGTATTATAGTCTGTGTTCTAATGGTTGTTCCAATAATGTTAGGTTTATATTCTGTGTTCTAATCGTTGTTCCAATACTGTTAGGTTTATATTCTGTGTTCTAATCGTTGTTCCAATCATTTCAAGAAAAGGTAGGTTCTGTTCTTGGATACCTCATTGTTTTTATTTATTTGCAAATGAAAGAAACCGACTCACTACGGTAAACATAATTTTTTTCTGTGTTTTTGAAATTCGTTTGGGCTTTAGCCTTATCTGACTGACACGATGGAAGCCACAATATCTACTTTGTTCTAAAAATAGATTATTGTAACCCAAACATTATGACATTTTACGTTTGAAATGTAAAGAAATTAACCACATTACAAAACTCCAAGTCACTTTATTTTAATGGATATTTGTGTAAAGTCACACATGGTAGTGATATAAACTTCAGTTTCATACTTTCACGAAGGCAGGTTTCCCATCGGTTAACAAGCTGTGTGAGGCTCGGTTTCTACAAGTTTAAAAATAGCTTTATATAAACAAATCGTCACAACTCCTGCTGGGTCAGGTCTTCTGGAATTTCGTCACTAATAATGTACAGATATAAAGCCCAGTATAGTAGGTTGAGGATGGTGAACGTGAGAGGAAAGAATACCCTAGAGTAAGCGTCAACCTGGTCAGCTCGAGATGTTAATACGTCACAATTAACACATTCATAAAACTTGTTCGTTTTCTTTCTGAAGCGACTTCTGAACGTGTTTGTAAACCTTCTGTCCGACTCAATGTTCAACTGAACATCTTCTGGGTCCTCCAGGTCCCCGGTCGATGATTCCTGGGCCACCTCATCACTCTGGGTAACAAAGAAACACCACGTGTAAACTCTTCACTTCAGCCCTTGACATCAGAGTACACCAAGCACATGTTACTCAGACAACAGACTGTTACTGACAAAACATACATTATGTCAGTTTAAACCTGAGACAAGGACTGTTACTAATAAGCCATACATTATGTCAGTTTAAACCTGAGACAAGGACTGTTACTAATAGACATACATTATGTCAGTTTAAACCTGAGACAAGGACTGTTACTAATAAGACCTACATTATGTCAGTTTAAACCTGAGACAAGGACTGTTACTAATAAGACATACATTATGTCAGTTTAAACCTGAGACAAGGACTGTTATTAATAAGACATACATTATGTCAGTTTAAACCTGAGACAAGGACTGTTATTAATAAGACATACATTATGTCAGTTTAAACCTGAGATAAGGACTGTTACTGACAAAACATACATTATGTCAGTTTAAACCTGAGACAAGAACTGTTTGTAATCCTTGCTGTAATTATCTTGCTTTCCTGCTTGACAATTTAAACTGACTTTCCCTTCTTTACACTCGTGGGTGTTACACGACATACCTTGCTGTCTTCCTCTGTATCATCTGAATTGGTTTCTTCTCTGTGTTGAAGGCATTCACGTAGTCTTTCTGCATCGAAACGTTCCATTAGCTGCACACAGGCATATTCCACCATGGCAGCAAACACAAAAGCGAAACACATAATAACAAACCAGTCTAAGGCAGTAGGATAGGCCACTTTAGGAAGAGAGGCTCTGCCTCCGAAACCCATTGTAACTAGGGTTAGCACGGTCATAGCACCTAGCGGAGAAAACTATGTGAGGTACATTATGATAAATATTAGTGTTAAAATTCTAGAAATCTGTCTTATGAGGAGTAGTGACTTAATACTCGATTTAAATAATTCATCTCAGGCCCTACTTGTCTTACAAATACCATTAATACCAATAAAACATACTTAGTTTGTGACTTATTAGTGTTACTGTTATTATTACACACTGACACACAACAGTAAAACATCTTGATGTGAGGAGTTAAATATTCACACTGAAATGGTGGGCTGACGTTCAATGTACATTAGATGATATATGGTAACGTGTTATGGTGGTCATGTACATTAGATGATATATGGTAACGTGTTATGGTGGTCATGTACATTAGATGATATATGGTAACGTGCTATGTTGGTCATGTACATTAGATGATATATGGTAACGTGCTATGGTGGTCATGTACATTAGATGATTTATGGTAACGTGCCGTGGTGGTCATGTACGTTAGATGATATATGGTAACGTGCTATGGTGGTCATGTACATTAGATGATATATGGTAACGTGCTATGTTGGTCATGTACATAAGAAGATTTATGGTAACGTGCTATGGTGGTCATGTACATTAGATGATATATGGTAACGTGTTATGGTGGTCATGTACATTAGATGATTTGTAGTAACGTGCTATGGTGGTCATGTACGTTAGATGATTTATGATAACGTGCTATGGTGGTCATGTGCATTAGATGATTATGGTAACTTCTGATGATGCTCTTGTGTATTAGATAATTTATGGTAACGTGCTATGTTGGTCATGTACATTAGATGATATATGGTAACGTGTTATGGTGGTCATGTGCATTAGATGATTATGGTAACTTCTGATGATGCTCTTGTGTATTAGATAATTTATGGTAACGTGCTATGTTGGTCATGTACATTAGATGATATATGGTAACGTGTTATGGTGGTCATGTACATTAGATGATTTGTGGTAACGTGTTTTGGTGGTGTTATGTAAATGTTATGTAAACGACAATCATGTTATGTCGTGTTTGAATTTCCATATTTATATTATTGTTTCGAGGTTTAAACCAGTGAAATTTAAAATAACATTTTAGAATTAATTAAAATTCATTTAGAATTATTTATGTAAAAATTTCTAGAACTAGATAGATTAATCATTTGTATTGGCATGGTGTCTGTACTTTGGAATTCTGGGAAGTTACGGGATTAGTATGTAAACAGACGGCGATGCGAGGGAAGAAGTCATCCGTTTTTACTCGGGTCAAGAAGTTTGTATCGTTTGAGAAAGTTTAAACGTTTGCCGTGTGATTATTCAAATTGAATTTGTGAATAGAGCTAGATCAACTAAAGCAGTGAATTTATTTTTATTGCGTCAATCTTTATAATTCAGTCGAATTACGGATTATACCGAAAGCCAACACGTATTGGACTGTGAATTTTTTGGAAAATACCCATTTAAACTTCGTAAATTTCTCCGTGGGACTAAATTCCCCGCCTAGATGGAAACTTTGGATTTCGGATTTGGACACTCATTCTGGATCATATTATTAAGCACAGGCCAGTACCTTTTTGTATTATAAGTGGTTTTGAAGGTTGAAACTGGATATCTGTTATTGCTATTGGATAATTTATTTTGTGTCTATCACATAAGTAGATCACTATAATAAATTATACAAGCTGCTATCTGTGTCTTTCTGTTGTGTTGAGTCCACATAAAAAACGTAATAGAAAATTGGGGGCTCGTCCGGGATTGAACAAACAGTTTAATCCTATTCCAATATCGTATTTATATTCTATACAGATAGACAGCTTGTGTATTTAAAATGGCATTCTCACTTGCAGATTTTATTGACAAATTTAATCAGAATCCCTCTTTGGAATTGATCAGTGAATTAAGAAAATCTGAATTGCTTGATGTTGGAAAACATTTCAATTTGGAAGTAAAGCAAACAATGAAGAAAGCAAATATCAAAAGAATTGTTGTTGAACATTTGGTCAACCAAAAAGTTGTACAACAATTGCCTGTCTCTCATTTTGACCCAGATTTCGAATTAAAAAGAATAGAAATGGAAATGAAATTTCGTATAGAAATTGAAACCAAACGACTTGAGGCAGAACAAGAAAACAAACGCCTTGATGCCAAAATACAAATAGAACGCATTAAAGCTGATAAGAAAATTAGTATGAGAAAGGCACAGACAGAAGAAAAGGTTGTCCAAATGCAGTTGGATAAATTTGATGCCTCCAAACAAATTCGTTTAGTGCCTCCATTCAATGAGAAGGCTGTGGATAAATATTTTCAACAATTTGAAAAATTGGCCCTTAGGCTAAAATGGCCTACCGAATATTGGACAGTATTACTTCAGAGTTTTCTCAAGGGAAAGCTCAGGAAGTATTTTCCAAACTCACGGCCGAGCAAAGTTATGACTACGAGCACGTCAAAAAATGCATTTTGAATGCTTATGAATTGGTGCCAGAGGCGTACAGACAAAAATTTCGTGGTTACAAAAAGTTTGACAGCCAAACTTGTGTCGAATTTGCTCGTGAAAAAGAAACTCTCTTCGACAGGTGGTGTGATTCCAAAGAAATTAAAGATGATTATGCGAAACTCAGAGAACTCATGTTAGTTGAAGAGTTTAAAAGATGTATTCCTGTAGAGCTCAAAACTTATATTGATGAACAAAAAGCTTCCAAAATTCACGATGCTGCTGTCTTGGCAGACGAGTATGCTTTAACTCACAAAGATTTCTCGTACAAGAGCAAAACAAATCACACAGCAAAGAAACCCAAAGACTCATTCAAACATTATGCAAATGTCGACAAAGACAAAAAAGAGCAAACTGCTGATTCTCAAACAAAGACTTCATCTCATTCTCAAAGCTCGTCATCTACCAAAAACGTGTCATTCTCATCCAAAACATGTGCTTATTGTAAGAAACCTGGCCATCTGATTTCTGAGTGCTATAAGGTCAAAAACAAGCCATCACCCCATAGTTTCATTCCACCCTCGTTGGATACATCATTGGTTCCCAATGATTTTAACCCTGTCCAGTCCACTGTGGATTCCAATTCCAATATTATTGATGTACCTGAAGATCTTGTCGAGGACAAATTTAAGCCTATCATCACTGAAGGTTTTGTTTCTTTTGTTGGCGATTCACATCTACAACCAATTAAAATCCTGCGGGATACTGGAGCTTTTCAGAGTTTGATTTTGGAAAGTGTACTTCCGTTTCTGAAAAGTCATCCGTTGGGGCCAATGTGATCATTTCTGATGTAGAAGGTGACGTCGTTTCTATCCCTCTTCATAGATTGGATTTGCATTCGGACTTAGTTTCGGGTCCAGTGACTGTGGGTATTAAATCTCCATTGCCTGTTGAAGGTGTGTCTATGCTTTTGGGAAATGATTTGGCTGGTAGTAAGGTGGTACCCAAGGTTCGTGTTGTTGAAGCACCTGTTATTAGTCCCAGTACAGAGCAACTCGTTAGAGAGTTTCCTGATGTTTTCCCCGCCTGTGCTGTTACTCGTTCTTAGGAGTCCAAAGAGGATTTCCCTTTATCTGATACATTCATGTCTCACATCGATGAGATTTCTGACTCAACTTCGAGTTCTACTGATGACCCCAAGTCATTTTCAACTCTCCTCATCGTAACAAACTTGTTGAGGAACAAGACAATGATCCTGAAACTCGTTCTCTTCTACAACTGGCCGTTGATGAAAATGAAATAGGAACTGTCCCTATTTGTTACTACCAGGAGTCAGGTGTGCTAATGAGAAAATACAGACCTCCTGACGTTGCTGCTGATGAAGAGTGGAATGTTATTCACCAAATCGTCATTCCAAAATGCTGTCGGAATGATATCTTAGTCTTGCTCATGATCATGTGTTGTCAGGACACTTAGGTATAAGAAAGACCCTAGATCGTATCCGACGACATTTCTATTGGCCAAAGATGCGCCAAGATGTTGTTGACTTTTGTAAGACATGAAATTCTTGCCAAACGACTGGAAAACCAAATCAAGGGATTCCCAAAGCACCACTGCAGCCTATTCCTGCCTTTGAAGAACCGTTCTCAAAAGTCATTATCGACTGTGTTGGCCCAATGCCAAAAAGCAAAGCAGGAAGTGAATACCTCTTGACGATCATGTGTGCTTCTACACGTTTCCCTGAGGCTATCCCTTTGAGAAAAATTACTGCTCTCAACATTGTCAAGGCTCTTGTCAAATTCTTTACCATGTTCGGGATTCCAAAAGTTGTGCAATCAGATCAAGGCTCAAATTTTATGTCCAAGATATTTCAACAAGCCATGTATGAATTAAACATCCATCAAGTTTCATCCAGTGCATTCCATCCTGAGTCTCAAGGTGTCCTTGAACGTTTCCACCAAATTACTGCCACGAACACTCAAAGGACTGGGATGAGGGTGTTCCCTTGTTATTGTTTGCAGTTCGTGAAGTTATCCAATAATCTACTGGATTTTACCCTTTTGAGTTGGTTTTAAAAAACAAAAAAACAAACAACAAAAAAAAAGGTTTTCACAAGTTGAAACTTTTTTTTTGCTTTTAAGGGGAAGTGTTATGTAAATGTTATGTAAACGACAATCATAGTATGTCATGTTTGAATTTCCATATTTATATTATTGTTTCGAGGTTTAAACCAGTGAAATTTAAAATAACATTTTAGAATTAATTAAAATTCATTTAGAATTATTTGTGTAAAAATTTCTAGAACTAGATAGATTAATCATTTGTATTGGCATGGTGTCTGTACTTTGGAATTCTGAAAAGTTGCGCGATTAGTATATAAACAGACGGCGATGCAAGGGAAGAAGTCATCTGTTTTTACTCGGGTCAAGAAGTTTGTATCGTTTGAGAAAGTTTAAACGTTTGCCGTGTGATTATTTAAATTGAATTTGTGAATAGAGCTAAATCAACTAAAGCGGTGAATTTATTTTATTGCGTCAATCTTTATAATTCAGTCGAATTACGGATTATACCGAAAGCCAACACGTATTGGACTGTGAATTTTTTTGAAAATACCCATTCAAACTTCGTAAATTTCTCCGTGGGACTAAATTCCCTGCCTAGATTGAAGCTTTGGATTTCGGATTTGGACACTCATTCTGGATCATATTATTAAGCACAGGCCAGTACCTTTTTGTATTATAAGTGGTTTTGAAGGTTGAAACTGGATATCTGTTATTGCTATTGGATAATTTATTTTGTGTCTATCACATAAGTAGATCACTATAATAAATTATACAAGTTGCTATCTGTGTCTTTCTGTTGCGTTCAGTCCACATAAAAAACGTAATAGTGGTCACGTACATTAGATGATTTGTAGTAACGTGTTATGGTGGTCATGTACATTAGATGATTTGTGGTAACGTGCTATGGTGGTCATGTACATTAGATGATTATGGTCACTTCTGATGATGCTCTTGTGTATTAGATAAGTTGTGGTAACGTGTTATGGTGGTTCTGTGTGTTAGATAATTTGTAATAACAACCTCAACAAAGAAGTAAATATATAATTAAGGATACAATCTAAATTGGCACAAGGGTGTATACTCAGAATATGGAACAGACTGTACGAGACTCACCGACTGCTACTCGGCCGGCAGCATCGTGACGGTTTATCCAGAAAGCCACCCACGAAGCTCCTACAATCATAGCACAAGGTGTGTAGATTTGTAGGATAAAGTAACCCCTCCTTCGTGTCAGGATAAATCTTGCCAGTAATGTTGAAGTTTCTCCTGAGAAACAAAGAGGTAAAATTACATTTGTTGTTGAGAACTGAGAGACGAAATGAATTATGAATCTAATGGCGAGCAGCAGGTCTGTGAGACGTGGAAACAAATACACAGTTGTAAGGTAAACTACGTGATATTCATACATATATTTAACTAGTAATAAAAAGACAAAGTGAAATGTGATTGTTATACACAGTGCTACATACATCGTATTTCGTTACAGTTGAGTATTAGTTATAAATAGATAATTATATTACTGATAATTTATTACATTTTTTCGAATAATATTACATAAGAGAAGTAATTCATCCACGTGCTCATTTCTGAACCCCTTGTTACGATTTCAAATTACTCCCGTTTTCTAGTTACCCCCCGGTAATATGAAATCGTTTTCAGAGTATCGGGGGAGTAACATGAAATCGATTTCAAATTATCCCCGTGATTTCAAATTATTTCTCTTGATTTTAAAGTATCCCCTTGATTTAAAATAACCCCCTTGATTTTAAAATATCCTCCTTGATTTCAAATTACCCCTTGACTTCAAATTATCCCCTTTGATTTCAAATTATTTCTCTTGATTTCAAAGTATCCCCTTGATTTCAAATCACCCCCTTGACTTCAAATTACCCCCTCTTCTAACGCCAAAATGACAAACATAATGATTGTTTTTAATATTTGTAGTGCGTGTCGAGTACGCATCTAAGTACATGATAACAGTACGTATCTCAGTACATGATAACAGTACGTATCTAAGTACATGATAACAGTATTATCTAAGTACATGATAACAGTACGTATCTCAGTACATGATAACAGTACGTATCTAAGTACATGATAACAGTATTATCTAAGTACATGATAACAGTACGTATCTCAGTACAGTACGATAACAGTACGTAATCTAAGTACATGATAAACAGTATATCTAAGTACATGATAACATATGTATCTAAGTACATGATAACAGTACGTATCTAAGTACATGATAACATATGTATCTAAGTACATGATAACAGTACGTATCTAAGTACATGATAACAGTATTATCTCAGTACATGATAACAGTACGTATCTAAGTACATGATAACAGTATTATCTAAGTACATGATAACAGTATTATCTAAGTACATGATAACATATGTATCTAAGTACATGATAACAGTACGTATCTAAGTACATGATAACAGTACGTATCTAAGTACATGATAACAGTATTATCTAAGTACATGATAACATATGTATCTAAGTACATGATAACAGTACGTATCTAAGTACATGATAACATATGTATCTAAGTACATGATAACATATGTATCGAAGTACATGATAACAGTACGTATCTAAGTACATGATAACATATGTATCTAAGTACATGATAACATATGTATCTCAGTACATGATAACAGTACGTATCTAAGTACATGATAACAGTATTATCTAAGTACATGATGACATATGTATCTCAGTACATGATAACAGTATTATCTCAGTACATGATAACAGTATTATCTAAGTACATGATAACATATGTATCTCAGTACATGATAACATATGTATCTAAGTACATGATAACAGTACGTATCTAAGTACATGATAACATATGTATCTAAGTACATGATAACATATGTATCTCAGTACATGATAACAGTACGTATCTAAGTACATGATAACAGTACGTATCTAAGTACATGATAACAGTATTATCTAAGTACATGATAACAGTATTATCTAAGTACATGATAACATATGTATCTAAGTACATGATAACAGTACGTATCTAAGTACATGATAACAGTACGTATCTAAGTACATGATAACAGTATTATCTAAGTACATGATAACATATGTATCTCAGTACATGATAACAGTACGTATCTAAGTACATGATAACATATGTATCTAAGTACATGATAACATATGTATCTCAGTACATGATAACAGTACGTATCTAAGTACATGATAACAGTACGTATCTAAGTACATGATAACATATGTATCTAAGTACATGATAACAGTACGTATCTAAGTACATGATAACAGTACGTATCTAAGTACATGATAACAGTATTATCTCAGTACATGATAACAGTATTATCTCAGTACATGATAACATATGTATCTCAGTACATGATAACAGTATTATCTAAGTACATGATAACAGTATTATCTAAGTACATGATAACATATGTATCTCAGTACATGATAACAGTATTATCTAAGTACATGATAACATATGTATCTCAGTACATGATAACATATGTATCTAAGTACATGATAACAGTATTATCTAAGTACATGATAACAGTACGTATCTAAGTACATGAGAACACTATTATCTAAGTACATGATAACAGTACGTATCTAAGTACATGATAACAGTATTATCTAAGTACATGATAACATATGTATCTCAGTACATGATAACATATGTATCTAAGTACATGATAACATATGTATCTAAGTACATGATAACAGTATTATCTAAGTACATGATAACATATGTATCTCAGTACATGATAACATATGTATCTCAGTACATGATAACAGTACGTATCTAAGTACATGATAACATATGTATCGAAGTACATGATAACAGTACGTATCTAAGTACATGATAACAGTATTATCTAATTACATGATAACAGTATTATCTCAGTACATTATAACATATGTATCTAAGTACATGAAAACAGACAGAAGGCCTATTATTTCTTTTATTAAAATTGATGATTTATATAATATAAAAGGTATTTTATAGGCTCGTCCTCACCAGACCACAAGGTCTACATACTGTCTTCATTCAATATATTGTAATTCATACATATTATTTTTTTTAGATTTCTTTATGCGCACTGAAATAGATATGAGTGATTGACAAAATGAGATATAGAACATGATAAATATACGAATTTTTACATTATTATGAATGTGTTAATTTCATTTACACACACAAAGTGTGATGAAAAAGTCTGTCATCTTAACAAACCGTTAACACGAGTCCATTGGGAAGGGGGTAACCTGAAATCGATTTTGCCCTATCCCCAGGTAATATGAAAACGAATTAAAATTACCGGGGGGGGGTAACATTTACAGGGGTTAGTTTGAAATCCTTACACCGGGTAAAGAAACAAACACTAAACACGTCAATATGGCGATCTCTATTATAAACTATCTCACTGGTTTCAACAAAAACTGTTACTAATTTGATTTTAATGAGGCGTGTCGAATGACAAATAAAACGAATAGAAAAACAAACTCTATTAATCATGTTTTCTTTTTGCTTTGCATCAAAAATATCTCAATATTATTAATTACTTAGTGAAAGTTCAGACTTTACAGTCGAATAGATCAATTTGACATAAGATCGTTTCAAATGTGCGTTTTATTACGTAGAATTAGCTATTTGGCAAAATACACAAAACTAAGGGACGAACAATATTTTGTCGTTTTTTTTTATCCAATTTCGATACAGTCTTTTAAGTATGACGTATTCTACTAAATATTCACCGCATATTTTACATTAAGATATGACCAGATAGTGTTTAGTTGTTACAGTAAGATATGACCAGATAGTGTTTAGTTCTAACAGTAAGATATGACCAGATAGTGTTTAGTTGTTACAGTAAGATATGAACAGATAGTGTTTAGTAGTTGTTTCTGTCACTTGTCATAATATTCTTTATAAAGAAGTTTATTTGTTACAAATATTTGTGATTCTTTTTCATATCTCACTGTTAGGGACATTTGTATACCTTATATTTTCTTATACTAAACACTGTCAATCAATATGTTTAATTGTCCATTTTCCTCTAACACTGTCTATCAATATGCATCACTGTCCATTGTCCTCTAACACTGTCAATCAATATGTTTAATTGTCCATTTTCCTCTAACACTGTCAATCAATATGCATCATTGTCCATTGTCCTCTAACACTGTCAATCAATATGCATCATTGTCCATTGTCCTCTAACACTGTCAATCAATATGTTTAATTGTCCATTTTCCTCTAACACTGTCAATCAATATGTTTAATTGTCCATTTTCCTCTAACACTGTCAATCAATATGCATCACTGTCCATTGTCCTCTAACACTGTCAATCAATATGTATAATTGTCCATTATCCTCTAACACTGTCAATCAATATACATCATTTTCCATTGTTCTCTAACACTGTCAATCAATATGCATCATTTTCCATTGTTTTCTAACACTGTCAATAATTTATTATGATTACAACAATGACGACTAGCACCAGTTTGATTACGATTTATTGTTGTATGTAGAATTATTGTTTGTTTACATACTGCTTTGTTGGATAACGTAAACATATTTCAGACACCTTAGCACTTGAAATATGACATTAAAACATGCATATTTTGTACACAAACTGAAACAGAAACAAAAGAAACCAATACATAAACATATTTCACAAATTTCCGTGTTTCTCACTTGAATCAATATTTTTATCTCAGGGATCGACTAAATGACCCGCCTGGTTACGTGTATAAGGAAGAAATGAAAAGTTGCTTGATGACGCAACAAATGTGTTGTACTTTGTTTGAAAAATCAAAAACATCCAACAACATTATTTATTGTGAGAGTGAAGAAACGAAATGAATATAGATGGCGCTTTTCAACTGTAATATACAACACAATATTTTACCCAAGATAGCATATGAAGAGAAACAATTAATGGGTAATAAAATCGTTAAACTAAACTATTGTAAATAAGACAACACTTTGTGAAATATTTTCATACGATAAACGTTTCAACCTCCGACACAAGATGAAAACCGTTTCAAGCTTTCAGTTTTGTTATATAACAGATGATTTATGAATAATAACTACTTACGTAGATATCCGTGTCATATAACAGATTATTTACCAATCAGAACAACTTACGTAAACGTCCGCGTTTTATGGTTAAGTTTCCTGTACTAATTTTTGCGAACTCGTACTGGGAGAGTATCACCCCCTGGGATATAGTGACGGGGTTCGTTTCTTTCCATTTGTATATGACGTCATTTGTTGCATAACCATCTGTTCAAATAATCCACAAAAATAAGTTTTACGCCTTTGTAAAAGATGTACACTTGAAGACATCATAATCATTGAAATGTTTTATGGAAAAAGGAGGTAATCATTAACCAGCGTGTAAAATGTACAGCTGTGACAACATTACCGCACCACATACATACAAGAAGTTTCCTAGAAATGTACACTTTAATATGTTTAATTTTAATAATATTTACACATAGAAAGTGGTTACTGAAACCAAAACATATTTAAATAATTATATACTTGTCTTAAGGAAACCAAATTTCATTAGTTACGTACATAGAGTTGCATACAAAGTTACGTATAAACTGTCAAACCGAGTTACATACAAAATTACGTACATACAGAGTTGCATACAAAATTACGTATAAACTGTCAAACCGAGTTACATACAAAATTACGTACATACAGAGTTACATACAAAATTACGTATAAACTGTCAAGCCGAGTTACATACAGACTGTCAAACAGAGTTACATACAGACTATCAAACAGAGTTACATACAGACTATCAAACAGAGTTACATTCAGACTGTCAAACAGAGTTACATACAGAATGTCAAACAGAGTTACATTCAGACTGTCAAACAGTTACATACAGACTGTCAGAGTTACATTCAGACTGTCAAACAGAGTTACATTCAGACTGTCAAACAGAGTTACATACAGACTATCAAACAGAGTTACATTCAGACTGTCAAACAGAGTTACATACAGAATGTCAAACAGAGTTACATTCAGACTGTCAAACAGAGTTACATACAGACTGTCAAACAGAGTTACATTCAGACTGTCAAACAGAGTTACATTCAGACTGTCAAACAGAGTTACATACAGACTATCAAACAGAGTTACATTCAGAGTGTCAAACAGAGTTACATACAGACTGTCAAACAGAGTTACAATCAGACTGTCAAACAGAGTTACAATCAGCCTGTCAAACAGAGTTACATTCAGACAGTAAAACAGAGTTAGATACAGTGGCATACACAGTTACATTCAGACTGTCAAACAGAGTTACAAACAGAATGTCAAACAGTTACATACAGAATGTCAAACACAGTTACATTCAGAATGTCAGAGTTACATACAGACGATCAAACAGAGTTACATTCAGATTGTCAAAAAGTTACATACAGACTGTCAAACAGAGTTACATTCAGAATGTCAAAGAGTTACATACAGAATGTCAAACACAATTACATTCATAATGTCAGAGTTACATACAGACTATCAAACAGAGTTACATTCAGATTGTCAAAAAGTTACATACAGACTATCAAACAAAGTTACATTGAGAATGTCAAACACAGTTACATTCAGAATGTCAGAGTTACATTCAGAATGTTAAACACAGTTACATTCAGAATGTCAGAGTTACATACAGACTATCAGAGTTACATTCAGAATGTCAGTTACATACAGACTGTCAAACACAGTTACATTCAGACTGTAAAACAGAATTACATACAGTGGCACATTCAGACTGTCACACAGAGTTACATACAAGTTACATACAGACTATCAAACAGAGTTACATTCAGAAGGTCAAACACAGTTACATTCAGACTGTAAAACAGAGTTACATACAGTGGCATACACAGTTACATTCAGACTGTCAGAGTTACATACACAGTTACATACAGACTATCAAACAGTTACATACAGAATGTCAAACATAGTTACATTCAGACTGTAAAACAGAGTTACATTCAGAGTGTCAGAGTTACATACAGACTATCAGAGTTACATACAGACTGTCAAACAGTTACATACAGAATGTCAAACACAGTTACATTCAGACTGTCAAACAGAGTTGCATACAGTGGCATACACAGTTACATACAGACTGTCAAACAGTTACATACAGACTATCAAACAGAGTTACATCCAGAATGTCAAACACAGTTACATTCAGAATGTCAGAGATACATACAGACTTTCAAACAGAGTTACATTCAGAATGTCAAACACAGTTACATTCAGACTGTAAAACAGAGTTACATACAGTGGCATACACAGTTACATTCAGAATGTCAGTTACATACACAGTTACATACAGACAGTCAAACAGAGTTACATACAGACTGTCAAACAGTTACATTCAGAATGTCAGAGTTACATACAGACCGTCAAACACAGTTACATTCAGAATGTCAGAGTTACATACAGACCGTCAAACACAGTTACATTCAGACTGTAAAACAGAGTTACATACAGTGGCATACACAGTTACATTCAGACTGTAAAACAGAGTTACATACAGTGGCATACACAGTTACATTCAGACTGTCAGTTACATACACAGTTACATTCAGACTGTCAGTTACATACACAGTTACATACAGACTGTCAAACAGTTACATACAGATTGTCAAACACAGTTACATTCAGACTGTAAAACAGAGTTACATACAGTGGCATACACAGTTACATTGAGACTGTCAAACAGTTACATACAGACTGTCAAGCAGTTACATACAGACTATCAAACAGAGTTACATTCAGAATGTCAGAGTTACATTCAAACTGTCAAACAGAGTTACATACAGACTGTCAAACAGTCACATACAGAATGTCAAACACAGTTACATTCAGACTGTCAAACAGAGTTACATACAGACTGTCAAGCAGTTACATACAGACTATCAAACAGAGTTACATTCAGAATGTCAGAGTTACATTCAGACTGTTAAACAGAGTTACATACAGACTGTCAAACAGTCACATACAGAATGTCAAACACAGTTACATTCAGACTGTCAAAAAGTTACATACAGACTGTCAAGCAGTTACATACAGACTATCAAACAGAGTTACATTCAGAATGTCAGAGTTACATTCAAACTGTCAAACAGAGTTACATACAGACTGTCAAACAGTCACATACAGAATGTCAAACACAGTTACATTCAGACTGTCAAACAGAGTTACATACAGACTGTCAAGCAGTTACATACAGACTATCAAACAGAGTTACATTCAGAATGTCAGAGTTACATTCAGACTGTTAAACAGAGTTACATACAGACTGTCAAACAGTCACATACAGAATGTCAAACACAGTTACATTCAGACTGTCAAAAAGTTACATACAGACTGTCAAGCAGTTACATACAGACTATCAAACAGAGTTACATTCAGACTGTCAAACAGAGTTACATACACAGCTATATACAGACTGTTAAAGATGTTTTGTTAGTATAAGTCAGCAGTGTTTTCATATTCCTCGAGTTTGTTTGGACATGCCTTTTGAGTTGAAGGTGTTTGTCTGGGAATCACACTTGACTAGTTCTGTCTACAGACACTGGTTTTAGTTTTGTGTTTGTTAGAAACTGCTTAACAGAATGACGAATACGAGACGATCTTTTGTGGGAAGATTTAAAGAAGTCCGTCGTCAAATGTTAGCTCGAAAGAAAGACAATGAATTTTATGAGGGAAAATGAATTCAAAGGTGAACTTTTACAACAAGTAGCTTGTAACAGGACAGGAAAAACATAACACATCATCTTCCTGTCTCAACAGGTGTTACTGTGTTATTGTGTGCAGACCACACTATAAACAAGATAAAGTTCCAACATAATATGTAAATGTCACATAGCAGAAGTTTCAACACACATGAACTGGTTTAAAGTTCCAACATAACATGTAAATGTCACATAGCAGAGGTTTCAACACACATGAACTGGTTTAAAGTTCCAACATAATATGTAAATGTCACATAGCAGAGGTTTCAACACACATGAACTGGTTTAAAGTTCCAACATAATATGTAAATGTCACATAGCAGAGGTTTCAACACACATGAACTGGTTTAAAGTTCCAACATAATATGTAAATGTCACATAGCAGAGGTTTCAACACACATGAACTTGTTTATTTCTTCATAGAACAGAAGTTAGCTTACAGCTTCCAATTTCCAGAAGACAAGCTTGTGTATCAAGTGGATATTTTCTCAAGTGCATCGGACAGCTGGCTTTGATTGTTAACCTGAGAAGAGAAACCAAATATAGCAAACGATGGTTAATCTGTGGAAGAAAATATACACAGTAGAGTTTCATGTAGGTTTACTTGTAAAACAATAAGAAATGACAGAGGATTACTGTCATTGGTGGTTAACCTTTCAAAACAGAAACGTGTCTGGTATTCACGAGACACGAGAAGAAAGAGATACAAAATAAGACATTTTATTTGCTGGTTAGTATACAACTATAAAATCAAAATATACTACGTGTATCTGGTAGTTACACTGTAAAAATTAGTCATTGATTCATTCACACAACGATGTGAATTATAAACAAAACATAACAAATTGTAGATTAAAGTAAATAAACTGTGTATCTGTACTTGATGTCAAAGGTGTGATAAACTAACACAGGATTATTGTATAAAACGAATCTATATGTGTTAGAGTATACTGTCCTGCCTGGTATACTAGTATAGAACTAAGTTATATGTGTTAGAGTATACTGTCCTGACTGGTATACTAGTATAGAACTAAGTTATATGTGTTCGTTTCTGGTGTAGAAGGTGACGTCGTTTCTATTCCTCTTCATAGATTAAATTTACATTCGGACTTAGTTTCAGGCCCAGTGACTGTGGGTATTAAATCTCCATTGCCTGTTGAAGGTGTGTCTATGCTTTTGGGGAATGATTTGGCTGGTAGTAAGGTGGTACTAGATGTTCGTGTTGTTGAAGCACCTGTTATTAGTCCCAGTACAGAGCAACTCGTTGAAGAGTTTCCTGATGTTTTCCCCGCCTGTGCTGTTACTCGTTCTCAGACACGTTCTCAGGAGTCCAAAGAGGATTTCCCGTTATCTGATACATTCATGTCTCACATCGATGAGATTTCTGACTCAACTTCGAGTTCTACTGATAACTCCAAGTCATTTTTCAACTCTCCTCATCGTAACAAACTTGCTGAGGAACAGGACAGTGATCCGGAAACTCGTTCTCTTCCACAACTGGCCGTTGATGAAAATGAAATAGGAACTGTCCCTATTTGTTACTACCAGAAGTCAGGTGTGTTAATGAGAAAATACAGACCTCCTGACGTTGCTGCTGATGAAGAGTGGAATGTTATTCACCAAATCGTCATTCCAAAATGCTATCGGAATGATATTCTTAGTCTTGCTCATGACCATGTGTTGTCAGGACACTTAGGTATAAGAAAGACCCTAGATCGTATCCGACGACATTTCTATTGGCCAAAGATGCGCCAAGATGTTGTTGACTTTTGTAAGACATGCCACTCTTACCAAATGACTGAAAAACCAAATCAGGGGATTCCAAAAGCACCACTGCAACCTATTCCTGCCTTTGAAGAACCGTTCTCAAGGGTCATTATCGACTGTGTTGGCCCGATGCCAAAAAGCAAAGCAGGAAATGAATACCTCTTGACGATCATGTGTGCTTCTACACGTTTCCCTGAGGCTATCCCTTTGAGAAAAATCATTACGCCCAACATTGTCAAGGCTCTTGTCAAATTCTTTACCATGTTCGGGATTCCAAAAGTTGTGCAATCAGACCAAGGCTCAAATTTTATGTCCAAGATATTTCAACAAGCCATGCATGAATTAAACATCCATCAAGTTTCATCCAGTGCATACCATCCTGAGTCAAAAGGTGTCCTTGAACGTTTCCACCAAATTACTGCCACGAACACTCAAAGGACTGGAATGAGGGTGTTCCCTTGTTGTTGTTTGCAGTTCGTGAGGTTATGCAAGAATCTACTGGATTTAACCCTTTTGAGTTGGTTTAAAAAAACAAAAAAAAAGGTTGCCACGAGTTTAAACTTTTTTTTTTACTTTTAAGGGGGAGAGTGTTATGTAAATATCATGTAAATGTTGTGTAAACGACAACCATGTCGAGAGTGTTATGTAAATGTTATGTAAACGACAACCATGTCATGTCGTGTTTGCATTCCCATATCTATTATATTTCCATATTTATATTTATATTTTTAAGGTTTAAACCAGTGAAATTTAAAATAACATTTTAGAATTAATTAAAATTCATTTAGAATTATTCATGTAGAAATTTTTAAAACTAGGTAGATTGATCACTTGTATTGGCCTGGTATTGGTACTGTGGAATTCTGGGAAGTTACGCGATTAGTATATAAACAGACGGCGATGCGAGGTAAATCATCCATTTTTACTCGGATCAAGAAGTTTGTCTCGTTTAAGAAAGTTTAAACGTTTACCATGTGATTATTCAGATTGAATTTGTGAATAGAGCTAGATCAACTAAAGCGGTGAAATTTTTATTCCGTCAATCTTTAAAATTCAGTCGGATTACGGATCATACCGAAAGTCAATACGAATTGGACTGTGAATTTTTGTTTGAAATTACCCATTCAAACTTCGAAAATTTCTCCGTGGGACTAAATTAACCGCCTAGATTGGAACTTTGGATTTCGGATTTGGACACTCATTCTGGATCATATTATTAAGCACAGGCCAGTACCTTTTTGTATTATAAGTGGTTTTGAAGGTTGAAATTGGATGTGTTAGAGTATACTGTCCTGTCTGGTATGCTAGTACAAGACAGAGTTATATGTGTTAGAGTACACTGTCCTGACTGGTTTTCTAGTACAAAACTAAAATATATGTGTTAGAGTATACTGTCCTGACTGGTATAAAACTAAGATGTATGTGTTAGAGTATACTGTCCTGACTGGTATACTAGTTTAAAACTAAAATATATGTGTTAGAGTATACTGTACTGACTGGTATACTACTAGTATAAAACAAAGTTGTATGTGTTAGAGTATACTCTCCTGACTGGTATACTAGTACAAAACAAAGTTATATGTGTTAGAGTATACTGTCCTGACTGGTATACTAGTATAAAACTAAGTTACATGTGTTAGAGTATAATGTCCTGACTGGTATACTAATATATAACTAAGTTACATGTGTTACAGTGTACTGTCCTGACTGGTATACTGGTATAAAACTAAGATGTATGTGTCAGAGTATACTGTCCTGACTGGTATACTAGTATAGAACTAAGTTACATGTGTTAGAGTATACTGTCCTGACTGGTATACTGGTATAAAACTAAGATGTATGTGTCAGAGTATACTGTCCTGACTGGTATACTAGTATAAAACAAAGTTACATGTGTTACAGTATACTGTTCTGACTGGTATACTGGTATAAAACTAAGATGTATGTGTCAGAGTATACTGTCCTGACTGGTATACTAGTATAGAACTAAGTTACATGTGTCAGAGTATACTGTCCTGACTGGTATACTGGTATAAAACTAAGATGTATGTGTCAGAGTATACTGTCCTGACTGGTATACTAGTATAGAACTAAGTTACATGTGTTACAGTATACTGTCCTGACTGGTATACTGGTATAAAACTAAGATGTATGTGTCAGAGTATACTGTCCTGACTGGTATAGTGGTATAAAACTAAGATGTATGTGTCAGAGTATACTGTCCTGACTGGTATAGTGGTATAAAACTAAGATGTATGTGTCAGAGTATACTGTCCTGACTGGTATAGTGGTATAAAACTAAGATGTATGTGTCAGAGTATACTGTCCTGACTGGTATACTAGTATAGAACTAAGTTACATGTGTTACAGTATACTGTCCTGACTGGTATACTGGTATAAAACTAAGATGTATGTGTCAGAGTATACTGTCCTGACTGGTATACTAGTATAGAACTAAGTTACATGTGTTATGGTATACTGTCCTGACTGGTATACTAATATATAACTAAGTTACATGTGTCAGAGTATACTGTCCTGACTGGTATACTGGTATAAAACTAAGATGTATGTGTCAGAGTATACTGTCCTGACTGGTATACTAGTATAGAACTAAGTTACATGTGTTACAGTATACTGTCCTGACTGGTATACTGGTATAAAACTAAGATGTATGTGTCAGAGTATACTGTCCTGACTGGTATACTAGTATAAAACAAAGTTACATGTGTTACAGTATACTGTCCTGACTGGTATACTAATATATAACTAAGTTACATGTGTCAGAGTATACTGTCCTGACTGGTATACTGGTATAAAACTAAGATGTATGTGTCAGAGTATACTGTCCTGACTGGTATACTAGTATAGAACTAAGTTACATGTGTTACAGTATACTGTCCTGACTGGTATACTGGTATAAAACTAAGATGTATGTGTCAGAGTATACTGTCCTGACTGGTATACTAGTATAGAACTAAGTTACATGTGTTACAGTATACTGTCCTGACTGGTATACTGGTATAAAACTAAGATGTATGTGTCAGAGTATACTGTCCTGACTGGTATACTAGTATAGAACTAAGTTACATGTGTCAGAGTATACTGTCCTGACTGGTAGAGTTGAAAACTGCGATACAGAAAGATTGTTTGTCCATTTCTATAAAGTTCTGCAACAACAGATTTCTTACTAAACTGATATATTGATATAAAGTCAGGCTGGTCTGACTGGTAAACTGATATAAAGTGAAACTGACCTGACTGGTAAACTGATATAAAGTCAGGCTGGCCTGACTGGTAAACTGATATAACGTCAAGCTGGCCTGACTGGTAAACTCATATAAAGACAAGCAAAACTGACTGTTGAGCTGATATCAAGTCAAGCTGGTCTGACTGGTAAACTGATATAAAGTTAAGCTGAGCTACTGGTAAACTGATATAAAGTCAAGCTGGCCTGTCTAGTAAATTGATATAAAGTAAAGCTGGCCTGACTGGTAAACTGATATAAAGTAAAGCTGGCCTGACTGGTAAACTGATATAAAGTAAAGCTGGTCTGACTGATGAACTGATATAAAGTCAAGCTGACTTTACTTGTAAACTGATATAAAGTCAAGCTGGTCTGACTTGTAAACTGATATAAAGTCAAGCTGGTCTGACTGGTAAACTGGTATAAAGTCGAGCCGGCCTGACTGCTAAACTGATATCAAGTCAAGCTGGCCTGACTTGTAGTTCGCTCTTAAATGCCACTGACAGAAAGAATGGGAAAAATGAGGAACTCGAAAACTGAAAACGTGCATACGAAATGTTCAGTTATGTGATACGCCCCCTAGTCTGCGATGTTAGAACGCACGAAAGCGAATTTCGATACCCATGGCGGGTAAAGCACAGATAGTCAGTTGTGTAACTTTGTGCTTCACTTCAGAGAAACAGATTATTTCAAGTCTTTCGAGCTAAGTTTTATTTTGCACGATTTGGGTGTTGACTCGCTCATGGCAAGTACCACATGACATTGGATTTTAACGGCCCTTACCCGTTGTCGCAAGGTTCCGTCTGTCAAGAAATTATGGGATATTCACGACCAGAAAGTGCTGCGTTTGGGCAGTTGAAATCTACTGAGATAGTTTTATA
This sequence comes from Carcinoscorpius rotundicauda, assembly GCA_011833715.1. Classification (NCBI taxonomy): domain Eukaryota; kingdom Metazoa; phylum Arthropoda; class Merostomata; order Xiphosura; family Limulidae; genus Carcinoscorpius; species Carcinoscorpius rotundicauda. The sequence continues at coordinate 94,000,504 of CM022399.1, forward strand.
TATCGTTACACTGAATTTTAGAACGTGCATCAAAGGCGATGCACAGAAGTGTGTTAACTTACTACACAGACTTGCTTCGGTAAGCAGAATTTTTGTGAGGGGACTGAACTTTGCTCAGCTCTATTGTAACAAATAAATGTCACTGATAACACTATGTGTTTATGCAATCGATTGGATAAAAAATATTACCACACTATAATATATCATTCGAGGCAGTAAAACGAACAATTTCTTGACATAATAAGATTTTCACTGTGAGTCAGTAGAATCAGTATGTAAAGATTTTGTAATTTATAAAAAAGTTTAGCATGAAGCACAAAGATACAGAATGAGCTATTTGTGTCTGTTTACCAAGAGTATCGAAACCCGGTTTCTAGTGGTGTGGGTCTGCATAATACCTCAGTGTCACTAGGGAACTTTTGTGAAGCAAGCTGGCGAAAACCAAATAGGAAAAAATATGCCATAACTCTAAGAGGAAATTGCGTAGAAACTTGAAATAATGCACCAATACTAATTTGACCATGAGGGTATGCAACTGGGTATTATTACTTATCTCGTCTACGTGCGTGGATGCGAACGCTTTTTTTAGCGAGGAAATCCAGCTAAAACCAGATAGAAAAGGAGTGTTTTTTATATTACAAATAGAAATCACACTTAACATACACTAGACATTAACATAAACTGTATATTAACATATACTGTACATTAACATAAAGTGTATATATACATAAAGTATACATTTACGTAAACTGTATGTTAATACTAACTACATATTAACATAAACGTTATTATTACTTTTATTATAAGTGTCGGCGCAACTTCTCTTTAAATTAATCCCATCAATAAGGCGTGCCAGAAGTTTAGGACAGGAGACATTGGTTTTCATTGGTCGTTTGCAGTGGTTTCGAATGAAAATACGAAGAATTTTTTACACTAGCGCCAAGCTTTTCTAAAACAGTTAAGTCTCTACTGGCGGTCCCAGGTTCGAATCCCGGTCGCACCAAACATCCTCGCCCTTCCACCGTGGGGTCGTTATAATGTGACAATCAATCAACATATTCGTTGGTAAAAGAGTGGCCCAAGAGTTGGCGGTGAGTGGTGATGACAAGCTGTCTTCTCTCTAGATTTACACTACTAAATTAGGGACGGGTAGCACAGATAGCCTCGTATAGCTTTGCGCGAAATTAAAAAAAACAACAAACAAACTTTGCTGGCGGAGCTAAGGTTCACCTAGTGGTCAACGTTCTGGACTAACAATCAATCCCTCTATTTAATTAATTGTTCTCCTTTGGCCAGCAGTTTTGATTGTGAGTTATGGGGTTGTTCAATCTTGGTGCCGCATTAAATCAAGGATGTTGATAATCGTTGGGTTCTCTTTGTTTGTACTTTTAGTCTTTTATCTCTCTAGCTTACCGCCCGCTGTTTTAGCGGTAAATCTACGGATTTACAACGCTACAATCAGGGATTCGATTCCTCTCTGTCAGCTCAGCAGATAGCCCGATGTGCTATAAGAAAACACACACACTCTAGTTTACACTGGTTCTTGGAGTCACAAATACACACACTGTATAGCTTACATTGGTTCTTCGTATTGGTTATGTAATGCATAACCTTTGTTTGCTTGTTATACAAAAAGCTACACAACAGGCTATCTTTGTTCTGCACGCCACAGGAATCGAAATAAGATGCTAAGCGGTGTGAGTCCTCAAACATACTGGTGTGAGTCCTCAAACATACTGGTGAGTCCTCAAACATACTGGTGTTAGTCCTCAAACATACTGGTGTGAGTCCTCAAATATACCGGTGTGAGTCCTCAAACATACCGGTCTACTTCTTCGTAACTAACTTTGGGTATTATAAAAGAAACAACTCATAAGTATATCGAAGTTTCTTGTGTTCTGTATCTCTAGATCATACTACTCATGAGTTTTGCATGTCCAGAAGATGTGAGAACTTCATAACAACTGCACTTCTCGATGGTTTGAAAGGTAAATCATCACTGAATATTAATATAGTTTTACTTACAGAGCTTTAAACACACGTATTATTCATGGGAAAGGATTTCCTGACAGCGGTTCTATAGAGGTTGTTATGGTATGTCTCTTATCCACCCTTTAAATAACTAACAAACACTTCAAATAAACAACACAGACTCTGAATATGATAATATCAGACAGAACACTTCAAATAAACAACACAGACTCTGGATATGATAATATCAGACAGAACACTTCAAATAAACAACACAGACTCTGGATATGATAATATCAGACAGAACACTTCAAATAAACAACACAGACTCTGGATATGATAATATCAGACAGAACACTTCAAATAAACAACACAGACTCTGGATATGATAATAATATAAAACACGATCAACGGTCAAAAACACGTACTCAACATGTTTCGACGTTGTTCGCGTAATTTTCGGGAGTGTGACAACTAATTTTGTGTTTATGTACCACAAAGCATTTGTGTTTCACACTCACGTCAAAACGTGTACTGCTAATTAATGACCGTTGTTAATAACATTTTCATGTTACATAACATAATGTTAATGGTTGAGTATTTTAATATGTTTCATACAAATTTCTTTAAATTTTATCTAACATACGTCCTGATTACGAGAATATATAGAACACTACAGATGAGACCCACTGAGAATATTGGTATGTGATATATAGAGCACTACAGATGAGACCCACTGAGAGTACTGGTATGTGATATACAGAACACTACAGATGAGACCCACTGAGAATATTGCTATGTGTTATATAGAACACTACAGATGAGACCCACTGAGAGTGCTGGTATGTGATATACAGAACACTACAGATGAGACCCACTGAGAATATTGCTATGTGTTATATAGAACACTACAGATGAGACCCACTGAGAATATTGGTATGTGATATACATACAGAACACTACAGATGAGTCCCACTGAGAATATTGGTATGTGATATATAGAACACTACAGATGAGACCCACTGAGAATATTGGTATGTGATATATAGAACACTACAGATGAGTCCCACTGAGAGTATTGGTATGTGATACATAGAACACTACAGATGAGTCCCACTGAGAGTATTGGTATGTGATATATAGAACACTACAGATGAGTCCCACTGAGAGTATTGGTATGTGATATATAGAACACTACAGATGAGACCCACTGAGAATATTGGTATGTGATATATAGAACACTACAGATGAGTCCCACTGAGAATATTGGTATGTGATATATAGAACAATACAGATGAGACCCACTGAGAATATTGGTGTGTGATATTATATCTCAGGGTTGTATTATCTATCCTGGATAAGATTATAATTCAATCCAGTTGTAGATATTACTGTACACATGAGATCTGGATAAGAAATTACTGGAATAATTAGTCTGTTGTTGACCTCTCACAAGTTTAGTGAAAATAGGGAATTTTATGTCAGACTTTGAAATATTCGTGTTTGTTTAGCTTCTAATTTTGGCCTCCAGTAAGATCTATGCTGGGGTTTTATCCGCGGGGTACAAATATATTTTAGAGTTATACACGTAAAAAGAGTTAGAACCGAACAATTCTGACTTCACTGTAAATGGACAAGATTTACTAAACACAAGACTCGACTACGTTGTCTCATTTGGCAAGAATCCAACACACAAGTAGAAACCAAACGACGTCTGTTCGGCAAGAAAAAAACATTTTTGTTTAATTCACGTATTGCATAGAATGTGAAATTGGCGTTTTTTATGAAATCAGATGCAATTTTTATGCTTTCCCGGCAAATTAAAAGATTGGTTAATATATTTTATAACTACAGTACTTCGTTAATTGTCACGAGTTTTGTAAAATAATAAATAGCTGTATTACAAAAATATACAAAATTCAAATTTAAAGGCATTGAATACTAAAAACAAACACATGAAGTCTTAATAAATATGAAACTACGTGATATAAAACATAATTCTTACTAAATACAAGAATTATAAAGTACACAAACTTACTAAATACACAAATATCGTACCATGTCATAGATGTTGTAATTAAGATTTTAGTATTCTTGAAACAGCACAACTGTTCAAGTAAGTACATTATTGTGATTGGTTACATATATGTTTATCCAAGCAAGTACACACTTGTGATTGGGTACCTATACGTTAGTTCGAGCAAGTACATGCTTGTGATTGGTTACATTAAACTTCAACTTTGTAGCTAAAAATAAACAATATTTGTGAAGGAAAACTTACCAAATTCAAAGTAATAAAAATGAGAAAAGCTTTTTTTTTCTTTGCATTATGCTGAAGAGCAGAATAGAAGGTTTAGGCTTAACAACACATAAACAAGTAATTACTTGCTGAATTAATTAACTTATCACAAGATTGAACACTGACTGAATTCATGGTCTGTTTACAAAACCACATTCTCTACAAAGTACAGGTTTATACTAAACTCAACAATACCAATTCTCAGAATGCCTTAATACAATAGAGTGTACAACGTACCTCATAGAATACTTCAGTTGTCCATCTCGACGTACCCTTATGAACTTATTCGGGACCGTCACATTATGAAGATACGAACTTTTTCCATTTAAGAAATACGTATCTGGAATCCAAACTCTCTGTAGGAACTTCCAATCCATGGAAAGCACTTCCAACTCATTACTCTGAAACACCAATCGTTTGTCCCACCATGTCTGTCGAAAATAGCAGTCCATTGAATACACCTGGGGTCATTTGTGAAAATATTAATTTATTTAAGTGTTCCAAGTTGGTCTTTCTTACCAAATCAAAATAACGTTTTTAAAAATGAAATATGGATGAACTCAATCTGGAAACTTTCAATTTGTTTATTTATGCGAAAATTAATTAACGAACCTCAAAATAACCTACGGTTTAGTTTAGCTTCACGAAAAGTTCTCAAAAATAGTCCAATTTAATTTGACCTAGTTACCACTATACAGTGGTTAGAATTACTCGAGAAATAATTTAATTTAATTTGACCTAGTTACCACTATACAGTGGTTAGAATTACTCGAGAAATAATTTAATTTAATTTGACCTAGTTACCACTACACAGTGATTAGAATTACTCGAGAAATAGTCTAATTTAATTACAACTATACATTGGTTAGAATCACTCCAAAAATAGTTTAATTTCATTAGACCTAGTTACCATTACACAGTGATTAGAATCACTCGAAAAATAGTCTATATTAATTAGACCTAGTTATCACTATATAGTGGTTAAAATCACTCGAAAATTAGTATGATTTAATTAAACCTAGTCACCACTATAAGGTGGTTATAATCACTCCAAAAATAATCTAATTCAATTAGACCCAGTTATCACTATACATTGGTTAGAATCACTCGATCATGATCGTACATAATAATAATAATTTATTTCTGGATTTCAGATATCTATCGTTATTTGATTCGATAGATTATTACAACTCAGACAGTATCTGTACAAATTATTACAACAGAGGAACGCACCCGGATACATTATTACAACATAGATACCACCTGTATATCAGTGATGTCGAGAAACCCACTTGTTGAGAACTTTTATATGCAAAAACGGCTGTTCTGGGCCCAGAAAACACTTCAAATAGAAGAGCGAACAACGTTTCGACCTTCTTCGGTCATCAGGTTCTTTTTATTTCGTTCGGTCATTTTAGCGTTGTAAATCCGTGGACATACCGCTGTACTAGCGGGGGGCGACTAATACAAAGTATTACGGATTTGGTGGGTAACTTATCAAATAAATAGATTTTGCGTGAATGCATTTATAATTGGGTACAAACAATTTCAGATATTGGACTCCTCACACCAGATGAACAGGAATAACTAACACTTAAGATGTGTGTAGCCTCAGAATGTGTTTTGCAAACCTTACGTCATACAGCTAAGCCTAATTCAGAATTTTCTTTTATTTACAACCGTCATTATGATACAAATCACACTATCAGATAACGTTTATGACTGCTATATGTTTCTACCAGTTCTAATTCCGTTCACGTTTCTATAGCGACAGTTCGCACAAACCTGTACATTTAATAACTTTAAAACGCACTTCGACCACTAACAATGAGGTTATCTAAGTTATTTCTGGGAGAACGTATGCGATTTTAAATCCAATCTTTAACATTTTAATGGTGCGTCTTACACCCCATCTATTGGAACGTAACTAATATAAACCAGTATACGCAGATTTTTTGCTTTATAATTTCGCGTGAAGCTACACGAGGGCTTTTTGTGCTAGCCATCCATTATTTAGAAGTGGAAGGCGGTTAGTCATCACCACCCGCCGCCAACTCTTGGGCTATTCTTTTACCAACGAGTAGTGGGATTGACCGTTACTTTATAACACTTCTGAATGTGTCGTATCATATAGAAAAGGTCGCTCACACCATAAAACTTGTTGAAAATAATCGTTGAGATCACTACTATGTTTGTTGTGTCCCAGCCAGACTTCTGATCTCTGGATTGGACGAACGTGTCTTGGGCAGTTGGTTCGGCGAATATCACATGGTTTGAATACTTTTATGATACACTCTTCTAATTCTTAAAGGACTGGATACATAATGCAGTGTTAAAAATACACTAGTCCTAACACGAACGTCTAATGGCAAATACATTATATGTAATCATATTTGTCAACTTAGAAACAGAGTTCACGTCATAACAATAATACAGAACGCCCTCCCACTGCTTTCCTTATTTTAGTAATAACCCAGTTTAAAATATACCAGTCTCGAGTTGTTTGCAAGGCAAGATGTGGGTTAATTTTTTTTCTTCATATTAAATAGAGAGTTAAGAAACTTTAACCTCTGAATCGCTTGACAACGCATTTTTAAAAACCAACATATTAATACAAACTTGACGTTTGTTAAAATATGAAACAAGAAAAACTATTTCGTTTACATCTTGGGAGAAGAGAAAAGGAAAATAACACTTCTGTAAAACAGTAATTTATGGTTAAACGTTTGACAACATTTAAGGTTCTGAGAACACCAGTAATTTTTACAAATTAAAATTACTTCGGAACGCGTTCCCCCTAACTCGGCATGGCCAGGTGGTTAGGGCGTTTGACCCGCAATCTGAAGGTCGAGGGGTCGAATCCCTGTCACATTACACAGATACTCACGAATAGCAGAGAACAAACAGACAAATTTCGGAACGCTTACCATGTCTGTTTCCGATATAGAACCAAAGCTTCGAACCTCGATGTCTGTAAGTATGGTAGTCGCAGGTCCTGAGATAAAATATAAAATAATTAAATCATAAATAATCTAAGATATAAACGGAATAATTCAGGTTTACAGTACCTTAATAACATATTACAACGTGAGTGATTCCAACTTCGTTTATATTTCAGCCTTGGTAACTTCTTGCACAAGACCGAACCTTATTAGAATTTCATTATTATTGGGGTTTCTAGTCTGAAATAGTTCTTTCGTAACTTTAATCTATGGTATTCCTTATAGTTCTTGGGTCTTAGACCATGAGGTTCCAGCCATCAAAGTGTTAAAAAAATATCGATTATATAAAACCTTATCTGCCATTATTAGCTCAAAAATTCATGTCACTTAATTTGAAGAATGCGTTATAGCATGTTAACGGGGAAAGCTATTAGAATAAGCCATAAGTTGTAATCCAATAAGCTCCAGTGCGCGCATGCGCAAGATACAAAATGTATTTCAGCACGTGAATATAATGCGACTTTCGTATTTGTGTTTTATTAATATCGATTAACTTCCCACAACGGACTATTGACACCTTCGACAAGAAACACTCACTTCGACTCCTAATTATTAAACTTTGAAACAAGTACTTTATCTCACACGCGAGGCTTAGCAGTAGAAGGTAAAACAAGTATTATGTTTAGGTTTAACTCACACGCGAGGCTTAGCAGAAGAAGGTAATACAAGCGTTATGTTTTGGTTTGATCTATTTAGCGAGACCTCCATAAAGTACAAGTCAACATTAATAAAGCCACGTTGGTGGGGCTCGACCGCGCCCACGAGAACAGTTTTAATCTAAATTATGGGGCTAAACTCTGAACAGCACTTACTTACGGTAAAACATTACTATTCGTTCAGTAATTATTAGTTACCTGTCGCTGGTCTTCACGCAAGGAGAAGAAAACTTCAAATATTTCATCTGCAACTTCAAAAACAAGGAAACAAACGAAATTGGTCACTGTAACGAGGTAGGCGTGGCCATCATAATATTTCTTATAGCCTATTGGGTGGTTTTCAAAATTATTAGAATTCTGAGTGAGAAAAATGTGGAAATGTTCTCCATTCATCAACTGTTAACGTGATTATATTTGTCACACTGGTGTACACAGATGTTACCTTTTATGTTATGGAAATTACATTACATAGGCAGAGGAGTGAATTTCAACATTTTGTGCTGGAAACTACGAACTAGATCACAGATCCTGATACATTCTATCACATAATAATGTAGTTTTGTGATGTTTCATTCTATCACATAATAATGTAGTTTTGTGATGTTTCATTCTATCACATAATAATGTAGTTTTGTGATGTTTCATTCTATTTACATAATAATGTAATTTTAATATTTTATTCTATTCACATAATGATGTAGTTTTACGATATTTTATTCTATTCACATAAAGATGTAGTTTTACGATATTTTATTAAAACCTTAATGATGTAATTTTGCGATGTTTAATTATGTCACATAATGATGTAGTTTTACGATGTTTTATTAAAACCATAATGATGTAATTTTACGATGTTTTATTATGTCACATAATGATGTAGTTTTACGATATTTTATTAAAACCATAATGATGTAGTTTTACGAATGTTTATTCTGTCACATAATGATGTAGTTTTATGATGTTTGATTCAATCATATTCATGAACATTCCGGTGTGTGAACGAATGGAAATCGTAACATATTAGGTCATCCCTTAAGTAATTTAATGTATGTGTCCATGTGTTCAAAGACTAGAGCACATGAATGGGTTCTCATGTCTGTTTTGGAGTACATGTAGAGGTTCTCAGGTCCAAATCTTGGAGCACATGAAGAAGTTGTCAGGTCCAAACCTTGGAGCACTTGAAGAAGTTGTCAGGTCCAAATCTTGGAGCACATGAAGAAGTTGTCAGGTTCAAGTCTTGGAGCACAAGTAGAGTTTGTCAGGTCCAAATCTTGGAGCACATGAAGAAGTTGTCAGGTTCAAGTCTTGGAGCACAAGTAGAGTTTGTCAGGTCCAAATCTTGGAGCACGTGAGAGATTCTCACGCTTTGTCTAGTTGCAACTCTTGAAGAACAGAAGTTTTCTTACAACGTTTGAATAGTTGTTCACAACAGTGAATTCCGCTTGGCTCCACATCACCCGTAAACAGAAGGATGTGTTGAGGGTCTCTGGACAATTTGTAGACAGGACGAAAATGAAGTAAGTCGCTGTGTGGACGACCCTTGGAGTACACTAAACATCTGAAGCAAGTTCATAAACAATTGTCGGACTGACCGCCGAGTTAACAGCGGTGTCGACTTCGAGGAGAAGCAGATAAGCCGGACGGTGCGTAACTGCGAGCCACGTGCACAAAATGATTAGTTGAACAAAGAAAAACTTTAGTGGAGGAACAAGATAACGTGAAATTTAATGTATGTTTGTACTTAAGGTTGTCTTAAACACACACACACACACATAAGAAAGAACCTGTTAAACCATACAGACATAGCTGGTGAAATGAAATGACGTGGAACACACGGTTCGTGAGACACTAGACAGAGAATGTTAAGCCTAAACAATATAAAGAACGTTCATCCAATCTACGAATAATTTAATCTCGAAGCAGATCATATTAGATAATATTTTACGTCGCTGGAAAGTTTTTTTATTTCCCAAAATGGCTGTAATCATCGACTCTGACGTCAGAATACACGTATCAAATACAAGAAACTGGCGCAATATAGATAATGTATTTGTATCTCGCAATGCGTGTCATGTATAAAAAATGAAGGTAAGTAAGACTGCGAAATGAAAGTTGGCTGTACTCTCTTTCTATAGATTGTAGTCGAAGAAAGCGAGACTATATTCTGTCTGTGTATTTCATTATTTGTTATTAAATAGCTGTTTGATCAGTGTCTTATTTATTTCTTGTACTTTCTGCTGTCTTGAAACATCGAGTTTTAACAAATTCTGTACAACGCTCGAGACTCGTGTTTGTATCATGTCTGTCTGGTCAGTCCTTAACGTACGTAGCTGTATTGTTTTATTATCAGTTCATAAGATGTGTAGTTTTTATCTTGTTCGGACGAGTTCTAAACATTTGTAATATGATTTTGTTCGGCACAGTTTTAAAGGTGTGTAGTTTTTATCTTGTTCGGACGAGTTCTAAACGTTTGTAATTTGGTTTTGTTCGGCACAGTTTTAAAGGCGTGTAGTTTTTATCTTGTTCGGACGAGTTCTAAACGTTTGTAATTTGATTTTGTTCGGCACAGTTTTAAAGGCGTGTAGTTTTTATCTTGTTCGGACGAGTTCTAAACGTTTTTAATTTGGTTTTGTTCGGTCTGACTCGGCCTGGCATGGCCGAGCGGGTTAAGGCGTGCACTCGTAATCCGAGGGTCGCGGGTTCGCGCCCGCTTCGCGCTAAACATGCTCGCCCTCCCAGCCGTGGGGGTATATAATGTGACGGTCAATCCCACTATTCGTTGGTAAAAGAGTAGCCCAAGAGTCAGACTGAGTTGGCGGTGGGTGGTGATGACTAGCTGCCTTCCCTCTAGTCTTACACTGCAAAATTAGGGACGGCTAGCACAGATAGCCCTCGAGTAGCTTTGTGCGAATTTCCAAAACAAACAAACAAACAATCGGTCTGACTTACATTATAATTTAACTTATAAATTAATGAAATGCTGATACGTTACCAACAAGTTTGAAACAGTTAAACACAGGTTGTATTCTTATTACAAATAGATTTAACAATAATACTATTTGTAATGATGGTTGTTAGAAAAAATGATTTTTATACATAATGACACTGGTAAACGAACTGAAAGTGTTGTGTTGGTTATATTTACACCCGTTAGGAGAGATTCTTGAAATTTCATGCTGTACAATAAAACAAACAATACACTTGTTTTCATGCACTCATACAATGTTGACACTTACGTTCTAGAATCTCATAACTAAAGTGAATAGTCAGGAATATAGATATAACACAAATTAATTCTATACATTACATAATATAAATTAACGAAAACATGTAGGAGTAAATACGTTACACTTAGTCGAACCAGGTGTGTTATTTTATTTTGTTAAAGCATGCTGGTTTTACATTGTTCTAATTATTTTATACATACTGTTGTTATACATTGTTCTGATTAGTCTATGGACACTGTTGTTGTACATTGTTCTGATTAGTGTATGGACACTATTGTTGTACATTGTTCTGATTAGTCTATGGATACTGTTGTTACACATTGTTCTGATTAGTGTATGGACACTGTTGTTATACATTGTTCTGATTAGTCTATGGATACTGTTGTTGTACATTGTTCTGATTAGTGTATGGACACTATTGTTGTACATTGTTCTGATTAGTCTATGGACACTATTGTTATACATTGTTCTGATTAGTGTATGGACACTATTGTTGTACATTGTTCTGATTAGTCTATGGATACTGTTGTTACACATTGTTCTGATTAGTCTATGGACACTGTTGTTGTACATTGTTCTGATTAGTGTATGGACACTTGTTATACATTGTTCTGATTAGTGTATGGACAGTATAGTTATACATTGTTCTGATTAGTCTATGGACACTATTGTTATACATTGTTCTGATTAGTGTATGGACACTATTGTTGTACATTGTTCTGATTAGTCTATGGATACTGTTGTTACACATTGTTCTGATTAGTCTATGGACACTGTTGTTGTACATTGTTCTGATTAGTGTATGGACACTTGTTATACATTGTTCTGATTAGTGTATGGACACTGTTGTTATACATTGTTCTGATTAGTCTATGGACACTATTGTTATACATTGTTCTGATTAGTGTATGGACACTATTGTTGTACATTGTTCTGATTAGTCTATGGATACTGTTGTTACACATTGTTCTGATTAGTCTATGGACACTGTTGTTGTACATTGTTCTGATTAGTGTATGGACACTTGTTATACATTGTTCTGATTAGTGTATGGACAGTATTGTTATACATTGTTCTGATTAGTCTATGGACACTGTTGTTGTACATTGTTCTGATTAGTGTATGGACACTATTGTTGTACATTGTTCTGATTAGTCTATGGATACTGTTGTTACACATTGTTCTGATTAGTGTATGGACACTGTTGTTATACATTGTTCTGATTAGTGTATGGACACTGTTGTTATACATTGTTCTGATTAGTCTATGGACACTATTGTTATACATTGTTCTGATTAGTGTATGGACACTATTGTTGTACATTGTTCTGATTAGTCTATGGATACTGTTGTTACACATTGTTCTGATTAGTCTATGGACACTGTTGTTGTACATTGTTCTGATTAGTGTATGGACACTTGTTATACATTGTTCTGATTAGTGTATGGACAGTATTGTTATACATTGTTCTGATTAGTCTATGGATACTGTTGTTACACATTGTTCTGATTAGTGTATGGACACTGTTGTTATACATTGTTCTGATTAGTCTATGGATACTGTTGTTGTACATTGTTCTGATTAGTGTATGGACACTTGTTATACATTGTTCTGATTAGTGTATGGACACTATTGTTGTACATTGTTCTGATTAGTCTATGGATACTGTTGTTACACATTGTTCTGATTAGTCTATGGATACTGTTGTTGTACATTGTTCTGATTAGTGTATGGACACTTGTTATACATTGTTCTGATTAGTGTATGGACAGTATAGTTATACATTGTTCTGATTAGTGTATGGACACTGTTGTTATACATTGTTCTGATTAGTGTATGGACACTGTTGTTATACATTGCTCTGATTAGTCTATGGACACTATTGTTATACATTGTTCTGATTAGTGTATGGACACTATTGTTGTACATTGTTCTGATTAGTGTATGGACACTTGTTATACATTGTTCTGATTAGTGTATGGACACTATTGTTGTACATTGTTCTGATTAGTCTATGGATACTGTTGTTACACATTGTTCTGATTAGTGTATGGACACTGTTGTTATACATTGTTCTGATTAGTCTATGGACACTGTTGTTGTACATTGTTCTGATTAGTCTATGGATACTGTTGTTACACATTGTTCTGATTAGTGTATGGACACTGTTGTTATACATTGTTCTGATTACTCTATGGACACTGTTGTTGTACATTGTTCTGATTAGTGTATGGACACTATTGTTATACATTGTTCTGATTAGTGTATGGACACTGTTGTTATACATTGTTCTGATTAGTCTATGGACACTATTGTTATACATTGTTCTGATTAGTGTATGGACACTATTGTTGTACATTGTTCTGATTAGTCTATGGATACTGTTGTTACACATTGTTCTGATTAGTGTATGGACACTGTTGTTATACATTGTTCTGATTAGTCTATGGACACTGTTGTTATACATTGTTCTGATTAGTCTATGGAAACTATTGTTATACATTGTTCTGATTAGTGTATGGACACTATTGTTGTACATTGTTCTGATTAGTCTATGGACACTATTGTTATACATTGTTCTGATTAGTGTATGAACACTGTTGTTATACATTGTTCTGATTAGTCTATGGACACTATTGTTGTACATTGTTCTGATTAGTCTATGGATACTGTTGTTACACATTGTTCTGATTAGTGTATGGACACTGTTGTTATACATTGTTCTGATTAGTCTATGGACACTGTTGTTGTACATTGTTCTGATTAGTGTATGGACACTATTGTTATACATTGTTCTGATTAGTGTATGAACACTATTGTTATACATTGTTCTGATTAGTCTATGGACACTATTGTTATACATTGTTCTGATTAGTGTATAGACACTATTATTACACATTGTTCTGATTAGTGTATGGACACTATTGTTACACATTGTTCTGATTAGTGTATGGACACTGTTGTTATACATTGTTCTGATTAGTCTATGGACACTGTTGTTGTACATTGTTCTGATTAGTGTATGGACACTATTGTTATACATTGTTCTGATTAGTGTATGAACACTATTGTTATACATTGTTCTGATTAGTCTATGGACACTATTGTTATACATTGTTCTGATTAGTGTATAGACACTATTATTACACATTGTTCTGATTAGTCTATGGACACTATTGTTATACATTGTTCTGATTAGTGTATAGACACTATTATTACACATTGTTCTGATTAGTGTATGGACACTATTGTTATACATTGTTCTGATTAGTGTATGGACACTGTTGTTATACATTGTTCTGATTAGTCTATGGACACTGTTGTTGTACATTGTTCTGATTAGTGTATGGACACTATTGTTATACATTGTTCTGATTAGTGTATGAACACTATTGTTATACATTGTTCTGATTAGTCTATGGACACTATTGTTATACATTGTTCTGATTAGTGTATAGACACTATTATTACACATTGTTCTGATTAGTGTATGGACACTGTTGTTGTACATTGTTCTGATTAGTGTATAGACACTATTATTACACATTGTTCTGATTAGTGTATGGACACTATTGTTATACATTGTTCTGATTAGTGTATGGACACTGTTGTTATACATTGTTCTGATTAGTCTATGGACACTGTTGTTGTACATTGTTCTGATTAGTCTATGGACACTGTTGTTGTACATTGTTCTGATTAGTGTATGGACACTATTGTTATACATTGTTCTGATTAGTGTATGAACACTATTGTTATACATTGTTCTGATTAGTCTATGGACACTATTGTTATACATTGTTCTGATTAGTGTATAGACACTATTATTACACATTGTTCTGATTAGTGTATGGACACTATTGTTATACATTGTTCTGATTAGTGTATGGACACTGTTGTTATACATTGTTCTGATTAGTCTATGGACACTGTTGTTGTACATTGTTCTGATTAGTCTATGGACACTATTGTTATACATTGTTCTGATTAGTGTATGAACACTATTGTTATACATTGTTCTGATTAGTCTATGGACACTATTGTTATACATTGTTCTGATTAGTGTATAGACACTATTATTACACATTGTTCTGATTAGTGTATGGACACTATTGTTATACATTGTTCTGATTAGTGTATGAACACTATTGTTATACATTGTTCTGATTAGTCTATGGACACTATTGTTATACATTGTTCTGATTAGTGTATAGACACTATTATTACACATTGTTCTGATTAGTGTATGGACACTATTGTTATACATTGTTCTGATTAGTGTATGAACACTATTGTTATACATTGTTCTGATTAGTCTATGGACACTATTGTTATACATTGTTCTGATTAGTGTATAGACACTATTATTACACATTGTTCTGATTAGTGTATGGACACTATTGTTATACATTGTTCTGATTAGTGTATGAACACTATTGTTATACATTGTTCTGATTAGTCTATGGACACTGTTGTTGTACATTGTTCTGATTAGTCTATGGACACTGTTGTTGTACATTGTTCTGATTAGTGTATGGACACTATTGTTATACATTGTTCTGATTAGTGTATAGACACTATTATTACACATTGTTCTGATTGGTGTATGGACACTATTGTTATACATTGTTCTGATTAGTGTATGAACACTATTGTTATACATTGTTCTGATAAGTCTATGGACACTATTGTTATACATTGTTCTGATTAGTGTATAGACACTATTATTACACATTGTTCTGATTAGTGTATGGACACTATTGTTATACATTGTTCTGATTAGTGTATGGACACTGTTGTTATACATTGTTCTGATTAGTCTATGGACACTGTTGTTGTACATTGTTCTGATTAGTCTATGGACACTGTTGTTGTACATTGTTCTGATTAGTCTATGGACACTGTTGTTGTACATTGTTCTGATTAGTGTATGGACACTATTGTTATACATTGTTCTGATTAGTCTATGGACACTATTGTTATACATTGTTCTGATTAGTCTATGGACACTATTGTTATACATTGTTTTGATTAGTGTATAGACACTATTATTACACATTGTTCTGATTAGTGTATGGACACTGTTGTTATACATTGTTCTGATTAGTGTATGGACACTGTTGTTATACATTGTTCTGATTAGTCTATGGACACTATTGTTATACATTGTTCTGATTAGTGTATAGACACTATTATTACACATTGTTCTGATTAGTGTATGGACACTATTGTTATACATTGTTCTGATTAGTGTATGGACACTGTTGTTATACATTGTTCTGATTAGTCTATGGACACTGTTGTTGTACATTGTTCTGATTAGTGTATGGACACTATTGTTGTACATTGTTCTGATTAGTCTATGGATACTGTTGTTACACATTGTTCTGATTAGTGTATGGACAGTATTGTTATACATTGTTCTGAGTAGTGTATGGATACTATTGTTATACATTGTTCAGATTAGTCTATGGACACTATTGTTATACATTGTTCTGATTAGTCTATGACACTATTGTTATTTACACGTTCGGTTTAGAATGTTTTTACTTACCTCCAAATTCTGGACGAAGTTTCCGGTCATATTTCTCCTCCGAAAGGAGTGTATCCAAAAGTAGAGAGGTGTTGACCAGGATATCAGTCCGAGTGGTCATCGACCCTGCTCTGAAATAGTGAGTGTTTCTTGACATGTTTATTTATTTTCATAAAAATGCACAAGGGTCAAAAAGCGTTTTAATATTGGCTATCATGAGTTTAGTGTGTTAATGACGAAAAATATTCAGGTTATATGACACACCATCCTGTCATTGTGTACTAGCTACTATATAGTCTCATATAGTATTGAAAATAAAATTTTAAAACACGTTTCTTCCTCTAATAAGTTGTCATTTTCAAAAATATTTTCAGTTATTTTAACATAAAGAAAGTATTTTCTTAAAAATTAAAAAAAAACAAATTCGCGACAGCTAAAACTTCCAGCACATGCCACAAGAGGGCAAAATAAACACTTCCACTACTGACCACAAGCGGACGTAACAAACAATTTCACTTCTGACCACAAGAAGGTTCATTCGTCGAACGGCTAGTTTTCGTGTTAAAGCTTCTCCAATTCTTTCTCGTTGTACTTTCTCTGGTAAGCTCAACCAATCAGCCTGTGCTGATATTAATTGTGTTGGTACGAGAGCAGTGGTACCGATGTTTCATAATTGTCAGAAGCAGGTAGTTATTGGTTAATAAGCAAAACTTTGAATCATGTCGTGTCTTCTTATTACAGTAACGAGAAAATGAAGAATAAAGGAGTAACTCTCAATTAAACTAATTTTACTTATTCGAAAGAGTGTAGTTAACTTTAAGGACTATCAGTCTGAGTGTAGTTAACTGTAAGGACTATCAGTCTGAGTGTAGTTAACTTTAAGGACTATTAGTCTGAGTGTAGTTTACTTTAAGGACTATCAGTCTGAGTGTAGTTAACTTTAAGGACCATCAGTCTGAGTGTAGTTAACTTTAAGGACTATCAGTCTGAGTGTAGTTAACTGTAAGGACTATCAGACTGAGTGTAGTTAACTTTAAGGACTATCAGTCTGAGTGTAGTTAACTTTAAGGACTATCAGTCTGAGTGTAGTTAACTTTAAGGACTCTCAGTCTGAGTGTAGTTAACTTTAAGGACTCTCAGTCTGAGTGTAGTTAACTTTAAGGACTCTCAGTCTGAGTGTAGTTAACTTTAAGGACTCTCAGTCTGAGTGTAGTTAACTTTAAGGACTATCAGTCTGAGTGTAGTTAACTTTAAGGACTCTCAGTCTGAGTGTAGTTAACTTTAAGGACTATCAGTCTGAGTGTAGTTAACATTAAGGACTTATCAGTCTACGTTCTGTGATTCGAAATGTGTGTGTTCGCGAACTTTGTCCACAGTTGTGGTGCTAAGAGGAAGACATTTGGTAGGCGAACTCGGAGTGACCTAGGGTTTTGTGACTAAAGCTACTAAATAGCACCCAAAAGGAGTGATTGTATAAATAATTGTTTTAACGATATAATAGAAGCCAGATATCTCTTAACACAACAGTGATGTAGAATTAATTGTTTAAACGATATAATAGAAGCTAGATATCTCTTAACACAACAGTGATGTATAAATAATGGTTTTAACGATATAATAGAAGCCAGATATCTCTTAACACAACAGTGATGTAGAATTAATTGTTTAAACGATATAATAGAAGCTAGATATCTCTTAACACAACAGTGATGTATAAATAATTGTTTTAACGATATAATAGAAGCTAGATACACTTAACACAACAGTGATGTAGAATTAATTGTTTAAACGATATAATAGAAGCTAGATATCTCTTAACACAACAGTGATGTATAAATAATTGTTTTAACGATATAATAGAAGCCAGATATCTCTTAACACAACAGTGATGTAGAATTAATTATTTAAACGATATAATAGAAGCTAGATATCTCTTAACACAACAGTGATGTATAAATAATGGTTTTAACGATATAATAGAAGCCAGATATCTCTTAACACAACAGTGATGTAGAATTAATTGTTTAAACGATATAATAGAAGCTAGATATCTCTTAAAACAACAGTGATGTATAAATAATTGTTTTAACGATATAATAGAAGCTAGATATCTCTTAACACAACAGTGATGTATAAATAATTGTTTTAACGATATAATAGAAGCTAGATATCTCTTAACACAACAGTGATGTATAAATAATTGTTTTAACGATATAATAGAAGCTAGATACACTTAACACAACAGTGATGTATAAATAATGGTTTTAACGATATAATAGAAGCCAGATATCTCTTAACACAACAGTGATGTAGAATTAATTGTTTAAACGATATAATAGAAGCTAGATATCTCTTAACACAACAGTGATGTATAAATAATGGTTTTAACGATATAATAGAAGCTAGATATCTCTTAACACAACAGTGATGTATAAATAATGGTTTTAACGATATAATAGAAGCCAGATATCTCTTAACACAACAGTGATGTAGAATTAATTGTTTAAACGATATAATAGAAGCTAGATATCTCTTAACACAACAGTGATGTATAAATAATTGTTTTAACGATATAATAGAAGCTAGATATCTCTTAACACAACAGTGATGTATAAATAATGGTTTTAACGATATAATAGAAGCTAGATACACTTAACACAACAGTGATGTATAAATAATGGTTTTAACGATATAATAGAAGCCAGATATCTCTTAACACAACAGTGATGTATAAATAATTGTTTTAACGATATAATAGAAGCTAGATATCTCTTAACACAACAGTGATGTATAAATAATTGTTTTAACGATATAATAGAAGCTAGATATCTCTTAAGACAACAGTGATGTATAAATAATGGTTTTAACGATATAATAGAAGCTAGATATCTCTTAACACAACAGCGATGCTCAAAATTGGAGATATTCGATTACTTTTCTGCGAATTTATTGTTTACATATTTTTGATAATTATATAAAATTAACTTCACAAGTTTAAGATCTGTTTACTTACCGAGATTTACAAACTACGACAGACAAGATAATTACGAACACGGGGAACGGGCTAAAACAGCTGACGTGATATAATGTTGGTAGGCCAACTTTGAAACGAACAAGCCAAACAATATATTGACAATTCATTTTAAAACCACGATTGTTGCATAGTTTCTAATTATTTGTTGTATCCAGAAAGGTTTCACCCGAATTATTAGATAACGAGCAATAATTTAATACTCAGAAAAAGCCAATAAATCAACAGATTTATAAAGAAACTTCCTGCTAAATAGATATATACATATATGTATCTATCTGTCTCTCCCTCTGTATATATATACACGTATTTTCTTTCGGCTTCACCTGGACCAAAGCTGAAATAACACGATCCAGTTGGCAAGCAACCCATTCAATGACTTTTCTTTTACAACAGCAAATCGAAGCGTCAGAGACATACTGGTGAAAAACAAGAGTGCCCTCTAGCGTCGATAGTGATGACTAAACGATGGGTGCAACTGATGGACGAGAAACTGGAGTCCTAGTTTATAACACAAATGGTTATTAGAATTCTGTATAGCAGATAAAATTATTGTATTTATTTTATCGACGTATGAGTAGAGACTATGAAGTCGAAGGTGTTATAATGTGGAAACAACGGAATGATCGTTGGTCAAATATTTGTTGATTTTTTATTTCGGCTCAGAGGCACTTGAGCTGGAAATACCCAAGGCAGTGAAAGCCACTAAAACTGAAGTGTGACCCCAAGTAGTTCATGTTTTTTTTTTGTAAAAACTATGTCTAGAAAATCATTTGACACTTGACAGTAGAAACTGATCTCAAAGTAATCATCTTATAACTTTTTAAAACAACTCGATCTTTGACCTTTCTTACATGAGCAATATTCATGTTTTTTATCAAAAAGAAAATATTAAAAATAAATTATTCAACAGAAGTCTCTGCAAAACAAACCAGTGCTGAGCGATGGTCGTATGTATCAAATAGTAAAGAACAGCGTGAGATTAGAGAATACGTTGATTATGTAAATGTTTAATAAATATAGTTAAAACAATGGCCATACTTTAGTTAAACTTCAAACTGTTATTAGTTTAATAAATATAGTTAAAACAATGGCCATACTTTAGTTAAACTTCAAACTGTTATTAGTTTAATAAATATAGTTAAAACAATGGCCATACTTTAGTTAAACTTCAAACTGTTATTAGTTTAATAAATGTAGTTAAAACAATGGCCATACTTTAGTTAAACTTCGAATTGTTATTAGTTTAATAAATATAGTTAAAACAATGGCCATACTTTAGTTAAACTTCAAACTGTTATTAGTTTAATAAATATAGTTAAAACAATGGCCATACTTTAGTTAAACTTCAAACTGTTATTAGTTTAATAAATGTAGTTAAAACAATGGCCATACTTTAGTTAAACTTCAAACTGTTATTAGTTTAATAAATGTAGTTAAAACAATGACCATACTTTAGTTAAACTTCGAATTGTTATTAGCTTAATAAATAAAACTGAAGACGTGGCTATGCTTTCTTAATACTATCAGTTTCTGTTAGCTTCCTAAATTAAGTTAAAGTAAAAACTTGTAATTTGAGTAAAATTGTTGTTTTTCTTTGTTTATTTATTTGAATTTCAAACAAAGCTACTCGAGGGTTATCTGTGCTAGCCGTCCCTAATTTAGCAGTGTAAGACTAGAGGGGAGGCAGCTAGTCATCACCACCCACCGCCAACTCTTGGGCTACTCTTTTACCAACTCATAGTGGGATTGGCCGTAACATTATAACGCCCCCACGGCTGGGAGGGTGAGCATGTTTAGCACGACGCGGGCGCGAACCCGGACCCTCGGATTACGAGTCGTACGCCTTACGCGCTTGGCCATGCCAGGCCAGAATGAGTAAAACTAAATCATCACATTCTGTAATTTTAATGACAATTTCATGAATGTTTTCTTAGTTTTTATCAACTAAACCTTGTCATGCATGTCCTTGAGACGAGGCTTGACTACGACTCATCACTAGAATTTTCGAAGTCTGACTACAGTTAACAAACTAAGTATTTTGAAAACTGTTTAATATTAAATCCTGAGTTTTAAGTCCAATTTGTGACAAACGTTCTATAGTAGTTTATAGCTCAGTAAAATTTCACTCCTCACGAGGAACCCTGAAGACAAGTTAACCAAACGAGAGATGAGATACAATCACAGTGAAAAGTATGAAATATGCTGTTTCTGTGAACACTCACTGTGGGACAAGCCTGCGAGTGCAACGTACGACCGACTATACGAAGTGACTACGGACTATTCCCGAGTACACTAGCAATGATAACCGTTTATTACCGAGTACACGAGACTTTTATAACCTTTTGGCTCCCTAAATCAAATTTAGGTTGATCGATAGGTTACATTTGAGTGAATAACCCGATTATCGAAACGACATCGTCTTCGTGAAGATGATATCTCTTGGGTTTTATAAACGACATCGTCTTCATGTAGATGATATTTTTTGGGTTTTAGAAACGACATCGTCTTCACGTAGTTTTTCAACTTTAATCAGATGTTTAATGAAACTAGCAATCAAAAGGTGGGTTTATCAGAATCACCATATGCTGAATGAAAGCCGTATGACTATCTGTGCATGACTTATATTGACACTAAATCATATTTATTGGAATATATCAATGTGTTATAGACACATTATTCCATGTACGTTCTTGTATATTGTATGATTTTATAATCGTATTACACTCAAAGTCATGTATCAAAAAAATTTCGTTCTCTAAAGAAACAACAAATTGCAAAACTGTCATCAACTTATGAGTTATTGTATCTTTTTTGTGTAATTGTTTTTATACGTAATCGGTTTTTAAAGGATTACGAAAGAAATAAAAATTGTTTAAAAAAGTAATTCACTTTTAACATTTTTTACTGTTTGTGTTTCATCAAATTTAGAATTATCGATCGCTTTTTTTTGAGTAAGTATTGTGAGCTAAGATACACAACTTATAAAAATATTCACAAAGTATTGTGAGCTTAGAGACACAACCTATAAAAATATTCACAAAGTATTGTGAGCTTAGAGACACAACCTATAAAAATATTCATTAAGTATTTTGAGCTTAGAGACACAACCTATAAAAATATTCACTAAGTATTTTGAGCTTAGAGACACAACCTATAAAAATATTCATTAAGTATTGTGAGCTTAGACACACAACCTATAAAAATATTCACTAAGTATTGTGAGCTTAGACACACAACCTATAAAAATATTCATTAAGTATTTTGAGCTTAGAGACACAACCTATAAAAATATTCACTAAGTATTGTGAGCTTAGAGACACAACCTATAAAAATATTCACTAAGTATTGTGAGCTTAGACACACAACCTATAAAAATATTCACTAAGAATTGTGAGCTTAGACACACAACCTATAAAAATATTCACTATCATGTTTTGTATCAAGCATTTACTGTGACAATTACAGTTGACTGTTAATTAAGTTATATAAACTATTAACAACTAACAAAGACAAACCTAGTGTAAGCAGTTCACTAACTTGTTTAGACTGTCAACTACTAACAAAGACAAACCTAGTGTAAGAAGTTCATTAACTTATTTAGACTGTCAACTACTAACAAAGACAAAACTAGGGTAAGCAGTTCACTAAGTTATTTAGACTGTCAACTACTAACAAAGACAAAACTAGGGGAAGCAGTTCACTAACTTGTTTAGACTGTCAACTACTAACAAAGACAAAACTAGGGTAAGCAGTTCACTAAGTTATTTAGACTGTCAACTACTAACAAACACAAAACTAGTGGAAGCAGTTCACTAACTTATTTAGACTGTCAACTACTAACAAAGACAAACCTAGTGTGAGAAGTTCACTAACTTATTTAGACTGTCAACTACTAACAAACACAAAACTAGTGTAAGCAGTTCACTAACTTGTTTAGACTGTCAACTACTAACAAAGACAAATCTAGTGTGAGAAGTTCACTAACTTATTTAGACTGTCAACTACTAACAAAGACAAACCTAGTGTAAGAAGTTCACTAACTTATTTAGATTGTCAACTACTAACAAAGACAAAACTAGGGTAAGCAGTTCACTAACTTATTTAGACTGTCAACTACTAACAAACACAAAACTAGGGTAAGCAGTTCACTAACTTGTTTAGACTGTCAACTACTAACAAAGACAAACCTAGTGTAAGAAGTTCACTAACTTGTTTAGACTGTCAACTACTAACAAACACAAAACTAGTGTAAGCAGTTCACTAACTTATTTAGACTGTCAACTACTAACAAAGACAAACCTAGTGTGAGAAGTTCACTAACTTATTTAGACTGTCAACTACTAACAAAGACAAACCTAGTGTAAGAAGTTCACTAACTTATTTAGATTGTCAACTACTAACAAAGACAAACCTAGTGTAAGAAGTTCACTAACTTATTTAGACTGTCATCTACTAACAAAGACAAACCTAGTGTAAGAAGTTCATTAACTTATTTAGACTGTCAACTACTAACAAAGACAAACCTAGTGTAAGAAGTTCACTAACTTATTTAGACTGTCAACTACTAACAAAGACAAAACTAGGGTAAGCAGTTCACTAACTTATTTAGACTGTCAACTACTAACAAAGACAAAACTAGTGTAAGCAGTTCACTAACTTATTTAGACTGTCAACTACTAACAAAGACAAACCTAGTGTAAGAAGTTCACTAACTTATTTAGACTGTCATCTACTAACAAAGACAAACCTAGTGTAAGAAGTTCACTAACTTATTTAGATTGTCAACTACTAACAAACACAAAACTAGGGGAAGCAGTTCACTAACTTGTTTAGACTGTCAACTACTAACAAACACAAAACTAGTGTAAGCAGTTCACTAACTTATTTAGACTGTCAACTACTAACAAAGACAAACCTAGTGTGAGAAGTTCACTAACTTATTTAGACTGTCAACTACTAACAAAGACAAACCTAGTGTAAGAAGTTCACTAACTTATTTAGATTGTCAACTACTAACAAAGACAAAACTAGGGTAAGCAGTTCACTAACTTATTTAGACTGTCAACTAGTAACAAACACAAAACTAGGGTAAGCAGTTCACTAACTTGTTTAGACTGTCAACTACTAACAAAGACAAACCTAGTGTAAGAAGTTCACTAACTTATTTAGACTGTCATCTACTAACAAAGACAAACCTAGTGTAAGAAGTTCACTAACGTATTTAGACTGTCAACTACTAACAAAGACAAAACTAGGGTAAGCAGTTCACTAACTTATTTAGACTGTCAAGTACTAACAAACACAAAACTAGGGTAGGCAGTTCACTAACTTATTTAGACTGTCAAGTACTAACAAACACAAAACTAGGGTAAGCAGTTCACTAACTTGTTTAGACTGTCAACTACTAACAAACACAAACCTAGTGTAAGAAGTTCACTAACTTATTTAGACTGTCATCTACTAACAAAGACAAACCTAGTGTAAGAAGTTCATTAACTTATTTAGACTGTCAACTACTAACAAAGACAAACCTAGTGTAAGAAGTTCACTAACTTATTTAGACTGTCAACTACTAACAAAGACAAAACTAGGGTAAGCAGTTCACTAACTTATTTAGACTGTCAACTACTAACAAAGACAAAACTAGGGTAAGCAGTTCACTAACTTGTTTAGACTGTCATCTACTAACAAAGACAAACCTAGTGTAAGAAGTTCACTAACTTATTTAGACTGTCATCTACTAACAAAGACAAAACTAGGGTAAGCAGTTCACTAACTTATTTAGACTGTCAACTACTAACAAACACAAACCTAGTGTAAGAAGTTCATTAACTTATTTAGACTGTCAACTACTAACAAACACAAAACTAGGGTAAGCAGTTCACTAACTTATTTAGACTGTCAAGTACTAACAAACACAAAACTAGGGTAAGCAGTTCACTAACTTATTTAGACTGTCAACTACTAACAAACACAAAACTAGGGTAAGCAGTTCACTAACTTGTTTAGACTGTCAACTACTAACAAACACAAACCTAGTGTAAGAAGTTCACTAACTTATTTAGACTGTCATCTACTAACAAAGACAAACCTAGTGTAAGAAGTTCACTAACTTATTTAGACTGTCAACTACTAACAAAGACAAACCTAGTGTAAGAAGTTCACTAACTTATTTAGACTGTCAACTACTAACAAAGACAAAACTAGGGTAAGCAGTTCACTAACTTGTTTAGACTGTCAACTACTAACAAACACAAACCTAGTGTAAGAAGTTCATTAACTTATTTAGACTGTCAACTACTAACAAAGACAAACCTAGTGTAAGAAGTTCACTAACTTATTTAGACTGTCAACTACTAACAAACACAAAACTAGGGTAAGCAGTTCACTAACTTATTTAGACTGTCAACTACTAACAAACACAAAACTAGAATAAGCAGTTCACTAACTTATTTAGACTTTCAACTGCTAACAAAGACAAAACTAGGGTAAGCAGTTCACTAACTTATTTAGACTGTCAACTACTAACAAAGACAAAACTAGGGTAAGCAGTTCACTAACTTGTTTAGACTGTCAACTACTAACAAAGACAAACCTAGTGTGAGAAGTTCACTAACTTATTTAGACTTTCAACTGCTAACAAAGACAAAACTAGGGTAAGCAGTTCACTAACTTATTTAGACTTTCAACTACTAACAAACACAAAACTAGGGTAAGCAGTTCACTAACTTGTTTAGACTGTCAACTACTAACAAAGACAAAACTGGGGTAAGCAGTTCACTAACTTATTTAGACTGTCAACCACTAACAAAGACATAACTGGGGTAAGCAGTTCACTAACTTATTTAGACTGTCAACTACTAACAAAGACAAAACTAGGGTAAGCAGTTCACTAACTTATTTAGACTGTCAACTACTAACAAAGACAAAACTAGGGTAAGCAGTTCACTAACTTATTTAGACTTTCAACTACTAACAAACACAAAACTAGGGTAAGCAGTTCACTAACTTGTTTAGACTGTCAACTACTAACAAACACAAAACTAGGGTAAGCAGTTCACTAACTTGTTTAGACTGTCAACTACTAACAAAGACATAACTGGGGTAAGCAGTTCACTAACTTATTTAGACTGTCAACTACTAACAAAGACAAAACTAGGGTAAGCAGTTCACTAACTTATTTAGACTGTCAACTACTAACAAAGACATAACTAGGGTAAGCAGTTCACTAACTTATTTAGACTGTCAACCACTAACAAAGACATAACTGGGGTAAGCAGTTCACTAACTTATTTAGACTGTCAACTACTAACAAAGACAAAACTAGGGTAAGCAGTTCACTAACTTGTTTAGACTGTCAACTACTAACAAAGACAAAACTAGGGTAAGCAGTTCACTAACTTGTTTAGACTTTCAACTGCTAACAAAGACAAAACTAGGGTAAGCAGTTCACTAACTTATTTAGACTTTCAACTACTAACAAACACAAAACTAGGGTAAGCAGTTCACTAACTTGTTTAGACTGTCAACTACTAACAAAGACAAAACTAGGGTAAGCAGTTCACTAACTTATTTAGACTGTCAACCACTAACAAAGACATAACTGGGGTAAGCAGTTCACTAACTTATTTAGACTGTCAACTACTAACAAAGACAAAACTAGGGTAAGCAGTTCACTAACTTATTTAGACTGTCAACTACTAACAAAGACAAAACTAGGGTAAGCAGTTCACTAACTTATTTAGACTTTCAACTACTAACAAACACAAAACTAGGGTAAGCAGTTCACTAACTTGTTTAGACTGTCAACTACTAACAAAGACAAAACTAGGGTAAGCAGTTCACTAACTTATTTAGACTGTCAACCACTAACAAAGACATAACTGGGGTAAGCAGTTCACTAACTTATTTAGACTGTCAACCACTAACAAAGACATAACTGGGGTAAGCAGTTCTCTAACTTATTTAGACTGTCAACCACTAACAAAGACATAACTGGGGTAAGCAGTTCACTAACTTATTTAGACTGTCAACTACTAACAAAGACAAAACTAGGGTAAGCAGTTCACTAACTTATTTAGACTGTCAACTACTAACAAAGACAAAACTAGGGTAAGCAGTTCAGTAACTTATTTAGACTGTCAACTACTAACAAACACAAAACTAGGGTAAGCAGTTCACTAACTTATTTAGACTGTCAACTACTAACAAACACAAAACTAGGGTGAGCAGTTCAGTAACTGGTAACCGAGTGTGCCAACTACTAACAAAGATAAACGTGTAATTTTGTAAATATTTATCATTTAAAAATTCATCTTCATATATTCTGACTAGAAGGTGACTATTAATTAAGTGAATAACAATGATTAATGACAGAGCTTTGTCATTGTAAAACGTCTCCTTGAAATACATTGTTTTCACCATTAGTAACAGAAAATTTCAGAACGAAATACATTTCAAACAACCACACTCCAAACGTGATTCTTTAGATGTGAAAATATTCAACATGGTTACTTTTTCTGTTTCGAAGACACAAATACGTAACTACATAACATTTCTTAATTAGTGGGTGGGGTGACGTCATGAAGCATGCGCAGTCAGTGGAAGTTGGGAGGTGTGCTGAGCAAGCGGTGCGTGTCGTCTGAGCACGAGACGAAGAAGCTCGACCATGGCCACGATTCTTTACTTCCTACAGTTTCTTGTGATCTTTGCACCAAGGTAAGAATTTAACTGCGATAATCTTAATATGTGTGATGTCTTGAATGTTTTCAACAGTGAAACCTCTGACACACGTGGGCTGTTGGAGCGTGTTTCCTTCAAACCTTAAGCGTTCGTCATTACAAATTTTTCACGACAGCTGGTGGACACCAAGGTATTGGTGAGTGGTTTACGTTAGACATGGTGACGGACTACACGTCGGGAACAGGTCCCCTTTTAACTTCCCCTTCATTACGTTACAAATTCATTACAACGTAATATATATTAGCATGCGTTCTTTCTGATTACTGGTGTTTCCCTTTAATGAAATTTCCAACGTCCAAAACACACTGTCGACATTTTGAATTTAAAGTAACGTATTTGTGAGCTACACTTATACCGATAAACTGTTATTCGGTGTTTACAGAAAAGTCAGAGTTCCGTTTCTTCATTTAACCTTTAAATCACGAAACGTCTTTGCTTTGAAATGCTTACAGAAATTGAAAAACGGTGTCGGTGTTTGTAACGTAAACAATAATTTTTTGCAACTTTACCGAACAAATGTTTTTAGATTATAAATATGAACATTTTGTTTTAGTTCCAGCCAGATTCCTCATCTCCCAGGCCAGTTAGACAACGCAACAAACATATTAAAGAACATACTAGACAAATATGACATCAGATTACGACCCGACTTTGGTGGTAAGTAAAGTAGTTTTCATTGAAGAACGTAACAAATGACGTTCTGTACCACTGAATTATGGTAAGATTTTTGGTCATTATGAACCCGGTTGTTAATCGATTTTTACTCAATAAAAATAATTTGTTATTTATATACTGATTCTGAAGCTAATTCTGTCTGAGTTCTGAAGCACACCTAGTCTGTCAAAACCGTCACTGTCAGTTGTACATTGTGCTGACAACACCTATCTGTCAGAACCGTCACTGTCAGTTGTACATTGTGCTGGGAACACCTATCTGTCAGAACCGTCACTGTCAGTTGTACATTGTGCTGGGACAGCTATCTGTCAGAACCGTCACTGTCAGTTGTACATTGTGCTGAGAACACCTAGTCTGTCAGAACCGTCACTGTCAGTTGTACATTGTGCTGAGAACACCTAGTCTGTCAGAACCGTCACTGTCAGTTGTACATTGTGCTGAGAACACCTAGTCTGTCAGAACCGTCACTGTCAGTTGTACATTGTGCTGGGAACACCTAGTCTGTCAGAACCGTCACAGAACCGTACATTGTGCTGGGACAGCTAACTTGACAAAGAAGAACCAAATGGTTCGTTTAGACCACATACGAGTTTGGCAACTGTATAGGAAAACTATTTCATTAGTTTACAGATGTTTACTGACTACATGTAGTTTATACATAATACTGGTCACTTTACAGTTGTTTTACAGAGAAACTGTAACCTAACTTCATGTAGTTTATACATAATACTGGTCACTTTACAGTTGTTTTACAGAGAACTGTAACCTAACTTCATGTAGTTTATACATAATACTGGTCACTTTACAGTTGTTTTACAGAGAACTGTAACCTAACTTCATGTAGTTTATACATAATACTGGTCACTTTACAGTTGTTTTACAGAGAACTGTAACCTAACTTTATGTAGTTTATACATAATACTGGTCACTTTACAGTTGTTTTACAGAGAACTGTAACATAACTTTATGTAGTTTATACATAATACTGGTCACTTTACAGTTGTTTTACAGAGAACTGTAACCTAACTTTATGTAGTTTATACATAATACTGGTCACTTTACAGTTGTTTTACAGAGAACTGTAACCTAACTTCATGTAGTTTATACATAATACTGATCACTTTACAGTTGTTTTACAGAGAACTGTAACCCAACTTCATGTAGTTTATACATAATACTGGTCACTTTACAGTTGTTTCACAGAGAAACTGTAGTACTGGTCACTTTCCCAAGACTGTTTAAATCTGATAATCAAACATTTTTTGACTTTATAATTTGATGTAGAGGCTTGTATCTTTATTTTTTATAACTGCATGAAAGGCATATTTTAACTGATTTACTATAAAGTCAATTTAAGGATAAACAAATAATTATTGAAAGGTAAACTCTGACACCGGGTTAATATGTCTCTCCAACATATTTCTAGTGTTTATACAGAAACTTGTTTGTGAACAGTTTCGTACCTAAACTACCCCGAGTGTCGATTTACAGAATTATAAAAGTGATGCTCAAATCCAGTTATTCCTTCTCACATGACATTTTAAAATTAAGATTGTCTAGCGCAGATAACCTTCGGAACAGAATACAACAAATACATGTCACCATCTTCCAATTTCGACGTGTAGGTATCTTAATACTCGTCTTAAGTTTCATTTCTAATGTTTGTTCATTGACATCTGAATTCGTTCTAAAGATTGTTTGTTGACATCTGCATTCGTTCTAAAGACTCTTTAATGACATGTGCATTCCTTCTCAAGATTGTTTGTTGATATCTGAATTCGTTCTAAACATTGTGTGTTGACATCTGAATTCGTTTTAATGACTGTTTGATGACATCTGCATTTTTTCTAAAGATTCTTTGTTGACATCTGAAATCGTTCTAAAGATTGTTTGTTGAGGTCTGCATTCTTTCTAAAGATTGTTTGTTGACATCTCAATTCTTTCTAAAGGTTGTTTGTTGACATCTGCATTCGCTTTAAAGATTGTTGATATCTGCATTCGTTCTAGAGATTGTGTGTTCACATGTGCATTCGTTGTAAAGACTCTTTAATGACATGTGCATTTCTTCTAAAGATTCAGTGATGTCGAGAAACCCACTTGTTGAGAACTTTTATATGCAAAAACGGCTGTTCTGGGCCCAGAAAACACTTCAAATAGAAGAGCGAACAACGTTTCGACCTTCTTCGGTCATCGTCAGGTTCACAAAGAAAGGGTTACTGGTCGGAAGCTGACCACATGTTTGGGAGGGGTTGTATAATTGAGTGTTGCAATGTAGAGGGCGCGGTTTGAATATATAATTTTGTCTATAATATTAATATAGGTATAATGGTGTTCCTTTATATTGGTTTATTTTGGGTTTGAGTTGTTGTATAAGTAAGGCTTCTTTAATTTTTCGTTTGTTTATGTTTGTTTCTTTATTTAGTATTTTAGTGTTTTCTATGGTTATGTTGTGTCCATTTGACTTGCAGTGTTCGAAAACGTGTGAAGGTGACTTTTTATGTTTGAATCTGGTTTCCATTTTTCTACTTGTTTCTCCTATATAGAAGTCGTGGCAGTTATCACATTGTATTTTATAAATAATGTTGGTGTGGTGTTTGTCAGTGTAGTTCATACATAGTATAGACCTTAGTTTTGTGCCTGGTTTTTGAATAAATTTAGTGTTAACTGGAATGTTATATTTTGTTACTAGTTTTTGCCAAATGTTGGTTATTTGTTTGCTGATGTCAGGAATATATGGTATACAGCAGTATATGGTTTCGTGATTTTTTGATTCGTGAGATATATTTACTTTTGTTGGTTGATTTTGCTTTCTGTCTAGGTGTGTGCGTATAATGTTTTATACGGTTTGTGGAGGAAACTTCCCAGGTAAAATTACAAATTTATATTTTCCAGAACCACCTAAAAACATTATCTTAAACGATTTTTTCAAAGAATTTTCTTACAAAACTATCAACATAATTTCACAAAACAGCAAACTAAAAAACAACCTTACAAAAAGAGACATTAATTCCATTAGAAACCTAAAACAAGACAGAAACATAAAAATTCTAAAAGCAGATAAAGGTAACGCTATAGTAATAATGAACACGAATGAATACATACAAAAAATGAATAACATCCTATCAGACACGAACAAATTTAAACCAATACACACAAATCCAACAAAGACACATGAGACGCAACTAAACAAATTACTACTACAAATAAAAAAAGCCAACACAATTTCACAAACACTTTATTCCTACCTACGTAAAACCGACTCACGCACACCGCAAATATACGGCATCCCCAAACCTCATAAACCAGATTGTCCATTACGACCAATAATGTCAACATATGAATCGTTTAACTACAATCTTGGTAAATACATAGCATGGGCATTCTCCAAATATGCAACATCAGCCAGCTCATTCATCAAAGACTCTTTTAATTTCAAGTCCAATCTAAATCAACTTAATCATAAAGCCTTAATGGCCAGTTTCGATGTTATATCCCTCTTCACAGAAGTTCCAACAACAGAAGCCTGCAAGATAGCCTTAGAACTCTATATTCGAGACCCTAACCCGATCATAGACATTCCCAGTAACCAGTTAGCAACCCTCATAGAATTCACCACAATAAAGACAAACTTCATGTTCAACAACCAAAACTATATACAAACAAATGGCCTAAGCATGGGCAACCCAGTATCGCCAGTTCTAGCCAATATTTTTATGACACAAATTGAAACACAAGCAATTAATACAGCATTACATCCACCACTATACTGGTACAGATATGTAGATGACACGATTGCGGGATTCGAATCTACAGAACACATACTTAACTTTTTCACTCACATTAACTCTATACATCCCAACATTAACTTCACATGTGAACAGGAAGAAAGCAATCAAATATCATTTCTTAACCTCAAAATTATAAGAACCGACACACAATTCAAAACAGAAATCCACCGAAAAATCACCCATACTGGACTATACATTCCTTGGGACTCAGCACATGAAACAAAACAAAAACTCAACATACTAAGAAACCAGATAAACACAGCCATAAAACTATGCTCACCAGATAAAATTAACGATGAATTAGATAAAATAAAACAACACTTCATCAACATTAATAAGTTTCCTCCACAAACCGTAGAAAACATTATACGCACACACCTAGACAGAAAGCAAAATCAACCAACAAAAGTAAATATATCTCACGAATCAAAAAATCACGAAACCATATACTGCTGTATACCATATATTCCTGACATCAGCAAACAAATAACCAACATTTGGCAAAAACTAGTAACAAAATATAACATTCCAGTTAACACTAAATTTATTCAAAAACCAGGCACAAAACTAAGGTCTATACTATGTAAGAACTACACTGACAAACACCACACCAACATTATTTATAAAATACAATGTGATAACTGCCACGACTTCTATATAGGAGAAACAAGTAGAAAAATGGAAACCAGATTCAAACATAAAAAGTCACCTTCACACGTTTTCGAACACTGCAAGTCAAATGGACACAACATAACCATAGAAAACACTAAAATACTAAATAAAGAAACAAACATAAACAAACGAAAAATTAAAGAAGCCTTACTTATACAACAACTCAAACCCAAAATAAACCAATATAAAGGAACACCATTATACCTATATTAATATTATAGACAAAATTATATATTCAAACCGCGCCCTCTACATTGCAACACTCAATTATACAACCCCTCCCAAACATGTGGTCAGCTTCCGACCAGTAACCCTTTCTTTGTGAACCTGACGATGACCGAAGAAGGTCGAAACGTTGTTCGCTCTTCTATTTGAAGTGTTTTCTGGGCCCAGAACAGCCGTTTTTGCATATAAAAGTTCTTCTAAAGATTGATTGTTGACATCTTCATTCCTTCTAACGATTGTTTGTTGACATCTGCATTTTCTCAAAAGATTGTTGGTTGACATCGGAATTTGTTATAAAATTTTTTGTTGGCATCTGCATTTGTTTTAGAGATTGTTTGTTGAGATCTTCATTTTTCTAATGAGTGTTTATTAATATCTGAATTCGTTCTATAGATTGTTTGTTGATATCTGAATTCGTTCTAAAGACTGTTTGATGACATCTGCATTTTTTCTAAAGATTCTTTGTTGACATCTGAAATCATTCTAAAGATTGTTTGTCGACATCTGAATTCGCTCAAAAGATTGTTTGTTGACATGAATTCGTTTTAAAGATTGTTTGTTGACATCTGAATTCATTTTAAAGATTGCTGGTTGATATCTGAATTCGTTTTAAAGATTGTTTGGTGACCTCCAAATTCGTTCTAAAGATTATTTGTTGACATCTGCATTCGCTTTAAAGATTGTTTGTTGATATCTAAATTCGTTCTAAAGATTGTTTGTTGACATCTGCATTTTTCTAAATATTGTTTGTTGACATCTGAATTCGTTCTAAAGATTATTTGTTGACAGCTGCATTTCTTCCAAAGATTGTTTGTTGACATTTACATTCCTTCTAAAGAATGTTTGTTGACATCTGCATTCGTTCTAAAGATTGTTTGTTGAACGCTGGATTCGTTTTAAAGATTGTTTGTTGACATCTGCATTTTCACTAAAGATTGTTTGTTGAACGCTGGATTCGTTCTAAAGATTGTTTGTTGACATCTGCATTTTCACTAAAGATTGTTTGTTGACATTTACATTCCTTCTAAAGAATGTTTGTTGACATCTGCATTCGTTCTAAAGATTGTTTGTTGAACGCTGGATTCGTTTTAAAGATTGTTTGTTGACATCTGCATTTTCACTAAAGATTCTTTGTTGACATCTGAATTCGTTCTAAAGATTATTTGTTGACATCTGATTTCTTTCTAAAGATTGTTTGTTGACATCTCAATTCTTTCTAAAGGTTGTTTGTTGACATCTGCATTCGCTTTAAAGATTGTTGATATCTGCATTCGTTCTAAAGATTGTGTGTTCACATGTACATTCGTTGTAAAGACTCTTTAATGACATGTGCATTCCTTCTCAAGATTGTTTGTTGATATCTGAATTCGTTCTAAACATTGTGTGTTGACATCTGAATTCGTTTTAATGACTGTTTGATGACATCTGCATTTTTTCTAAAGATTCTTTGTTGACATCTGAAATCGTTCTAAAGATTGTTTGTTGAGGTCTGCATTCTTTCTAAAGATTGTTTGTTGACATCTCAATTCTTTCTAAAGGTTGTTTGTTGACATCTGCATTCGCTTTAAAGATTGTTGATATCTGGATTCGTCCTAAAGATTATGTGTTCACATGTGAATTCGTTGTAAAGACTCTTTAATGACATGTGCATTTCTTCTAAAGATTGATTGTTGACATCTTCATTCCTTCTAGCGATTGTTTGTTGACATTTGCATTTTTTCGAAAGATTGTTGGTTGACATCGGAATTTCTTCTAAAGATTGTTTGTTGACATCTGCATTGGCTTTAAAGATTGTTTCTTAATGTCTGAATTTGTTATAAAATTTTTTGTTGGCATATGCATTTGTTTTAGAGATTGTTTGTTGAGATCTGCATTTTTCTAATGAGTGTTTGTTGATATCTGAATTCGTTCTGAAGATTCTTTCTTGACATCAGCATTCTTTCTTAAGATTGTTTGTTTATACCTGAATTCGTTCTAAACATTGTTTGTTGACATCTGCATTCCTTCTAAAGATTGTTTGCTGACATCTGAATTCGCTCTAAAGATTGTTTGTTGACATCTGAATTCGTTCTAAACATTGTTTGTTGACATCTGAATTCGTTCTGAAGATTGTGTGTTGACATCTGCATTCGTTTTAAAGATTGTTTCATGACATCGTCATTTCTTCTAATATATGTTTGTTGACATCTGCATTTCTTCTAGAGATTGTGTGTTGATATCTGAATTCGTTCCAAAGACTGTTTGATGACATATGCATTTTTTCTAAAGATTCTTTGTCGACATCTGAATTCGTTTGAAAGACTGTTTGATTATCATCTGAATTTTTTCTAAACATTCTTTGTTGATATCTGAAATCGTTCTAGAGATTGTTTATTGACATCTGTATTCATATTAAAGATTTTTTGTT